>CAMTDV010000025.1:36822505-37180556 GCA_947069175.1 Scalesia atractyloides
ATAAAAGGAATGCTTAACTGAGATAAGAAACCAAAGGGGTTAAATCTCAAATTCGTCAAATTCATTGTCATTTAATAATACATATTAAAAGAACTGAAAGAAAGAATGAAATTATATTCTTTAATAGTAAAGAAACAAGTGGCCAAAAAGTTCATCAAACTAAGAAATATAATTCATGTTGCCACTTTGTTTAGTTTATGGAATTCTTATGTCCATTGTTTGAAATAGATACAACTGTGAGTGTCATTGTATTACTTTTCATATTTAACATTAGTGTATTTGAAATCAGTGTATTATGTAGGCATCATATTTTGAACTTAGCCATGATATTTTATGTTGTTTTGGTAATAAAAACACCAAACAAAACAATTTAAAACACAATGCAACGAATTATAGGCGTGCAATTTAGAAAATACTATTTAACACTTAAAAACACACTACTTAACGTTCTTGGCACGGTGTTTTAACTTTTAAGCCTAGAATTCATTGCACCATGTCTTAAATTGTTGTGTTTAATGTTTTTCTTGCCAAACAACACAAAAGAACATGTTTAAGCCCAAAACATGATGCCTACAAGTCAATTTCTATTCCTTCTCACACTTTTAGATTAATATACAGAATCCTCTAACTATATATATGATATAATAATAAAGGAAAATATGACCTTTAAATAAATTATAATTTTCTATGAAACCTTTTAGGATACATTCAAAATAAGGCTATTGATTTTGAAAGAATAAAATTCTATCATTTTGTGCTCTGTTTGTTGATTTAATCCATCCACAAGATCCATACTATACCAAAATTGTTAACTATTTTAAATGACAACATAAAATAAACATGAATCAACATACTTTTATTATGAATTTTTATAAACAGATTAATAAACAATAAATATAAATCTCCCAGACTTGTATATAAATAAACTATGGATTATCATGTGAGATTTAGAAAGAACAAAACAAATCTATGAACACTATGAACACAATATTGTAGGAATTAAACTATATGTTAAAAGCATGAAGAACAATGAAAAGTTAATTTACCTTCTGATAATTCGATCCAACTCCAAAAGCAAGTCGTGCTGATAACGTATTATATAATAAAGTTTACTAACAAGCTAAAGATTATAGAGAGATAGAAACTAGGAGAATGGGAGTGTTTTTATTCATTTGAGATATCTAAACCAAATACATTGGCTACTATTTATAAGGCTCTAGAACATAAATGATATGGAGTTAGGAACATGGATAGTCATAATATTCATAAAACTATATTCATAACAACTTCAACAACAAAAAAAAGTAATGTTGAACCATTATTAAAAAATCCAACACAAAGTTATTACAATAACTCGTTTTGTCATGCAATCAAAATGTATTTATTATTCAAACTTTTGAATCTCAATCGACTGAATAAAAGAAATATACATTCAAGAAAAACATACCTTATTTGTAATTCAAATCATACTCTTGTACATGTCAATTAAAACCCGTAAGAGAAATAGACATTCATAAACTAAAATAAAAACATAGTTGACCATCAATTAAAACCAAGGCCAAGCGGATTTTAGTTGTGGGATAAGAGACTTACATGCGAAAACGCGAGAAGGTGAGGAGTTGCTCAGATGTGGTGGAAACAAATTGGCTCATGAGAGACAAGACTCGAAGTAGATTTTGAGAGACGAGGGGCCGATGCGAATTGGCGAATAACATACAATTAAACCTTTTAGGGGTTGAGAATCTAAGAGATAAGATAGAGAGAGAGAGAGAGAGGAAGTGTAGAATACAATTCCCCTTATCTTACATTATGTACGCGGCCACAGGATCAAAACACGTGCCACTGAATTAGTTTTCCTACGTAGGGCAAAACAGAAAATTCATTCATTACGTAAGAGCAAAACAGACAATTCATTCAATCAGCAGATCGCGAGTTCGTTACATCACTATCCTGGTAATTATGAATCGTATCAGTTTCAAATATTCATAATTTTTAAAACTATACATTGCGGTTTTCATTTCTACGTGATTAGGGTTTAATCGATTGTTGTATTCAATGGATCTACAGAGCAGCACCGGACGAAACACAGATGTGTGATTTTGAAGAGTTGAATTCGTCAGTGAACATGGTGGTGACCAGAGAGTTACGAATAGAAATTAATTTCGCATGTTATTATTTATACAAATTGCATGTTATGAAAAGCATGGGGGTTTTCACATGTTATGAGTCCAAAAAATTGCATGTTATGAAAAGGCATAGCATGCTGGTTTCGCATGTTATGTATCGTACAAAGTGCCTTGCGACGAAAGTATGCACGTTAAAAAAAGCATGAAATACAATTTCGCATGTATACAATTTCACATGTTTATAATCTCGCATGTTATACAATTTAGCATATTATACAATGTAGCATGTTATACAATTTAGCATGTTATACAATGTAGCATGTTATACAGTTTAGCATGTTATACAATTTCACATGTTTAAAATGTCGCATGGTATACAATTTAGCATGTTGTACGTTTTCGCATGTTATACATTTTCGCATGTTGTTCGCATATAATACAATTTCATGATCGTCGGATGAACAATGGATTGGATGAAATCGCACTAGCAGACGTCGAATGCAGAAGAGTCGGTTGGAGAAGAAGAAGGTAATGATATGATGTTGATATAGGGTTTAAAAGTGTTTTGATTATGAAATATCCGAACGAAATTACTGGGATTTTGATAGAGGTATTGTCAATTTTATCCTTCGCGGTTGGTTTTATGTAAATTAATTTGATTAATTCAGTTATATAAATTAATTTCGCAGCGTTTAATAGATACAAGAGACGGTTGGGCTTATCACGTACATAATGTAGGATAAGAGGTATTGTACGTTAACCGGCCTATATATATAATTTTAAAATTAAAATGGGTAAAGTGGATAATTCAGGTTAGCCGAGTTGCCCTAATTAAACAAATTGTTAAATTGAAAACCGAATATGTATTCGGTTACGATTACAAACCGAACCGAACAAAATAACCAAATTGTCCCCTTATCTCAGGAGGGCAATGGTTATAAATGCAACAAGGGAGAAGCATAGAACAATATTCCAACCTCATATACTACACTGGATGTGGTTAACTATGGTATGTACATTTCTTAAACTCATAAACGTCATAGTTTGTGGTTGCACCTTTAAGTTGCTATAAAAAACATCCAGGGTCATGAATGTTTATACAATTCATAAAAAAATGGATCATAAAAACACCACTGTTTGTGGTTGCGTGTTTTTAAAAACACAAATGCATGGCAGTAAACTAATAACACGTCGTGGACTATATTGCATGGTAGATAAAATTCATAAATCTCACAAAACGCCATAGCTAAAAGGACACGTAGGGGTAACAATGCTAAATAGAACGCCAAAGTCTGATATAAAAGTGTTGCATAGATTGATGTTGCAATTGAAATGTAAATCCTATAACTTAAATGCTACACATGAATACAATCTTCAATATTACATGGGTACAGGAACTCCCAAAGGTGATATTTGAGAGCAAGAGACCAGGATTATATGCACACAACAATTGTATCCAAGCTTGGGGGCACATCCTGAACTATGAAGAAAGGATTAGGGCCCCATAATCACCCTCAAGATTATTTTGCACTTAAATAATGTTGGTTGGGGTTTTTCTGAATAAAATAATGTCGTCACATTATCACAATGTTTTGTTAATAAAATGTTAACAAACAAATTGCAGAATTGAGACACGTATCAATACCAAGAAGATCAACGAAACAATGAATTCAATCAAAACATGGAAACTGTTTTGACAGATGCTCATTTCAAAGACGATCTGAAAGATAAAACGATAAAGGATTATGAGCGAGCCTTCATACCAATAATATGGGCAAGACATTTCTACGTTATCTACTTCAATCTAAAATCATATAAAGTTGATGTCCTGGACAACAGGGCTCAATGCGATGATCCGAGCATTGAAAAAAGTATGGCGATGGGTTGGAAAAATGGTAACTCCCTTGAGAACTTCTTATTACTATACAACTTCTTTGTAAAACGCCATACTAAATTTGCAAAAATGTCAAACTTGCAGCGAGATACTTTTGCTAACTACTTGATACGTGAATAACACCCAAGTGCTTGGCGGATAAAAAGGGCAAAGATTGTGAGGCAGAAGATGGAGTGGAAAACAAAGTCGAACGACATCGGTTACGGGATATTTACAATGAGGCATATGGAAACGTATATGGGGCGATTGTCTGGTTGGGCGTGTGGTTTAGCAAATGAAAACACCCCATATAACCTACAAAACAAACAACTAAATGACCTCAGGATCAAGTACACAACAAAAGTCATCCTCCATGAAATAAATGAAAACAAAAAAATGGTAAAATTATTATATAAATTCTTGCAATTAGGAACAAGAAGAATAATGAAACTGTACAATTCAAGATTGCAAAGGATCGAAGAAAGGCGGTCATTGAAGTAGCTTAGTTTGTTAAACGCCATATTTTCCATATCGTTTTGGTTACACTTTTGCATGTTTATGTTAGGATCACTTGTAAAACGCCATATTTTCACATAGTTTTGTTTTTGTTTACACTATGCATGTTTATGATAAATCACCTGTATATTTATCATGTTTCAAAACGCCATATTATATAACACACTTTATGTTTATATGTTACCTAACACGCCAAAACAATATACCATAAAAGAACATAAAAAACATTATAATGCTATCACATAAAACTTTAAAATTCTAGATACATGATATTTTCTGGCTTTTCAGTGTCACAACTATGAAGAAAAGGAATCTTCACAGCATACAATATTATGAAAAAAACGAGAATTTATAAGGCATGTTTACAACTGTTATTGTTTTGGCGCCAAAATAATATAATCAGTAAATGTTAATAAAAACAAATTTATTGCTCATTTTAAAAAGACGCTAAAACACTATTATATAAGTAGAAAAGCTATAATACAAAGGTTAATTGCTATAACTACTAAAGGCCAAAAAGAGCATAACACGCCAAACAAAAATTAAAAAAATGGCACAAGTTATTTCATGAAGGTTTGATAGACTAGATTGATGTTTCGTTCTACAATTCTCAGACAAGAGAAGGATGAAAGTCAAGACCATCAACGCCATACTTGGTATGGATGAGGCCGTCCAGAGAGATATCCTAGCCCTTATCGACTGGATTGATGTTTCGTTCTACAGTTCTCAGACAGGAGAAGGGTGAAAGTCAAGACCATCAACGCCATACTTGGTATGGATGAGGCAGTCCAGAGAGATATACCTAGCACTTGGTGTTCTAGTGGCCAACTAGTGTGAAATAAAGAGAAGATTTTCCAGCGGGTGATGAGCAACCAACCGTTATCAGTTGCAGTTTGAATGAACAATTGAGGATGGTGTCACACCCCAAACGATGATAGAAACATCGTAATGAGATGAAAACGAGATTGTAAAAGACATCACAACCACTAATTGTGACAAGTATTTAGAAAGTAAATTTTCATTTTATTGCTAACGGTTCAAGTACATGATTTGGAAACAAAAGTAAAACAAGGTAACATAACGACTAAACATGAATTAAAGTTTGGTGCATTTCTAGTCCTTCCTACTAGATTCTTTTTAACATTTCGTGATCACAATCCTGTAATATATATTAAAGTAACATGTCAACACATAAAGCATTAATCAGCATATAAGTTTGGCTACTAGCATAAGTATAAAAGTTTGTGACAAAATTCACATGGCAATAACGTATACTAAAGGAATAACATAACATGAATTAGCATGCATCACATACGTGTCCACCCAAATTCCACTAGCGTAATTTTGTCATCGCAATGATAAGACCGTATGTATGTATAAACTTAACATCACCACAAGAATACGGGCGGTGTGTTACTCTTATAGCGCTTATACATGTTACACTAGGCTTGTACGAAGTTAATGACAAGGTACAGTGCAAGAATGGCTTCTAGCATGCATGTATTCCTAAAGTATAAATGTATAAAGCATGTATATTGGATTAATTTGTATGAATAATGTATTTGCATATGTGATATTGCATCCAAAAGTGTAAAAACGAAAAAGAGGGTCATGTATACTCACAATTTGCGTAGCGATTCCACAAAAGTGAGTTGGATGAGTTTTGAGTTTGGAACACCGAAGTTACCCTAAAGGGAAACGGAGGTGTGTGAGTTGTGATTTTTCTTTAACGGATTGGATTCGGAATTTAAGAGTTAACATATGTAAAGTAAAGTACCATGAGAATGAGCATGTAAGGAGGTAGGATGAATTCTATTGATTTAACTTCATTATATGATTCACAACGCACAGAATAATCAACTTTTTTGATGATTTCGGTTGGTCACGGATATGGAATTAAAATGAAAAACACATAATCTACTAAATCTTAAAACAACCAAGTGAGCAAGCTAGATGCGTGCATCCCAAACATGGAGAGTGTTTGGGGACGTGATGTAGCCTTGCCCTTTTGTTGGAAATTGTTTTGAGATTTAGTGTATGAATCTAATTAGAAGTTTGTACAAGTGAGGTGGTGGAACAAGGTTGGAGAGCCAAAGCTTCCACAGTTCACACCTTCACCAAAACAACGTCTTTCAACATTGAAGGTTGAAAGCTTGGATAGTTCCAACACTTTTAAGTCATTTGGGACTTTTAGGGCAGAATTTTAAGGAGGTTTCAAGTCTCATTTCGTTTTGGAAATCAATCAAAAACAAACCCATAACTATGAGCTTAGTTAGGAGCAGGGTTGGTGTAAGTTTCCATCAAGTGTTAAACAAGATACATAAGAAATAAAAAGTAAAACAAAGCAGAATTTTATGACTACTTTGGACCTCAAATGTGGTGAGGTTCCACCTATGTTTGCCATGGCAAACTTGTGGAAACCTTCCTAGAGGTTATCCAATTAGTTTGAAAGAAGAAAGAAGAAGAAGAAGAACTGTGAAGAAAAGTGAGTGAAAACTCACTTAGAACACTTGAATGTTTATGCCTTGCTTTGAGATATTTTAGAGGATTAGAGAACTTGAGAGAAGATTAGGTGTGTGGAAAATGTTTAGTGGTGGTGGAGTCTTGTATTTATAAGTGGGGATTAGAGTCTGAGAGTTATTGAAGGTGATTGGGAGTTAGGACATTAAAGTAAGTGGTTGGTGGCTGGAAATTTTCATCCTTAGTCCTTGTGCACTTGTATTGTTGGTTATTTTATGCTATAAAGGTGTATGCAAGTATATTATAAGTATGAATGTGATTCCGAGAAAATATAATCTCAATGTATGTCTCGGTTTTAAATTAAAACGTGTATTTCACAACTGATTACATATTATGCATGTATGATTAAACAAGGTTGATATAAAAATACGATTTCCATTATGATCAAAGTCTCGAGATTACAAGGATTGAAATGAAGTAATAATACAAGTTTCTAAAAATGGAAATGCGAATATAACTTTATAAATATGGAAAGTATAGAAAATGCAGAGCGTTACAGATAGTTGCTTATAGCAACAGAGAGGAGCATTCCTTCACAATGGACAAAGTGCTGAACATAGAGAATGTTCACTACTTGGACAACTCTGTAATTTTAGACTTTCAATCACTATCAAAAACATGATTGTGATTATGTTTGAATCTAGGATTCGGGGCAGGCTGCACCAGTTGAAGGCGTAAGACGCCAATGTGTTTGATGATGACGAGTCATAGGAAAGTGATGAGGGAACTGATGATACATCTCTGATGTAATCCCAGAAGAGTATTAATTTGATCTGCTTTATTTAAATTTCGTTGTAACGTTTTTTTAATGAATTATAATGCTTCTAATAACCCCATGAACACCAAAATAGTTAGCTTTGCATCTTTTAGTAAGACTAACATATCACGATAAAGACAGAAACAAAACGCCACCAAAGTTGTAAAGTAAAACATTAAATAAACGTCAAAAAGTGTTTCGACTCCACACATGAGCGTGGTGTGTGAAATATAAAAAAAGGAAAATTAATAAAAAAGTTAAAAGACAAAAGTCCCTCCGCCTAAATTGAAGCGCGTACCTCATGTCAACGCATGAGGCTTTCTCACCATTTTCACACTTTGAACCGTTTTCTCTAGAACCGTTTCTCTCTCTCTTTCTCTCTCTCTCTCTCTCTCTCTCTATAATATATATATATATATATATATATAATATAATTATATAGGGGAGGGTTATCTTGAGAACGCTAAATATTGCAAGAACCGTGAGAACAAATGAAAAAACAATCAGAATCAACTTTTTTAATACAAATCTCATTGTAATTAAAATACAACATCAAAATAAGAATTTACAACATCAAATAATTCATTTCTCCCCTCAAAATCACTCTTATTAGATTTTTTACACATGTGTAATATAAACAAATTTACACATGTGTAAATGACAAACTTACACATGTGTAAAAAAAATTATTTACGAATTCACGTAAATTTAAATGTGTAAATTAAATTTCTAACATTGTATTCGAATAATAATGATAAGTGTAAAAAGAAATTTTGAATTTGAATTGTTTTTTATTTCGTGGTTTTTTCATTCGCTCTCACGGCTCTCGCGATATTTAGCGTTCTTTATATATATATTATATATATATATATATATATATGAGAAGGATCTGTTAGGAACCGCCCTTTATTGTGAGAACCGCGAGAAACCACTAAAAAAATCTAAAAATCACCCAAATATTTTTTTTAATATTTTTTTGAAAAATTCGCTATATTTCGTCAACAATAAACAAAAATTTCAATTTTTTTATTAACAGTTATCCATGCATATGTGCATTTTTATCATTTCTTTGACAAATTCCGTAATACATTACAAACATTGGACAACTGTACTATGATTTATGCTACCACGTATAATACACTACTTTTTACACTACCAACATTAGAAATGCACATGTGCATCTATATGTATCAACATAAAATAAGGTGTTTTGGTACACTAGTTTGAATACACTTTCTCTTTCATCTATCATTCCATCAGGAATACACTACCATGCACATGTGCATATGTATCATTTCTTCGACAAAATCCGTAATACGTTACAAATATTAGACAATTGTACTTTCATTTACAATACCATGTGTAATGCACTACTTTTTACGTTACGAATATTAGAAATACACATGTGCATCTATATGTATCAACATGAAATAAGGTGTTTTGGTACAGTACTTTGAATACACTTTCTCTTTCATCTATCATATCATCCATAATACACTTCCATTACCTCCTACCATCCATAATACAATACCATTACCACCTACCATCTATAATAAAACACCAATACTAATATTTTCACTTTATTACATTTATTACATGTATATCAACACCATTTATACCATCCAATCAACATATTACATCATAAAGTGACACCTATAACCAAACCATCAACCACTAGATATAACTAACCAAAAACATGTATATGAGTCTACTTCTCATTCAAAATCACAAACTTTTTGTACCAAAACACGTTATATAATGGTTATACATAATGATGCACATGTGCATTTCGAATATTGGTAATGTAAAAATTAGTGTATTACGGATGATATTGTAAATTAAAGTGCAATTGTCTACTATTGGTAATGTATTACGGAATTTGTCGAAATTATGATACATATGCACATGTGCATGGATAACTGTTACTCGAAAAAAAGTTTTTTTTTTATTTTTATAAACGAAATATAGCGATTTTTTATAAAAAAAAATTTGAGTGCTTTTTTTAATTTTTTTAGATTTTATTTTGCAATAAGGGTGGTTCTTACATGAACCTTACCCTATATATATAGGATCTGGATCAAGGGAAAACCATCCGGAGTTGTGAGAACTTAGAGAACCTGAGTTGTGACTGAAATTGTAGTGTTTTATGACTTTTTACACTTTTTAGGAAATTTGGACTTTGTAGCCGAACCCCACCATATATATATATATATATCATATATATATATATATATATATATATATATGGTAGGGATCCTAAGAGAAGTCTATTCTATTTGAGAAACATTCTGGACCACACATTTTCCCTAAGCTTTTCTAAGATACACATATGTATATAGTCAATTTTAAGCTATACATGTGTATATTACGAAAAGCTTAAGGAAAATGTGTGGTTTAGAATGCTTCTCAAGTTTCTCAATTAGCCTAGTACTTCTTACATGATCCTAACCATATATATATATATAGGTTGAGTAGGAAAGGAGTTTAAATATAAGAAGGGTAAGAAGCAACTATAAAGTAACAAGTGTCCAAGGAGAAACCAAGCGGGAAAGGTAAGTTTGTTTACAAGAGAAAAAAGAATATGCACATGTAAGTCACATGTCTATAAACATGCACACACAAGTCACATGTTATTTCCCATCTCACTTTTTAAATGTCCGTAACATTTTATACGTCATTCGTTTTTAAAAAATTATACTTTAAAATCAAGCATCTTTTTATCTTTAATACGAGTACCCTACTGTGATACCTTAAAAAAATCAAAAACCCAGTTGCGTATTACACAATAGCCATAACATAAAACAAAATGAGTATCATAGTAAAACACAATGGAAAGTAGACAAAAAACACAATCGATGACAACAGATAAAAGCCACAATGGACAACTGATTAAAACACAATGGACATAACGTAAAACACAATAAGTATAAAACTAAAACCGCAATGGAAAGTAGATTAAAAACAAAACGGATAAAAAAGACAATGGACAACAAACTAAGATACAATGGACAAAAGACTAAAAACACAATGAACAACACAATTAAAACAATGAAATACAAAACAAAATGGACAACTGATTAAAACACAATGAATAGCAGACTAAACAGAATAAACTACAAACAGATATGCAACTAAGATTACCAATACCGAATCCATAGTCATCCTTAGCCCCGAGCTTGTTTAAACTCGACTCATTTCGAGGTTTCTAACAAGCCATATTCAAGTAAGTTTGGAGCAACACATCTATTTGTAAGCGTTCAAATGGTGAGCATATCTTTTTTCATGAACACGGTGGACAAGAGCAAATCATAGACGCCTTATTATAGCAAGAGGAAATAAAAGCATGAGATTGCTAATTAGTATATGGAAACGTCAGATCAACTTCCATGTATAGCCAATCACCTGACATCCTCCTACATTCATGCTTCACGCTCAGAATTCCAACCATCTTCTCGATCGTAACCGAACACCAACAAAACATCCATTCATCCAAAAAACCCTTCCCTCTTTCTGTTTCTAATTCCCTCGTCAGGTGGGTGGTACTAATCCTAACATATTTTACGTACTTTGAATCATAACTTTCGTGGGTTGCAATCAAAATTATGGTTTTTGCGTTACATTCTTGTTTGTATTTTGTGTTTTTTGATATAAACGTATGATGCCCACCAACTGTTTGTTAAAAAAACCCCTAATTTCATATTCATTGTTTGCTTGTTCTTCCATGCTGAAATTTGTTTTTGCATGCTAAGATTTTCTCTTATTGCTTCTATAGTTTTAAATATGAACATAAATCCCCTTTAAAGCAACCCCCTCAAGTCAGTTTAGTTTTGCAAGTCTAACATGTTGAATATGCTTCAATCTTTGCGAGTCTCTGGCTTCAACCAGATAAAAGTAATCATAGGTTACAATATAGTAGCTTTATTACTACATTTAAAAGAAAATGAATTAATTTTGTTCTGATGCATTGAAGTGTGAAGCCATGTGATAAAAGAGTAGCATTGGAGTTCTTGATCAATACACGGAAACGCTATTGTCGTAGACTTTAATCACTTGTAAGGGCAAACCTCTGACATCAGTTTAAACTTTATTGCTATTTTTTTATGGGAAATGTGTTTTTTTTATGCCAGATGGCCAATTCAAGAGCTTTCTAGCAGCTTGTGTCATGGATCGTGAGACAAAAGAATATGGTAGACTGAACTTTTCATATTCATCTGCCAGCAGTGATGTCTTTGAACCTACATCAGTCAATGATGGTAAGCTGGATGGTGTTGAGTTGTCTATAAACCTATCAAATTGGGTGGGGCGGGTTGGTTCAGGTGACGGGTCAAAACGGGTTCAGGTAAACAATGAGTTCGGGTCAAAACGAGTCATTTAAAAAAAGAGTACCAATTTGGTTCAGGTAAAAAATGGGTGGTGGCTTGTGGCGGCGGTGGTGGTGGTGAAGGCAGTGGCGAAGAAGGATGTGATGGTGGGCATGTCGGTGGTGGGGGCTGTGGTGAGAGTGTTGGTGGCAGCTGTGGTGAGAGTGTTGTGGTGCTGGCAACAAGGAGTAGGTGGTGGAGACAAACAATGGTCATGGGTGGGGCTAACCCGTGTGTTCCCTTATTAAGTCCAATAGTATTATACTAGCTGTTCCTTATGACCCGCTGACTAATTTGAGTAGACCAACTTGACCTGTTTATTAATTTGAGGCGACTTAAATGAACCCATTTACATTTTGTCTTTGCTCAATTCAACCCGTTTTTTTAAAGAATAGATGGTCATGATTGCTACCTATAGTTTTCTATAATCTTCCATTGATTTTTCATTCTTTTATTGTATTAATGATGTATTACTATTTTTTTATGCACAGCTAAGACACGGACATCTGTGATAGAGTGGTTGAACAGCACACTTCCAAATCTGAATTTACCTGTCAATGCTTCAGATGAGGAGTTGAGAACCCTTTTAGCTGATGGTATTATTCTGTGTCGACTTATGAACAGACTTAGACCAGTCTCTGATATCGAGGTGGAATTTTCTTATTCACTTTAAACTAATCTGTATATAAAAAGTCTTTGAAGTTGTGATTATATTTTCTTGTTATTAAACAGTATGGTAATCCTCGTCAGTCATCAGAGGCCCACTCAGAAAATGTTAGCAAGTTTCTTGCAGCTATGGATGAGATGGGTCTACCCCATTTTAATAAATCAGAGCTAGAGAAGGTAATAATGAATTACATGTTGTATGTATATGTTTCACCCCTAAGATGATCAATACAAAATGAACCCTGAGCTACATTTATTGAAACAAGTCAATTTTGTTTCTATTATATTGGTAACTGGGCCATGGGGTTGGACACTCAAAGTTGCTTGAATGTATTTAAATGTTTAATTACAATGTCTTAAATCGTTCTATAAAATGAGTTCTTATTACTTTTTTTATTAGAGCCTTTGTAACTGTTAGTTATTTTTCAAAATAAAATGGATAAGAAGTGATGCCAGGGTCAAACCTGACCAGACTCAATCCGTTACTAATCCGTCTGCTTTTGTAATGCATGCTACGATGAACCTCAGTATGTTCCGTGTTATGATCTTGAGACACCAAATGATTATGGGGGAATCTTTTATACCTATATTGTGACCTATGTTTCTTTTGGAGCTTCAAACTCTTCTCTCTCTCTCTCTCTCACACACACGCACATTTATGTACTCGCAGGGATCCATGAAAATAGTATGGGAAAGCCTCTTAACGCTTAAAGCCCATTTCATGCCAAAGATTGCAACATATAGTCCTAATGCTTCCTCGCCAAAAAGTTTCGCAAGTGACTCTTTGAGATGGAAACATACAGATGAACACGCTGGAACTAGTGATAGCTTCCAAGAAGACACATCCCCTCGTAAAGTTCAGCGGGCTTTACGCAATTCTGGTACTCTCTATCTCTTCTAATTTCTCTCCCCCTTTATTGGACATATTTTTTTTGGGTAATGGAGGACGTCCGGAAAAGAATTATCGATTGCATCCATTTACATACGGTTACCTTTTATGTGACAATCATATAAAAAATTTCCAAAATTGTATTATGTTGAATGGAATTGGTCTTCTTAATCGTAATAGCACACCATCAAGTATGAATCAAATCTCAGTGTTATCTTTTTTTTTCTGCAGAGGCTACGGGTGCGTTGATGCACCATGCTGGACATAAGTTTCATGAAGTTTTTCAGATGAAACATGGTGGCTATTCTGATCTTCCTGCTGCAAAAATCTCAGAATTGATGAAAACAAATAGTTTGGATGTGATTTTCTAATCATTAATATGTCTCTTGTGAATATCTCAATATGTATTATTTTTTGTTGACATTTGTGCTTGTATAATTCCAGATTGCCCCGACACAGTCGCTTCTAAGCATGGTTAATGGGATTTTAGATGAAAGCATGGGCAGGAAGAATGGTGAAATACCTCATGTATGATATCCATATTATTGAAGAAAGTGTAAAACCATTCATACATATATACGATTAGTTCTAAAGAGATATATATGTTTTTTTTTATTATATTCCAGCGTGTTGCTTGCCTCATGAGGAAAGTCGTGCAGGAGATTGAACGGCGTATCTCTACTCAAGCTGAACATTTACGAACTGTAAGAACGATAATTTCTTTTTTTTTACTTGATGGCCCCCCTTCACAATTTATTATCATCCGATTTGCAGCAAAACAATCTTTTTAAAACCCGTGAAGAGAAATACCAGTCAAGAATTAGAGTCCTTGAGGCCCTTGCAAATGGCACCAGTGGAGAGACAAAGGTAGTCGCTTTAAATACACACACACACACACAATATTGTAAGAACATATAAGGAGGACAAAAAAGTAGTTTTACATAATTTTAAGACTTTAAGTTATTACAACTTATAAAGCATATGGTACAAATACTTTAAAACATATTGTTGACTTTTAAACCAACTTCCCCCATGATTTTTAAACGCCTATAACTTTTCAATACGTAAATATATTTATTTTTTTAAAAATACATCATAAAAACAAGCTTTTTATTCTCTTTAACTATACTATGCTATTGCTATAGTTTTTTTTTTGTATTTTAAAAAATAACATGTTATGTGATACCAAAGTTTGTGTTCCCCACCGCATCGCGCGGGCACCACTCTAGCATATATATTTACATATATATACACACACACATACATACCTGTGTATATGTATGTTTGAATGTATGCTTGGTTTATTCACAACAAAATTATTCATCGCTTTTTATTGTCGCAGGCAGTAATCAGCCACTTTGACCACATGAAGGTAAAACGGTTTCTATTGATATCTTCAAAAGCCAGGTTCTTGGCAAAAAGTAAGTCATCTTTGTTCCACCTTTAATAACTGGATTCTCATTGTTACAGATGATGATGAGCCCATTTGACCAGATAAAGGTAGGTTCATCTTGTCGTATGTAGATATTAGAGAGAAAATTTTCAGTGATTAGGCTTAATTTTTAATGTAGTGGTTGTTAACAATATTTTCCTGATCTGTTGGCATTGTGTCGACGAGTCTCCTATTCTCACAAATCCTAGTATTCACTTTATTTTGTTCTCCAACTTTTCTTCTAGTTCATTATCTATCCACTATACGTAAAAAGATGCTCAGATAGTGAATTAATGTGGCTTTAGTGTTAGTGAGCACTCATGGTGAGTATGACCCATGAACGTGTGGCTATGTAGTTCTGAAGTATAACTCTTAGAAACTGCAAAGAGTCCCTTGTACTTTATAAAATGATATTTTGGTTACTATGTAACAACTTTTTTTATTTTTTCTGATACTTTTTTTCCTGAAATTTTGTAGAATATATGTATGTTTCCCGCAAAAAGTTTACCCTAGTCATGTTTATGTATTATTGTAGTTTATTAAAGTTCCTTAAAATCAATCAATTGAAAGGACGTTGTTTGATTCATTGTTGAATATTTGAGAAATTAAATAATTGGTGATAGTTGAACTCAAGTGGTAAAAATATATAGGTGATTGTTAAGTTTTGGTGGATTGTTGTAGGTTGACGTGACCAGAACAGGAAGTAGCAAGAAGGATCTAGTTTTACAGGTGAGTTTAGGTGTTTATTTCTCTCAAAACAACGAGATATTACTGATTAAAATTATGTATAGTTTAAGATTTTTTTTTAAATTATGTATCCATCCAGTTTACTTTTTATTTTTGGAAAATTTCAGGCAGATAAGTCGATATCTTCACAGAAAAATAAAATCGAGGATGAGGAAGCGAAGATGAAAGAAAGGGATAGCAAAAGTAGTGAAATTGCAGCTTTGAAGCAAGAATTGGAGAATGCCAGAAAAACACATGAAGACCAAAAAGAAGCTGCAAGAAAATCTCAACTAGATCTTGAGAAGCAATTAAAAGATGTTGAAAATCGTCTGATAGAATCACAGATGAACTTGGAAGATGTCGAGGCTAAATCTCGTTCTAAAAGTCAATGGTGGACCAACAAGGAGCACATTTACAAAACTTTTACGGAATTCCAACTTGGTGCATTAAAGGTATACGTGTTAACACTAACTAATACACCAAATTTTTATGTCATATGTGTTATTTTATATATAATTCAAGTTTTCTTTCAGGAACTAAGATTTGCTTCTCAATCAGTACGCCAAGAACTTTTAAAAACTCAAAAGACCTACGCGCAAGATTTTGATAACTTAGGTTTGGTTGTCTTGTATTCTTATATTCATTAATCTTACAAGTAGAGGTGGTAAAACACTTTATGTCAGAAAATATTAAATTCTTGTATAAATAGTAAGTGTCAAATATGACTACAGAAATTTTGGTAATTTCAACAATAATCTATTTTTGAGCAATATAATTTAGGTGGTTTTATCTATAGTTAATTTGTTTTGTATAAGTAAATGAGCCACCTCTCCTTGAGTTTCACCTAATCTAATGAGTTATTATCTTCCTGTTTAGGAACAAAGTTCAAAGTTCTGAAAGATGCAGCAGAAAGCTACGATGAAGCTGTTTCGGAAAATCAGAAGCTACACAATGAAATACAAGAATTAAAAGGTTAAGTTTTATAATATATTATTGATATGTAAAGTCTTGCAATCACACTTATTAGATTTTGGTGAACAGGAAATATTAGGGTTTATTGCCGGATAAGACCATTTCTTCCTGGTCAAAAGGATAATCAATCAACGGTTGATTATATTGGTGACAATGGGGAGCTAATTGTTGTCAATCCCTCCAAACCAGGGAAAGAAAGTCGCAGGTCATTTAAGTATAATAAGGTGTATGGTCCACATGCTACTCAAGGTTTTTTGCTTTGTACTTGAACCTTTTTGTTTCCCACATGCACTTATTAATTTCTCAATTTCGATTATGTTTCATATATAACGGGTAAAATTGAAAGTATAAGGAAAAGGGTCAATCAGGTTGAAATCTGCCCAAAATGTATCCTAAAAGGAAGATTATTGTTAAAATACTATGATTTTTCATCACATTTCTCTCAATTATGTATGTAAGAATGAAAAAAGTTGGAAAAAGTGTTTTGGGAGCTGGCCTGCTCGTTTTGACCCATATAAAACATTATCAACCCCTTACATAACCAGCCAGATGTGCACATTTTGCCACATATAAGCTGACTGTTGCTTTTACGGGTTCCAAAAGATGCCATTAGATTTTGTGTTATACTACTATTTATCTTGAAAAGGCTGATTACACAATTACACTAAAGGGGACTTTCAAGTTCACTAACCATTGTTTCTATTTTTGTCGATAGCTGAGGTATATGGAGATATACAACAATTGGTACGATCAGTTTTGGATGGATACAATGTGTGTATATTTGCGTATGGTCAAACCGGATCTGGAAAAACCTACACAATGGTAAAAAAAAACCTTTTTTTTCATGTACTTGTTTGGTTTCTTATTTTTTTTTATTTGGACTAATTGCATAAAAAGGCAATCAACTCTTGTTCAATTTTTGTCTTGGGTAACCAGCTTTGTATTCATCCATCAAAATTTTCTACAAAAAAGTTTTATATATTGTTGCTAAATGTATTGCGTAGGTACAGGCTACACGTTCAAAATGATACCTGATGGTAAGTTTGACTATGCTTGCCTTTATATTTTCAGATGTGACATCTAGACAACCCCATGTGCGGATTATGCTAAATGTAATTTTTTTTATGTGGTTACTTATTTATTGGTGGAAACAAAGATGATACCAAAAAATGAAATGAGACCAAAGTTGAAACCTTTTTATGCAATATCCATTTATTTCTTTAGTTTCTTATACTTGGCTGATATTCTTCATTAATTTTTTTTTCAAAGAGTGGCCCTGATAAAGGAACTGAAGAAGAATGGGGAGTCAATTATCGTGCTTTAAATGATCTATTCAAAATCTCACAAAGTAGAAGCACTTTCAAATATGAAGTAGGGGTTCAATTAGTTGAAATATATAACGAACAAGTTAGAGACTTGCTAGCAAACGATGCTGCTCCAAAAAAATATCCTTTTATACGTATGGTTCAATTTAACCCATATACTCCTAGTATTGTGGTTGGAGCTTAATACCTAAAAATGTTTACATATTTTAGAGGTGACAAATTTGGCAGATTGGGTAACAGCTCCAAGGGTGTGACTAGGTCAACACAGCTAGTTTTTTGTATGGGTCAAAATGGGCTGTTCTTTTTTTTTATTTCTATTTTTGAATTGTTACCATGTATAGATTACAACTTTCTCACCAATTTTTCTTACTAGAAGAACAATTTTGCTTTTTGAATATAATAGGTTGGAGGTCTTTTATACCAAAATTACACTTTATGTGACTTTTTGGCATGATTTCTTGTAAACTAAATTTGTTTATATGACCCGTTAAAGATAAAACATAACCTGAATCAACAACCTATCTATAAGTAAATGGCAAAAAAATTGAACTTCTTAATGTTAGAAAATGCTTAATATCTGAAAAAGTTTAACATCAACTTATTGACTTGGAAATTGTTGTGCTTAGATAATTTATGAAACATAGCATCTCATGCTTTAATGGGTTTAATCCTTGACTTGCGAACACTTGGGATTTTAGCAACAGCAAGTTTAGCTGTCCCAGATGCTAACATGCGTGAGGTTAGTGAACCAGCTGATGTGTTGAGATTAATGGAGATTGGATTTAAAAATAGAGCTAGAAGTAGTACTTCCATGAATGAAAGAAGCAGCAGATCACACAGTGTTGTTACAATCCATGTTCATGGAACGGACCTGAAGAACGGTGGGTCTGTAAATGCTGGTCTTCATTTGGTGGATCTTGCAGGAAGCGAAAGAATAGACCGGGCTGAGGTGGTTGGGGATCGGCTCAAGGAAGCACAGCATATAAACAAATCTTTAGCGGCTCTTGGAGATGTCATCTTTGCCTTGGCTCAGAAAAGTCCGCATGTTCCGTTCAGAAATAGCAAGCTTACTCAGGTCCTTCAATCCTCTCTAGGTAACTATTCTATTCCCCATTCGAGTTCAAGATTAATCTACGATTTGAGAATAACTCATAAGGAACGATAACAATTTACTCGATAAGAATAGCTAAGTGAAATAAAGCCTTTTCACCACATAAGTGATACGTCCAATTAGCAGTTTGAAGTTTTGAATACATTTTTATGGATTGCAAAAAATACTTAACGAAAGTTTGTTTTGAAAGTGTAGACCCTCTAGTCAAGAATGCCATAGGAACGCATATCTTGATGTTGAGTCAATGAACGTGAAAGTAGGTTTGCTATGGGTGGGATTATACTGGGTACGGCTGTTGTTGTTGTTTATAGATTGCATATTTTTGATAGGTGAGATCCATTTTGTAGCCTGGATATATACTTATGTTACAATAATGAGTTTAAAAATATGAAGGTAGCCCGAGGGTTTAACCTTAAATCATTGCAGTGGTAAAGGTACATAACTATATTTATGTTTGTGTATGGGACTATTTGTTTACTAGTGGTTGGTACCCTGCTTTAGGACCCAAACATAGAGTGATTTCTATAGTTGGAGTCTATGGGATTCTCAATTCTTAACCTTATCAACACCAAAGGACTAGGTAGAAAAATTAGGAAGGAACACTTGGTAAAATAATATCTGCAATCACCTTGATTTGTTTACAGTTAGAATTAAACAAAGAAACCAAATAAACATAAAGTAGGAAACGAAAATATGTTATTAAACACCAAAGCTATTAGGGTTTTATGATATTTTACAAAAAGCATCTTTAATTGGTGTTGTTTACAGGTGGTCAAGCAAAGACACTTATGCTTGTGCAGCTCAATCCAGAAGCTTCTTCATATGCTGAAAGTTTGAGTACCTTGAAGTTTGCTGAACGGGTTTCCGGAGTGGAGCTCGGACCCGCTCGTAGTAACCAAGAGGCCAGCAATGTCAAGGGTCTCATGGAGCAGGTATGTCATGCTGTATTTTTTTTTTATCTAGTTTGCATAATGATAACACTATAGTGATGTTATTTAATTTTTGAAAGATACCTAATCAGCTGTTTTGAGGTGGTGGTCTAAAGTCACCCAAAGTGTATGTTTATTGTATAAAAATCTTAAAATACTATGTTTTACAAGTCATACTATATGAATATTGATTGTTTTGGACAAATAATTATTTCTGTTAGCAAAATACAGATGATTATGGTTTCGTGAAATGATCAGGTAGCCTCGCTGAAAAGCACAATTGCAAAGAAGGACGAGGAAATTGAAAAGCTACAAGCTATTAAAGACAAGAAAAACTCACATCCACCGAGTGTTGGTCAACGTTCATTGAGGTACGGGTCTTCTTCCCCAGTTTCTAAAGTAGGAAACAGCAACAAGCGAACAGAAAGCGTTCGTGGCCGTATGTCTCTGGACGGCTATGGCTATAAACCAGTCAGAAAGGGGCAATCGCCAGTTTCAAGTCATGGGGAAGGTCAGATTTGGATTTATTGGTACATAATGTGAGATATTTTGTATCTTATATTACTTATCTTTATGTGGGAACAGACACGGATAGCTCCCTTGAAGGCAGCCCTTCCCGTGACGGTTCCAAATCACTTCACAGCACAAGCAAGTAAGTCTGCTTTCATGAATTCTTTTTGTAACCATGAGAACCCTTTCATAAGACCCCACCAATACCTTTGAAGGTTTTGAAATAGGTTTTGGTCAATCCCGTAGCTGTATTCAATTGGTTTTCAGACCCAACATGAATAGGTTGGCTGACTTACAAAATCTGAACAAGACACATTTGTCACAATCATCCTAATTTTCATGGTTATGAATATGCAACCTGTTTACCATTGAACTTTAGCTCCAATTCAAACTCCAGCTACTTATAGAACAGATATTTACATTCCTTGCTCACATATTCATCATACTTGTTTGAATGTCAATAATATCTATTTTGGTATTTGCAGGCCGAAAACAGGCAGCAGAATTTCTCGCCCACTGACAAAAATATCCAAGGACCTTCCTAAAGCTGCAAAAGGTACTCTAGCTTATCACACAAATATTTATAATATCATTTTGTTAAAGCTTTGAGTAACTGGACATAAGTTACTTGAGTCACTAAATATATTTTTGTAAAAGCATAAGGATGATGGTTCAAATAAAGACTTGCTTAAGATTGGGCTGGGCTGACCTTAGGCCCATATGAGGCCATTGGTTGTGCTTCAGTCCTAATGTCAGCCAGTTTAGGCACAAATGTCAGATCCTAAAGGCCTGCATGTAGGGTTGCTTGATGAGCGAGCTGAGACAATCCAGCTTCAGGGCCCAGGCTCAAAGTTAAACGAACCAGCTCGAGCTCGGCTCGTATAAAGCTTGAGCCAGCTCATTTCAATTAAAGTTATTGTTAAATATTTATTATAATATTTAAGTAAAATTTAATGTTATGGTGTTCTCTAGTTGGCTCATGGACCATATTAAGTCGGTTTATTTAAAAGTAGAATTGAGTTATAACTTGTAAACATTAAAATTTAGGCTTAACTTAAACGAGAAAGCCAATGAGTGAGCTAACGAGCTAGCTTACCTTTGCTCAAGCTCAACTCGTATAAACGAGTCGATTTTGAGCCAGCCACAAGCTTTTTGAACAGATGCATGTACCAAACATTTCCTTTTGGATTTTTTTTATATAGTGTAAGGCGAACCTTTATTTTTGTATGCTTTGTAACCTTTTTTGACGTATTTTAAAAAGTTATCTATACAGGGCTAATAAACTATGTTACGTTTAACTTCTAAAGTTTCTTGTTCTAATTTAAACATATGTTTTAACTTCTAAAGTTTCTTGTTTAATTCAAACATATGTGTAAATTTTGGTTTAGAAAAATAGGTTTTATTAATTAGTAATATGTCGAGCCGGGGGTTTTATTAATTAGTATTCATATAGAGGTAAGGCTGTCTACATCTTACCCTCCTCAGACACTACCTTAGCTTTGCTATTGGTAGGATTTACCGAGTATGATGATGATGTCGAGAACCAAACATACTAAATCAAATGCGTGATTAGGAGGTCGAAGCAAACCCTTTTGTTAAGTTTTAATTTTAAAATTTACTCTTAAATTTATGTCGTTAATTGCATTGAATCGTTGTTTATATGTTTGCTTACAGGCATGTTTAAGTCTACAAGTGGTAGCAGTTTGACCGCCAAAAGTCCTTCAAAGAGATGGTCATAACTCTATACTCACTCTCTTTGTTTCTCCTTTAAACTTTTAATTGTTATTAGGGGTTCTTTAATTGCCCTTTTGCTCTTAACCAACCATATTTGACATAAACCGTTAAATTAATATAAAGATGGAAATATAGTGAAAATCAATATAAGCTCGTCAACGCATTGAATAATTGAATACCAAATCAAAGTTTAGTCAATTTACTTTTGATTTGTTAACTTGTAAACATATCAGTCAAGGGTTATGAATAGGTTGAGTATATATTGAATAGTTGAAATGAGTATGATGAATACTTATTAAATGAAAATATTGATATATATAGGTGAAGTGAAAGCATGAGCTATTGCAGACTTATCAAGCATACTGCAGGATCAAGCATGGATTTGAGAAAGGTGAGTACACAATGTTTTCTAAACGACTACACATCAACATGAAATGGAAGTTTTTGAAAATAAAGTAGTAAGTGGTCAGATTAGATTATATTGTAATTTAATGAGTGTACACATTTGAGCTTTTGTATGTGTGTGGTAAGTAACAACAACTAGATAAGCTTAGATGTGAAATATATGAGTTAATCGTTGATAAGTTTTCACACATAAGCTTAGGGTGAACGGAGTGGAATAGGTAACCACTCGGTAAACACCTTTATCGATCGGTAACACCGCTGCCGTAGGTGTTTACCGATCGGGTTTTGTTGAAACGGTGAAGGTTTACCAAGTCGGTGAGAGGGAGGGAAGGGTGAGAGAGATGAGTGTGTGGTGGGCTCATTCCTTCTCAACTAGTCACACATTTTTCCCTTTTAAAAAAATAGTTTACCTAAACCCCATTAGGTAAACCATCGCCAACGTTTTTGAGCATTGAGTAAGTTAATTAGATGACTTGACATACCGCTATGTGATTGGGTGAATTGGGAGTTTACCTAATACCATTAGGTTACCACTCCCTTCACCCTTAGTCATGAAATGGATAACATAATTGTTGATAAGTTACCACAAGGCTAAATAATCTTAGTGGTGTATTATAGATAAGTTTAGTGGTAAAAATGGATGTGTTGTTAACAGATAAGCAATCAAAAGCAATAAAAGTTTAAAATGTTGAATTACTTATAAATTGTGTAAATCCTTTTTTATTTGGCTTACTAGTATCAAGGGGATTTGGGAGAGTTGAAGTCCTGTAGTGGACAAAAGGTGTAGAATTAGAAATAAGATAAAGTATGTGAGTTAGGTGTTCTAAAAAACCAAAGACATAGTAATATCGTTTGTCAATGCATGTATAGAGGTTGATATATTTTGTAAAGAAAATAAAATAAACTGAAAAAGAACTTGGTAATATATATGGTTCTTTGGTAATTAATTTATCATATGGATGGAGAATCAAACAAAGTTTGATCAATTGAGTTTTACTGTGAAAAATTCTTTTATTGTGAAAACTCGAAAACTCAAAAAAAAAAAATAATAATAATAATAAATAAGAAACACCAAAAAAAATTGCAAACATTTTTTTTGCTGTAAATCTAGCATTTTTAAGATAAAAAAAACTTTTTTTTTTGCAAAAATAATAAATTAGCATTACACATGTGAAACACTATGAAAAACCTAAACCCGCCAACCCAAAAACCTAAATCAACAACCTCAACCCCATTTGTTTTATTTTTTTTTATTTTGTGATCTTCTATACGAAAATGAGAAGTTTTAGAAATTTCAGTACATGACAATCTTTCTATTTCTTAAAAAATTGTGCCTTGTAAAAAAGTTATCGAGAGAAAAGGCTAGGTGATTTTATGTCACATAGTTGTGTGATATCATAAACTTTTAAAAAGTTGTTTTAGACTAAGACTCAAATTGTTTTATAAGCTCAATAAGGATCTTTTATAAGTATCGGTTGATGTTTTCAGTATTTACCCTTTCATGCATTCATTTTGCTGCTAAGTGTGCATTTTGTTTATTCAGGTACTAAACCCAACACATTGGATTGTGGTATTAACCTGTAGAGGATTGAGAACTATACCATTGCTTGTTTTCTTATGCTTTACGCAACTTGGATCATTGGCTGATGAATGATACTACATATATTTTTGTACCATTGAGGACTATACCATTGCTTATAATTTTGTTATAACTATGGTATTGTTATATTTTGGATCAATGATCATGAGATGTTTTCGTTTCAAAGCTAATAATATATCAACGACCACAGGTGTTGACTTGTTCAATGTATAAATGATAACAAAAAGAAATCAGGGAGAGAAAAATGGGCTAGTTATATAACCGTCGTGTGTATTGCATTTAAAAGATTACGTATAAATGCATTATGTAGTTCTAGTGAGTTTCCGTAAAGAACTTAGATATTTACCATAAAAGTGCCTAGACTTAAACCTTGTGCTTGAATATTCTTGTATGATGTATTGTGTATGTTTCTTGAACTAAGATGAGACTTGGGGCGTATAGGGTAATGACAATAATTCATGAGCTAATAACTACATGTTACCAATGTTGTCAACATGTGGAACATGTGACAACCCACAACATCAGGTTAATATTCGCACAAACTCTAAACCTTGCATATATTGATACGTTCATAATAGATTTTATTTTGGGTAATTAGGTTATCTTGGGGATTACCGGGTCACACACGACATATTACGGCACACATGGTCTTTTGTGAAGTTTGTCTAAATGCTTGAGGACGCATTATAAGGTGTTAATGTACGTGTTGCAATGTAATATATATAAATATGTATTTATTGCTATTCGTGAATCTTAAGAGCTTATTTAATAATTAAATATTATTATACAATACTAATATACTTTAAATATGTTCAACTATGTATTATTTATAGTAGTAAACATGTGTAATTATGTGTAAGTGAATCTTAATTAAAACAACATAACTAACATGAAATTAGGTTAGATTAACACCAAATAAAATCCCAAATCTTTAACCAATCAAACAAGCAACACTATGATCATCAAATCAATCTCCCCTGATTTTTTTAAGTTAAACCTCACACACACATATATATAGTGAAGAGTTCATATGAGAA
This sequence comes from Scalesia atractyloides, assembly GCA_947069175.1. Lineage (NCBI taxonomy): Eukaryota > Viridiplantae > Streptophyta > Magnoliopsida > Asterales > Asteraceae > Scalesia > Scalesia atractyloides. Next base: position 36,847,995 of record CAMTDV010000025.1, read on the forward strand.
GAAAATTTTTTGTAAGAATAAAAAAAAAAACTTTCAACCAATAAGAATGTTTCATTTTACTTCATTTAATTTTTGTATTTAATATTAGTGTAAGGGTATATTGGTAAACTTAGATGGATCATTAATTGTTAGTTTTCATTTTAAATAGCTAACTACATTAAATTTATAACTTATTTTAAAAAAACTAAAAAGAAAAAAATATTAACTTAAAGTGTAGGATGCATTACGAGGTGTGTAGGATGAATTGTGAACTGTGTAGGATAAATTTCAATATATGTAGGGTAAATTTCAAAACGTGTAGGATAAATTTTGATGTGTGTAGGTAAAAAAATTTGTGTGGAGGATGATAGTCTTTATGACTAGTTAATTAGTCAAAGATAATAATTAATAAGATGGAGAAAAACTATTTACTGTTTTACAATTGTACCATTTGTTCTTTTTCTTATCAATTTATTTTTTTCTCAAATGAACTTTCCCATATATAAATATATATATATATATAATATATAATAGGCTAGGAGTTGACTACAAAGTCCAAATTTCCTAAAAGGTATAAAAAGTCATAAAACACCTAATGTTAACAATAAAACACAACGAAACCCAACAAATAACGTACTGAAGATTACTAAAACATCATGTAAGTGGGTTTTGTGTTGTTTTTTGGATGATAAGGCTCTGATTATGGAATGACAAATATTATAGTGTTTTATGTTGATTAACATTTTGTGTTTTATATTCATAGTTCTATGATGGTGTGTTTGAAGTTTCTATGGACTATTAGGGTTTGAATATGGTGTTTTAGTAATCTTCATTCTATTATTTGTGGGTTTTATGTGTGTTTTATGGCTTAAATTATAGTGTTTTATGATTTTTTACACTTTTTAGGAAACTTAGACTTTGTAGCCGAACCCCACCCTATATATATACATATGTATATATATATGTATATATATATATATATTATATTTAGTTTGCTTATATAAGACACACCACCATCCTTCACCAACATTTTAAAATACATTCACTCTTCAAAACTCTCTCTTTCTCCCTCCCTCGACTGCCCCATTGTAACAACCCCCCTCCTTGCAAGCTCGTCACTCTCGTTACGCCTAGCACCAGAGATTCAGATCATAATGTAATCAAATCGCTTATTACGCTACATCGCATATTTTCGCCCTATATCACATCATAACGCATTACATCGCACTAACACAACGCTTATATCGCACAAACTAAAATACTATCAACTTTGCGTGGAATTTCCAAGGCTAACTGCTCGCTTAAACTGCAACGTGACTCTCGAAAGACTTGGGAACAAAGCCGCATACTTCATCACGTATTTTCGAATAATTGTGAACTTTAAGTAAATATGACCGTTTAATACGCTTAATACTTTGCTATAACGCTTAATGTAACTATATAACGTGATTACATCGCCGAACAATCGATAAACAATCGAAAAACAAAGAAATCCGGAGTTTTTGGACAAGTTCGCTCGGCCGAATTTAGACTGGCCACAAAACCCTCTCTTTCCTCTCAAGTTCGCTCAAACTTGCTTAGATTCTTCACAGAATCAGCAAGTTCGGCCGAACTTGACATAATCCTCTTGAAAATCTAACAAGTTCGCCCGAACTTGCATAAAATCATGCAAGTTCGACCGAACTTGACTCCCACCAGCTCACTTTTTGCCTTCACCTATAAATACTCGGCCCCATCCTCTCATTTGAGCTTGCTGCAACTTCGCCAGAGCTCTCCTAACCCGAAACCCTCGAATCCTAAGTAAGAACCAACATGTTTTATGCCATCTCCAAAGGTGTACAACGATTTGGCATAAGGTATTGCCTTCGTTTTCATCAAATCTTCTCTGTTTACGAAAATCTTCATCTTTTTACATAAAACTTCTGTTTTTTCACTCAGATCTATGCTTAGATCTGAGCAAAACCTTTTGAACATTGATTTTTACATAAAATACAGACTTTTGATGATGTTTTGTTCATTTTCTGATATGAAACGAAGCATTTATCATTTAAGATCCCAGATCTGGAAGCACAAGAACGTTTATGTTGGTTTACACAAGCCGGACTAACCCGAACGAACCCCGAGTTCGCCCGGATTAGCCCACACTTTTGTAAAACGGCTAAAACCGCTCTAAAAGACCTCTCCGACCTAAGTTTGCTCAGTAGCATAGGGTTGGAGGGATGAACACACGATTTCCTCAGCAAACGATGCGAAAATGCAAGATTTTGGACCCGAAAACATCAAGTTCGCTCGAAATTTAACTGATTTTTGTGCAGCACCTTAGTCAAGTTCGCTCGAACTTGACCTCTAAGGGTCAAGTTCGGCCGAACTTGAGTCCAAACAACTCACACCTTTTCAAAGACCCCCAAGTTCGCTCGAACATGCAAAGTTTCTCAGGAAACTTCACAAGTTCGGTTAAACTTGTCAATTCCTTAAACAAATCTTACAAGTTCGCCCGAACTTGTATAATTTCTTTGGAAATTACACAAGTTTGCCCGAACTTGAGTCACAACTCAGCAGAATAGTACAAGTTCGCTCGAACTTGTATGTTTACATACAAGTTCGCGAGAACTTGCCTACTCTTCAAGCCAAACTTCACCGTTTCAGCTTTTCGGAGACTGATGTACTTCCGTTCGCGTATGCAGGCTGATCCGGCACTCTCCTCAACTCATCTCGGACCTCATCTCTAACCTAAACGCATCAACTGTGAGTATACTTGACCCATTTTCGCTTTAACGCACTTTTGGGTGTAACATACGTTCTTATAAAAAAATACAACGTACGCTAAACTAATTTATCACATGCGAATATCTGTTATACATATTGATACGTGATTGCTAGAACATATAAGCTAGGGCACTTTTCGTTATCTCCACCTTGGCTAGTACGGTACTTTAGAAGGGCTCTCACCCGACGGGGTTTAGCTAGGATGTACGCGCGAGCTCTCCGCGAGTTAGCATGATAAATTATCTTGTGAGTTTATGTGTTGTATGAATCATGTTTATGTATGAAGAATTCGCTACATTTTTATCTACTATGCTATTATATCAAAACATGTATGCTAGCCAATACATTTTTGTATTGACAAATTATTTTAACGTATGTTGCAGGTTATTGAGATCTACTTGCTGCAAAACGGATTTAGGAATTATCTCTAGAAACGCATTGTAATAGAAAATCTAGGGAAGATCGAATCATGTTTGTTTGAGAGATGTTTTGATATTTGTAATAATTGTTTATAGATTATATGTTAGTTAGTATGGGATAATGAATGTTTAAATATTGTCGGGTAAACAGCTGTTATGGATTCTCTCGAGCAATCTGATTCACCTAGTGCCGCGCCCCGATGATTCCGCCACCGATTGGGGTGTGAAACCCATTCCACACATAAACACACACATCTTCAAGTGTTCTTGAGATTCAAGTGAAGGTATTTCCAAAGAAGATCAAGGTGTTTTCAAGCTTCATTTCATCCCTTCCACCTTCATCCTTACTTATTAGTAAGAATCCTTACCGTAACTTTAAAATCTTGCATATTTAGGGTATTGTTGTGTAGATTCGCCCAAAAGTTGCAGATTTATGTAAAACTTGTTAAAATGGAAATTAACATCTTTTGAACCTTGGTTTTTACTAAAAACACTTGATGATACATTTTGAGTTGTTCAAGAGTCTTATAAGGTTATTTGTTGCTGATTTGTGTGTTATTTGGGGAGAAATTCATACAGAAACTAGTTATGCTCTTAAACTTGATTAATATGTTACATTTGTAACAATGGGCATTTTGGACGTACATGAACTATATTTATATATGTTTGGGGCATCATATGAGTAGTTTTAGCCTAAAAACTAGTACTTGATGAAAAATTGGGAAATTATTGGATCTTGATGATAATCAGGAGAAACATGGAAATGGAAATAAAATTTATAACTTTGGAAGTTTTTTTTTGGTGGACAGTGGTTTCTTTAAAAACCCTCTGTATAATTTACAGGAAAAATTATATAAATTTTGAAAGCCTTGGAAATTTTGGAACTATAAACTATTATTTTGCAAATATTATATCATCATATTGTATAGATTTTCTTGTCGCATAAATGTCTTATGCAGAGCACCCAATTTGGATCTCCGACGATGAGATCGAGTTCTTAGATGAGCACATTTCAGAGTCACGTGCCAGATTACACACCATTGTCTAAGTATGAGGATTCCTCTGAGGAGGAGGAGGAGGAGGAGGACATGGGGCCGGGGGCCCAAATTCAGATGATGATGAGGATCCTAGTGAGGATCCAGCTATTCAGACAGATGAGGACAAGCTAGAGGAGGCTCTGGTATCCCCGCTAGTTTCTGACGAGCCCATGCCCGAGAAGGAGGCACCTGTCGCTGCACCACTATCCTCACTCTGGCCAGTAGCCAAAGGCACGAGAGTCATTCACTCTGCTCGCACGTAGTGTCTCCCGCCCTGCAAGAAGCCAGTCACTCCCCTGTCAGATGCAAATAATCCCATCAACGAGTCGCATCCCAAGTGGCTCCTGTTGTTCTCTCGAACAATCTAGGTTTGCTACCGAGGTTCTACGGGATGGTAAGACTATGAGGGGAGACCCTCTACTTTCGAGGTCGATGAGTCTTCGCAGGCATACCTTACTATTCCACTCATAAAGGAGCCAATAGAGGACATTATATCACCACTTGTAGCCTTTGCCATGTGATATGTTGCAAAACAAATCTCATTTCCTACGTATTTTGTACATTATTTCCATAGGTTTTTAGTTGTTTTAGGCTTGTATTTGTTGGTTTATATATTTTGCATGTGTTCGTGCAAATGGAGATAAAACGAGTGAAAACAGTAAAGCAACGAGCACAAAGGAGAAACCAGAACAAGAAAACAAAATTCAGGTGGAAGGTGATCTTTGTGGGTCGCGAGCTAAGAAAGCGTTAGCCATCGCGGCGCGCGAATGAGTAAAATAACAGCAAAAGGACCCTTTTACCTTTAATGAAACCTGAAAATTACCCTTGAGTCCCATGACTGTTTTATCATATCCGAAGCCTTGGCGTGTCGTGATCCATTGTTTAGGCCCTATTGCGACGCACCAAGCAATGTTAAGTCGACAAAATTGTTTAAGTCGACTATTTAAGGTATGTTTTGACCCTAGACATATTCTTGCAGTTTCCAGACAAAGATGGACTATCTTATGGTGATTTCTAGGTAGGAGAGAGGATCTAGAAGCTAAAGTTTGAAGCTTTGATCGAGACTGACGTGGATTTAGTTTGTATGATCGTGTTTCTTGTTACATCTAAGCTAATCATGCTTTTTGCATCTATGTTTCTGAAATTTATGACTTGTTTACTGTTTTTGATGATGGTTGTCGGTTAGACTTGTTATCTACCTTGGTTTCAATGAAAAATGTTTTAATTTGATTGTTTTTCGGGTTTGATTAAATGTATGACTTGATTGCTATTGTAAGACTTGTCCTTTTTCGATTACTTATAGTTATTATATTATGAGTTTAATTAATTGCTTGCTTGTTCCTTGTATATTGGTTCATCTAGTTGAGTTGGAAATCATCTAGGTTAGTTTTAGTCTATTCTAGATCCATTGTCACTTATGGTTTTGGTTGCGGTTGGTTAATTGTTAGAAATCAGAGTTTTACCCAATCTTAAGACCGGGTTGTAGTGATAGATTCGCTGGATTCCATTGCCCTTTCCATTGGTTTAGTGTTTCCAGGTTATTAGTTGGTTTAGACAAGTTGACTCCCGTGTTTTGAGATTGTCACACCCCGACCCGCAGCGGAAAAGGTGATCGGGGCATGATTGGGTTATCATCAAAGCTCATGACATTTATTTTAACGTTTCATATTCATTAATACACTTTAATGGGAAAATACAATCAATATTACATCATGTCCTAAACATCAATCTAGGCTTCATTGTTTTCTTCTAAGGCATTTCCTATGTTTTCCTTGCTTCATCCTGTTCACCTGTATCATGTGTAAAAATGGTTTTTGGATCAACAAAAAGTTGGCGAGTGAATCCTATGAAAACATTTGAACAAGTTTATTTAATTGATTGTAAAATAAAGTGCACAACCACACATGAGTAAAAATAGATGTAAACTTATTCACCAATCAATTAATATTAAATAATGCACATATGAACAATAATGGATCGTTTTGAGGCACGCGTTGCTCAACTCGTCTTTCACGAGGAACTGATGGGCCTAATGAATGATTTGCATATACTTGACAATATTAAATACATAACTACAAACAATATAAACTAAATAATACACACACGAACAATAATGGATTTGTTTTGAGGCTCGCGTTGCTCAACTCGTCTCCCACGAGGAACTGATGGGCCTAATGAATGAATTGCCTATAAATTGACAAAATGAAATACATAACTACAAGCAATGTATACAATCTAAGTTTAGATCACAATATGGTACGGCACAAGTTTAAATAAACGAGTTAATTTTAGTGACACATGACACACCCAAAACGTGTAATTAAAAAGGGGAGTTGTAAGATTCACTCACATTGGGTGCGTTCGGTTGATGATGTTGAATGCGCACAAAGTTGGTTTTAACCACGAGTGAAACTAACCTACATAATGGCATAATGGTTCGGTAAGTAAACGGATTTTATTAATCCATTTTAATAGGATTGTTGGGTGTATTTTTGTGAGTTTAAGGCAATTTTCTAACCTTAAAAATGTTATTTTTAAGTATTTTTAATTGATTTTTGAATAAAATAAATAAATAAAAATAATAAAAAAATGTTGACTTTTTGACCGTTGACCATTGACTTTGACTGTTTGACCGGTTCGTATGTGTGTATGATGCGCTGGGTGAGGCTCGAACCCGAGACCTCCCGTACGCGTGCACGCAGCTCTACCAACTGAGCTACGTGTCTAACCCGAAATATTTTGTGTTTTTAATTAAATTTATATACTAATTAGATTAATCTGAAAATCATTTATTTTTAAAAACGATTTTAATGTATCGAACCGGTGTTCTCCACAGGTCTCGAACCCGGGACCTGTGGGTTGAGTTAACACACAGTCCACCGCTGGACTGTGTGTCTAACTTGTTAAATAATCTGATTTTTATTATACTTATATACAAACTAAATATTTTCATTTCTGTCTTAAATAAAAAGTTTCATAATTGTCCGGACCGGTGCGGTAGTCCGGACTCGAACTCGTGACCTGTGTTTTAAACGCGCACACAGTCCACCACTGGACTGTGTGTCTATCTTGGTTATTATTCCGGTTTTTATTAAACTTAACATCTATGTGAAATGAATCCGGTTTAGTAAAAAAAAGAACATTTTTATTAAGGCGAGTATGCGTGGGACATGTATCGAACTCGGGACGTGAGCGTGTTTTATGTGCACACAGTCCACCGCAGGACTGTGTGTCTAACCCGAGTTATATCGTGATTTTAATTATACATATAGACAACTGAAACTTCGTCTTCTTCGTTAATCTTAACCAGAATCGGAAGTCCGACTGGTTCGAAGTTTTAATCAAGTTCGTTAGAGTGTTATGATTAATTACAGGTGAGATAAATAAAAAGAATGAAAAATCAAGCGTAAGGTATACCGAACTGGACTCCTCTGTTTCTCCGGCGAAACTCCGGTGACAGCAGATTATTCCGGCGACGTGTGTCCTGCGGCAGAGAGTCTTCAGGGAGCTTGAGATGAGTGTGGGTGGCTTCGGTATGAGCTCTGGGGGTTCAGTAAGGCTCAAAGGTGAAAAGCTCGGTTTTCCGGCGATTTGCAGGTATTTTCCGGCGAGTGAATTTTCGTCGAGAAAGGGTGCGGTTTTGAGCGAAAAGGTACCAGTGGATTGTGGGTGAATTTATAGGGAGGAACCGAGATGTATAGAGTCGGATTTCAGACTTGATTCAAAGTCATTACGTTTTCCGGCGGTTATGACTTGCGTCGCGGGTTCAGACGTCGGTTATAACCGATGTCATAGTTAAAGTTTACGTTAAAACTGAAGAAACCGTCCAATCTTGGCGAGATAGTCGGAATTTCCGACGACTGTAATTGGGCGCGTCGGTATTTGAATTCGAGATTTATTTTATGAATTAATTGTTTCCATTAATTAACAAGAAACATAAGTGGCGCAGTGGTTGGAGGGTTGAGTGTTAAGACGTTGATGAAATTGCTGGCTGACCCGGGTTCGAAACCCTGGCAGCACTATTTTATTTTTATTTCATTAATTTCAATACTTTTTCAAATAAAACTTTTATAACCCAATATACTTATTAATTATGTATCGTTTAAAATTATTTTGGGCATTAAATACGCAACGAAATTTTAACTGATTGTTCGGTTATTAAACGGAGCGGGTTTGGTAAATCCGGTTTTTGAGGATGTTAAAGTATCCCCTGCTTTTTAGAAATTTCGTCCCGAAATTTAAGTAGTGATATATTTGACTAAAAATGATGGTGTTTAGTTTGACAGTTACATGCTTAGAAAAAGAGTAAGAGTTTAAGTTTTTGTTTGAGGCGGTAACGTCCCTTGTAAGGGTTAAGTACCCTGTTACAGGAATCGCTTTTTGTTGCCTATGGTAAAAATATTGATAAGCAGAGTTGATTCGCTAAATATGATATCAGGCGTAAGAGTTTTGATATGTTTGGAAGGATATGGTTATATCCTAAAGCAAAACTTCTAATACAACAACCTACATGGAACTTCTCATAACCGTCTAACAATACCTCTAATCCTTTGACAAAATACTTATATATAGGAAGTACCAGCGGCGTATCCACCATATTCTTGTCAAATTTTCATTGGTTTTATCAGTAAGTTATGATTGGTTCTATGATATGACTCTAGAACATAAATAAACACAACAACTAATGTACCAAGAAATTACTAAATCCTACATAGAACTTCTCATAACCGTCTGACAATGCCTCTGATCCTTTGACAAGAATACTTATATATAGGAAGTACCAGCGGCGTATCCACCATATTCTTATCAAATTTTCATTGGTTTTATCAGTAAGTTATGATTGGTCCTATGATGTAACTCTAGAACGTAAATAACACAACAACCAATATTTGAATCCACATTCTGATAGCATATATTTTTAATGGTGACAGTTCCTCTCTCGTTTGTTATGATGGAGAGGTTAGTTTATGTAGAAATAGAACACAATCCAATTTCTTTAAATGGCGAGATGATATAAATGTAACACAAATTTCAACCAAGACAATACTAAATCCTACATGGAACTTCTCATAACCGCCTGATAATGCCTCTGATCCTTTGGCAGAATACTTATATATAGGAAGTACCAGCGGCGTATCCACCATATTCTTGTCAAATTTTTGTTGGTTTTATCCGCAAGTTATGATTAGTTACCAAGAAATTACTAAATCCTACATAGAACTTCTCATAACCGCCTGACAATGCCTCTGATCCTTTGACAAGAAATATATAGGAAGTACCAGCGGCGTATCCACCATATTCTCGTCAAATTTTCATTGGTTTTATCAGTGAATTATGATTAGTCCTATGTGACTATAAAACATAAACAACACAACAACCATAGCTTGAGTCTAAATTCTGAAAGTATACATGTTTGAATGATGACAGTACCTCTCTCGTTTGTTATGTTGGAGAGGTTAGTCATTGTGGAAGTGAAACATAGCTCAACTTCTATAAATGATGAAATTGATTACACTGAAATGTATGATGAACAAACTTCAACCAAAACATACTAATCCTACATGGAACCTCTCATAACCGCCTGATAATGCCTCCGATCCTTTGATAAGAATACTTATATATAGGAAGTACCAGCGGCGTATCCACCATATTCTTGTCAAATTTTCATGACTTTACCCGCAAGTTATGATTAGTTCTATGTGACTCTACAACAAACACAACAACCAAAAGATCGTATTGCATGTACTGAAAATGAAAAATGTCTGTGCGATCAGCTCAATCAACGGAGCCGATCGTATTCATTCGAAATGAAAAATCTGTGCGATCAAGGCTAATCAAACGAGCGATCGTATTGCATGTACTGAAAATAATAAACAATAATCACTTAAGACAGTTTATACATGGAACCTCTCATAACCGCCAGATAATGCCTCTGATCCTTGGCAAGAATACTTATATATAGGAAGTACCAGCGGCGTATCCACCATATTCTTGTCAAATTCCCATTGGCTTTATCCTTAAGTTATGATTGGTTCTATGTGATAAAGAAAAACATAAAACTAAACGATTGGAGTTGAATCTTGATTTTCGGTGAAGAGGACTAGTTGGGTGGTTTCGTTTGGGCCGTCATTATCTTCGTCAGGATTGGCGTTGATGTTGAAAACTCTTCCCCTTGCTGGTGGCCTAGTGATTGGGTTTTCTTGATTTACTTGGTTAACTGGGTTTGATTGAGCTTGAGCGTTTATGATGTTAACCAATCGAGGGCACGTGTTTCTAAAGTGGGTAGGGTCGCCACAATTGAAACAAGCTCGAACATATGGGGACATGGGGTATTGAGGTTGATGATAGGTTTGGATCATGTTTTGAGTAGGGGGAGAGATTTGTTTTTGAGGGGTGCGGCAAACCTTGCTCAAATGATCATAGCGTCCACAAGTTGCACATAGTCGACAAGGTAAGGTAAGGGGATGGTGATAAAAACAGGTGTTACATCGAGGGTGAGGTCCAAGGTATGGTTTCTTATTTGGGCAAGTTGAGTTGGGTGCTACTTGAGTGATTGGGATAGCTTGGATGGGTATGGCGTGTGAAATTGGTTGATTACGTTGGATAGTAGCGAAAAGTTGCCCGTCTCTTTTTCTCTTAGAAATGGGTTGAGAAGGGGATTCGGTTTGGGTGGAGTTTGAAGTTTCAGTCGATGCTTTATCCTTCTTCTTCTCCTCCTTGAAGTCTTTGTTCCGGATTCGGTTCTCGGTGAGCTCTGTTGCTAGCTCCATTGCTGCTTCCAAAGTTGCAGGCGTGGTACTTATTACAGAGTCTTGAATCTTTGACGGAAGACCTCGAATGTAGTGCTCGATCAAACGGTAGAGGGGAGTGAACAAGTTGGGAACCATTTGATGTAACTCGAGGAATCTTTTGTTGTATGTGGTGTGGTCTCCTTCCTTTTGCTTCAACGAATAAAACTCATCTTCTAATTTCTTGATTTCGCTCCTTGGGCAAAATCATCTGGTCATGATTTCCTTCAATTCATCCCAAGTTAAAGTCATAGCATCTTCAACACCTCGTTTGGCCTTCTCTGTATTCCACCAAGTAAGTGCTATTCCATATAAACGACCGGTAGCATATCGCACTTTGCGATCATCGGGGCAATCGCAATTTAGAAAAGTGTTCTCCATTTCTTCAAACCAATGGAGGAGAGCGGTGACACCTTCAGTCACTTCTTATTTTGGAGGGTCGCATGATTTGAAATGCTTGTAGGTGCATTTAGTGGTATTTGGGGGAGGGTTGATAGTGTTGATCTTCTTGATTGACAGAATTTGCGGTAAGTGCTTGTTGGACTTGGATTACAATGTTGGGTATTACGGCAGCCATTTGTTGAGCGATTAGGGCAGCCATGCGCTCGCGGGCTTTTCCTGCTCTCATCTTCCTACGGACGAGGCTAGAAGACATCTACAAGGAATACGCATCATGAGTATGAGTTGGATGTTTTTGGGATCATGGGTCGTATTTAGGGATGAACATTCATAAAATAATTATAGAAAAATAAATCTACTACATCCATAGGATGTCTTGGGCTTTGCTCGTCATTAGGCCCTGCATGCCGCCATACTTCACCTTCGTAATCATGTGGGCCCCCATGAATACCGGGTTTTTCATATGGTTCGCATGTGTTAGCCTGGTTACGTACACTAAAACCCGGAGAAAATCGAGAAATATGTATATAACGTATGATATTCGGAATGTGTCCAGGTGTGACACGGTGACACCTCAAAGTGGGGTTCGTTTGAACGACGTTTGGTGTGGCATGCTTTGGCCTAATAGGTCCTTCGTACTCTCATCGTTAGTCCCCAGGTAGGCAAACTAGTCCGTTATATTGGATTTATACGAATGCCAACCTAGACAGGACGTTCGACTACCCGTACTTGTACCCTTCCAGTTACTACATGCCCGTCGCAGAACTCGCTTTGATGGGATTTGAAAATTGCGACAAAATCCTTGAATAACAAAAGTATGAACATTGAAATATGTATGATGAATGTGTATGTAAGTATGTATGTTTGACTGTAAGTATAAACAAATATGAAACAAATAAATATCATAAGTTTGTATGTAACCACCTAAACAATTTAAAATTTTAGGCAACTATAGTATAGGCTCTAAGGGTCTAATAACCTATCCTATATCCCTATAGTCATGGCTCTGATACCAATCTGTCACACCCCGACCCGCAGCGGAAAAGGTGATCGGGGCATGATTTGGTTATCATCAAAGCTCATGACATTTATTTTAACGTTTCATATTCATTAATACACTTTAATGGGAAAATACAATCAATATTACATCATGTCCTAAACATCAATCTAGGCTTCATTGTTTTCTTCTAAGGCATTTCCTATGTTTTCCTTGCTTCATCCTGTTCACCTGTATCATGTGGTAAAAATGGTTTTTGGATCAACAAAAAGTTGGCGAGTGAATCCTATGAAAACATTTGAAAAAGTTCATTTAATTGATTGTAAAATAAAGTGCACAACCACACATGAGTAAAAATAGATGTAAACTTATTCACAATCAATTAATATTAAATAATGCACATATGAACAATAATGGATCGTTTTGAGGCACGCGTTGCTCAACTCGTCTCTCACGAGGAACTGATGGGCCTAATGAATGATTTGCATATACTTGACAATATTAAATACATAACTACAAACAATATAAACTAAATAATACACACACGAACAATAATGGATTTGTTTTGAGGCTCGCGTTGCTCAACTCGTCTCCCACGAGGAACTGATGGGCCTAATGAATGAATTGCATATAAATTGACAAAATGAAATACATAACTACAAGCAATGTATACAATCTAAGTTTAGATCACAATATGGTACGGCACAAGTTTAAATAAACGAGTTAATTTTAGTGACACATGACACACCCAAAACGTGTAATCAAAAAGGGGAGTTGTAAGATTCACTCACATTGGGTGCGTTCGGTTGATGATGTTGAATGCGCACGAAGTTGGTTTTAACCACGAGTGAAACTAACCTAGATAATGGCATAATGGTTCGGTAAGTAAACGGATTTTATTAATCCATTTTAGTAGGATTGTTAGGTGTATTTTTGTGAGTTTAAGGCTATTTTCTAACCTTAAAAATGTTATTTTTAAGTATTTTTAATTGATTTTTGAATAAAATAAATAAATAAAAATAATAAAAAAATGTTGACTTTTTGACCGTTACCGTTGACTTTGACTGTGACTGTTGCCCGGTTCGTATGTGTGTATGTGTGCCCTGGGTGAGGCTCGAACCCGAGACCTCCCGTACGCGTGCACGCAGCTCTACCAACTGAGCTACGTGTCTAACCCGAAATATTTTGTTTTTAATTAAATTTATATACTAATTAGATTAATCCGAAAATCATTTATTTTTAAAAACGATTTTAATGTATCGAACCGGTGTTCTCCACAGGTCTCGAACCCGGGACCTGTGGGTTGAGTTAACACACAGTCCACCGCTGGACTGTGTGTCTAACTTGTTAAATAATCTGATTTTTATTATACTTATATACAAACTAAATATTTTCATTTCTGTCTTAAATAAAAAGTTTGATAATTGTCCGGACCGGTACGGTAGTCCGGACTCGAACTCGTGACCTGTGTTTTAAACGCGCACACAGTCCACCACTGGACTGTGTGTCTATCTTGGTTATTATTCCGGTTTTTATTAAACTTAACATCTATGTGAAATGAATCCGGTTTAGTAAAAAAAAAGAACATTTTTATTAAGGCGAGTATGCGTGGGACATGTATCGAACTCGGGACGTGAGCGTGTTTTATGTGCACACAGTCCACCGCTGGACTGTGTGTCTAACCCGAGTTATATCGTGATTTAATTATACATATAGACAACTGAAACTTCGTCTTCTTCGTTAATCTTAACCAGAATCGGAAGTCCGACTGGTTCGAAGTTTTAATCAAGTTCGTTAGAGTGTTATGATTAATTACAGGTGAGATAAATAAAAAGAATGAAAAATCAAGCGTAAGGTATACCGAACTGGACTCCTCTGTTTCTCCGGCGAAACTCCGGTGACAGCAGATTATTCCGACGGACGTGTGTCCTGCGGCAGAGAGTCTTCAGGGAGCTTGAGATGAGTGTGGGTGGCTTCGGTATGAGCTCTGGGGGTTCAGTAAGGCTCAAAGGTGAAAAGCTCGGTTTTCCGGCGATTTGCAGGTATTTTCCGGGAGTGAATTTTCGTCGAGAAAGGGTGCGGTTTTGAGCGAAAAGGCTACCAGTGGATTGTGGGTGAATTTATAGGGAGGAACCGAGATGTATAGAGTCGGATTTCAGACTTGATTCAAAGTCATTACGTTTTCCGGCGGTTATGACTTGCGTCGCGGGTTCAGAAGTCGGTTATAACCGATGTCATAGTTAAAGTTTACGTTAAAACTGAAGAAACCGTCCAATCTTGGCGAGATAGTCGGAATTTCCGACGACTGTAATTGGGCGCGTCGGTATTTGAACTCGAGATTTATTTTATGAATTAATTGTTTCCATTAATTAACAAGAAACATAAGTGGCGCAGTGGTTGGAGGGTTGAGTGTTAAGACGTTGATGAAATTGCTGGCTGACCCGGGTTCGAAACCCGGCAGCACTATTTTATTTTTATTTCATTAATTTCAATACTTTTTCAAATAAAACTTTTATAACCCAATATACTTATTAATTATGTATCGTTTAAAATTATTTTGGGCATTAAATACGCAACGAAATTTTTAACTGATTGTTCGGTTATTAAACGGAGCGGGTTTGGTAAATCCGGTTTTTGACGGATGTTATAGAGATTATGGGTCATAGTCTTTCACAACACTATAGTTGGTAGATTTGATAGATGAACCTTCTTTAGAGTACCTTAGTAATATGTAGAGAGGTGAGATCGGGGGGTGATCCAATCTACATAAACCATGAGCTTAATTGACCTTTAGGAGTCTTAAGAGAAGTTAATGAGACCGGGAGGTGATTAACCTGTCTTTAGTTCTTATTGTGTCGTATCTTTAGAACCACTGTCATAAGTTAGTCCTTCCCGTTAGCAGTTAAGTCAACAATTAGGATTCCTTACCTGGGTTAGTGTTTTCTCATCCTTGATTTCCCCTATGTGTTCTGAGTTGCGTTATAGTAGTCTAAATCTTTTAGCTTATTTGTTTAGTTTAATTGATCAAAACCTCAAATCCAAATAAACCAATTAAGTATTTAGTTGAGTTAGAGTCTGGTTTAGTGTCGCTAGTGTCTCATGGGTTCGATATCCGGACCTCATTAGGCTTTACTACTTTCGATAGGTACACTTGCATGTCTTGTGGTCTATCAATAAGAGAGTCCGAGTGTCTAAATTAGGTTAATTTTATAGACCATATTTTGCATATCAAGTTTTGTGTGCCGTTGCCGGGGACCCTTAGATGATTGCGTAATTAGCTTTGATTAATCTTAACTATTTAATTGGTCTTTCTTGAGTCTTAGTGTGTACGAGTCAATCCTTAGTTGCTATTTGTTTAGTCATGTTTTTTGTGTTTTGAGTCTAGTTTGAGTCCTAGGAATATTTGTGTCTGTTTATGCCCCATACTCATTCGCATGGATCACCCGAGTTTGCAGCTTCTTCAGATCCCGAACGAGAGCTTCACGAGCACCTCAGTCAACATCGGGACCACATTTGTAGAATCAAAGAAACCAAGGTAATCACCCTTATTCCTATTCCATCTTTTGACATGGGTGATAACAACCCACCAACCAGGTGTACTGTCCACCAACATGCCTGTGTTGGAATCATCGGAGGTAGTTCTCTATCATTGATCTGCCATCCCGAATACCCATAATTGGCAGATCCTTTTCCATGTCCTTACCACCAATGCCAATACTACTCATTTCCATGGTCTTGAGGGCGAGGATGCATCGGGCCATCTTTCTCGATTTGCACATTTGTGATACTTTCGGCCTCATTGGTGCTACTATAGATGCCAACTACTTGCATGTATTCCTGTTTACACTTGCTACTCTTCCCCATAATTCTATCACCACCTAGGTGATTTAAAAGTAAACTTTGTGATGAAATATTATCCACCATCTAAGGTCGCCCACCTGAGGAATCAAATCCACTCGTTCTATATAGATCCTAACGAGCCTTACCATATGGCTTGGGAATGGCTCAACATACTGTTGAACAAATGCCCCCAACATGGCTTTTCTGAGTGAGTGAAAACACACTTAGAACACTTGAAAGTATTCTTTCTTGCTTGAATTCTTGAGAGGAATAGAGAGTTTGAGAGTAGATTAATGTGTGGAAAGTGTTTAGGAAGTGGTGGAGGCTTGTACTTATAAGTGGGAATTAGGGTTTGGGAGTTAATGAAGGCGTTGGGAGTTAGGACATTAAAGAAAGTGGTTGGTAGATGGAAATTTTCATCTTTAGTCCTTGTACTTGTATTCTTGGTTAGTTTATGCTATAAAGGTGTATGCAAGTATATTATAGGTATGATACATATGTGAATGTGATTTATGATTTCCATGTATGTCTCGGTTTTAAATTAAATGTCTATTTCGCGACTGATTACATATTATGCATGCATAATTAAACAAGGTTGATATAAAATACGATTTCCATTATGGTCAAAGTCTCGAGATTACAAGGATTGAAATGAAGTAAGAATACAACTTTCTAAAACTAGAAATGTGAATATAAATTTCAAAAATAGAAATGCGAATACAACTTTCTAAATATGGAAAGTATAGAAAAACGGAACGTTACATTGCAGGTGTTCATGTACAAATGGAGCTAAAACGAGTGAAAAGGGATGAAACGAGCATAGGGGAGAAACCGAAACAAGAAAACAAAATTTGGTAGAAGATGATATTGGCGCGTAGCGAGCCAAGAAGGGGTTAGCCATCGCGACGTGCGAAGGAGTAAAATAATAATTAAAAGACCCTTTTTATAGTTAACGAAACCTGATAATTATCCTTTGAGTCCCACGACTATTTTTTCTTATCTGAAGCCTTTGCATGTCGTGAGTCGTTGTTTAGGTCCTATTGCGACGCGTCAAGCGATGTTGAGTCGGCAAAATTGTCTAAGTCGACTATTTAAGCTGTGCTTTCAACCTAGACACATTCTTACACTTTGCAGACAAAGAAGGGCTATCTTAGGGCCATTTCTAGGCCAGAGAGTGGATCTAGAAGCTAAAGTATGAAGCTTTGATCAAGATCGCATGGATTGTAACTTGTATGATCGCGTTTCTTGTTTCATCTAAGTTAATCATGCTTTTTGGTTCTATGTTCTGAACTTAATGACTTGTTTACAGTTTCGAAAGATGATTGTCGGCCAAAGTTTTTATCTACCTAGGTTTGGATAAATAATGTTTTGATTTGATTGTTTTTAGGTTTGATTAAATGTATGACTTGATTTCTATTGAAAGACTTGCAATTTATCGATTACTAGTATGGTTAGGTATTTTGAATTTAATTGATTGCTTGCTTAATTCCTATGAATTGGTTAATCTAGTTTAGTCGTTAATCATCTAGGTTAGTTTTAGTTGATTCTAGATTCGTTGTCACTTGTGGTTTTGGTTCTAGTCGATGAGACCAAGAGGTAATTTGAGGGAACCGGTTAGTTAATTGATAGAAATCAGAGTGCTACCTACTCTTGAGATCAAGGGGTTATAGATTAACTGGATTCTCCATGTGCCATTAGTTGTTAGGTTTAGATATCAAGAGATTGTGTTTATCCTTTCCGTCGTGGTTTAATACTTCCAGATTATTAGTTGGTTTATGCAAGTCGACTCTTGTTTTTTTGGAATTATGGGTCACAGTCTTTCAAAACAGTGTAGTTGGCGAAATCAAGAGATGAACCTTCTTTAGAGTACCTTAGTAACCCGTAGAGAAGTGAGACCGGGGGGGTGATCCAATCTACATAAACCGTGAGCTTAATTGACCTTTAGGAGTCTTAGGAGAAGTTAATGAGACCGGGTGGTGATTTAACCTATCTTTAGTTCTTATTGTGTCATATCTTTAGAACCGGTGTCATATGTTAGTCATTCCTGTTAGCAGTTAAGTCAGTCATTAGGATTCCTTATCTGGGTAGTGTTTTCTCATCCTTGATTTCCCCTACGTGTTTAGATTTGCGTTCTGTAGTTTAAACATTTTAGTTAATTTCTTAGTTTAATTAATCAAAACCTCAAAATCCAAGTAAACCAATTAAGCATTTAGTTTAGTTAGTGTCGCTGGTGTCTCGTGGGTTCGATATCTAGACTTCATTTGGCTTTACTTTTTTCGATTGGTACACTTGCATGTCTTATAGTCTAGCATTAGTAGAGTCTAGAGTAAAATTATAGTGTCTAAATTAGGTTAAGTTCTATAGACCATATTTTGCACATCACCATGACCAACCGATCAAGGCATTGCAGTAGGATGTCAAGCATATTCGACAACTGGTTGATGATGTAGACACTATCCGACGGTGTTTACAAGCGGTTGAGGAGGATTGTTACTTGGACGACCCTTAGTACCCTGCATCACAAAGTCAATCTGTTAGAGGACGACATCCTTGAGGCCACCCAGATAGCTGAGCAAACCGACCAACGGGCTACTTCCCTGGAACAACGGATTTCCGGAGCTGGCGAGCATGCAAACACTACCATGGCTTGGTTTTGATTGGGTTTATATTTGGCTTGGTTCACTATTGGTTCGTATTTGTTTCTGTTGTTTGGTTCGTATTTTTTTTTGTTGTCGTCATTTTCATTGGATTCGGGTTCAAATTTTTGTTCATATTTGTATTTGTATTTGGTGCTTCCGCTATTGGGTTTGCATTTGATATTGGATTATTTTGCTTCTGCTTAGTATTGACAATATGGCGAGAAAGGATGATTCTTATTCATCTATGTGTGCTTTTAAAGTTGCTTTCCATCAATGTGTATACTACAAATAATAAAACTATTGGAAGTCTTAGTGTCCATTGTTGCTAAACAAGACAACACATAAATGATGATGCTTTTCAAATCCGAATGCACCTTTTGGTCCTCTTCCAATTCCTGCTTCGAATCCTCAGGTTTTTTAGCAATTCAGATTGTTTGTAAATTCGTCTAGTACCTCAGGTAATCCTTCATCTGTTTGGATTTCTAGTGCATCTAATTATATGTAACCCTACTTATCATCTTTTGTATCTTTGACATCTGGTTCATCTGTGTCTGTGATGTCTGCTAGTGTTACATCGATGCCAATAGAAGGTGTTGGATCTGTTGTCACTCCTCGTATTTCTCTCACTAATGTCTTTTATATTCCATGCTTTAAACCTTTTTTGATTAGTCAGTTGTGTAAATCTGGTCATTAGGTGTTATTTTCGAATTCTATATGTTAGGTATTGCATTCACATGTGCTTTGGCGTTTACAATTTTGTTTTCTGCAAGTGCTTTGGGTTAATTGAACATTTGTCATATTTTTAATTGTAGTGGTTGTAAACTTGCTAAATTCTCTGCTTTGGCTTTTGAGAATGTATATCTCGTTCTGCTACTCCTTTTGATATTATACATTCTAATGTGTGGGGTCCGTCACTAGTCTCCACTAAGGGTGGGTCCATTTATTATTATCTTTTATAGATGATTATACTCATTATACATTAGTGTATCCTTTTGAGAAACAATATGGCGAACTCCTAGATTGCCATGAATTAAGGGTTTTTAGATGTACTTGCTTTATTCTTCGTCGTTGTGTTGAACGAGACAAATTATCAAATAAGTCAATATTATGTGTATTTCTGGGTTATGCAAGTGGTTTGAAAGGTTATGACGATGCACAAAAAGGATATCGTTGTTTTGATTCTATAAGTAAGAAGTTTTATGTGTCAAGGCATGTTATTTTCCTAGGGCATATTTTACTTTCTGTTCGATTCCGTTCAAATCACACAATGTAACAAAGTCATATCTCCTAAACATTGGCCCTTCACTTATGATATTGATGCATCAACATCGTCTAATGTTCCAGCTTCATTTGTTGAACCTAATGGGCCATTAGCACCTAATGGGTCTGTTCAAGACACCCATTATACACAACTTCAGGTCCAACTATGTCTAAGTCAACTCCTTCGACTGTTGATATAACTCCCAACTCGAATGGACTTGTGAGGATGCAAGAAAATAGGGTATACCGACTACAATCAAAACAACTCGAAGACAATAATAAGGAGACTTCAAATTTTAGTGTGGAAAACCTCTCAAAACGAGAGTAAAAGCCGTGAGACTACTAGATACGCTTCAAATCCACTATCACCAAAATTAGAGCAATAAAAAGTCTTGTCTAGGTATAACCACCGGTCATTAACCGGGGTTCATCCACTTGAGCGATCCGGTAACATAGAATCATCAGCTTTGCAAAAGTTTGATCGGTTCGATGTTTTTGGTGGATCGGCGGTTCGGTGGCTCGGCAGGTCAGGTTGGGAATCAATTTTTATATCTTTTTTATTTTTCCTAAAGACCTAAAACAGAGACAAAAGAAAGAGATGTCACCAACAAATCTGCAACTGCGAACAGGGCTTATAAAACCTAACTTCCAGACATGAATCCAACACTGGATAAGGTCGCCCAGATATTGAGAAGACTCTGTCCAAAAAATCACAATGATCCAACGGCCCAGTTTCTGGAAAATTGATGATCTATGCCGGTAGGTTAGAAAGTGACGAAAATTTTTCTGCTCTCGTTTTTCTTTTTAAAGTTTATGTAACTCTCAGTCAAGGTTTTGGTACCAGCTCAGACCAATCGGTTGAACCGGGTTCATCCACTTGAGCCATCTAGTAACACAGAGTTGTCAGTTTTGCAAAATTCGTTCGGTTCGGTGTTTTTGGTGGATCGGCAGTTCGGTGGATCAGCCGGTCGGGTCGGTAATCGTTTTTTGTATTTCTTTTTCATTTTGCCTAAAAGCCCTAAAACATTGACGTTGTTGTTCGTGGCTTGAACGGATTCGTTGCGACTTGCAAGAGTCTCTCGATCCGATTTAATGAATATATGAAAAGAAACAGAGCAGAGACATGACAAGAGAGAGAGAGAGAGAGAGAGAGTAGAGTGAATGAACAAAAGTGACGGTTGTAATGCATATGTTAGCGTTTTAAATGTTTCATTAAGACCCTTTTAAAATTTAAGCGTCTAACATTTTTGAATTTTACTTTTTACCACTATACAACTTTAGTCCATTTTTTTCACTTCTACTCTAAAGATAAATAACAATATAATTTTTTTGAAATTAGATATAATATATGTATGTATGTATAGTTTTAGAATATACTTAACTTAGTCCCGTTAGTTGGTTCAATCATTGAACCAGTAAGGCATCCAATTCGGTTAAGAAAACATAACTCACAACTTCTAGTTTTGTGAAAAAAAAAAACAAGTAATAAGCCATATAAATATCGGGCTTTTCTCATGGGACCATCAAACCCACCAATAACGAGAAATCAATTATTAAGTTACCATGTTTTGATTTACCAGATATGTTAGGAGATGATTACAGTTTAAAAATATTTATACTATCTTAAAAACGAAAGTAGGTGGCTTTCCTATCGGCTTTGGTTGCCCCTTCACTTTTGAAGTTGTCAACTATAGCCCTTCTCCATTTTTACTGCCCCTTTAGTTTGAAAATTGACACTTTTAACCCCTAACCTATTTTATAAGTTTTTAAACTACCTCTACGGTGTCTAATGTTTCAATTTTATCCGTGTACCATATATAATATACGTTTACAACCTTTTAATTTTTTATTAATTTAATTTTTCTTCAATAGTCCCATTCCTTAATTTCTTTTGTTTACCCCTAATGTTCTTTTACCTTAATAAAAACTTTTTTAAGTGCATATTTTATGTACGTGTCAGTATAAATTCGAGTTGGTCTGCATTTCGACGTAAACCTTTTCTACAAAACGATTCAGGTCAAATATATTAAGTTTCCCTTTAAAAAACCATTTTTACGTGCGTATTTTTATGTACGTGCCGGAATAAATTTGAGTTGGTCTATGTTGTGACGTAAACTTTTTTGGGAAATGAGTTAGGCCAAATGTAATCATTTCCGTGCTTATTTTATGTACGTTTCGTAAATTTTGTTTTGAACCGAGTGGAGTCAAATTGTCCCCCTCCTTTTTAAAAGCTCTAATTATAAAGACTACATTGAGTTTAATCGGATACGCTGAAACACATGTTTTCATATGATTAACGCATTACATAACGCCTTGACTAATATATTCGATGTACCCGTGTTGCAACGTGTGAGGCCTTATTATCCATGTTTTAAATACCGGTTTATACAGGCCGGTTAAATCGGATGCCAAAAGCTTGGCCGACACGAATCATACCGGTAAACTAAAGGAACGACAAAGAAGTTGTATCGCCGGTAAATTGAGTTATACCGTTTTAAACCGGTATACGCATACCGGTTCAAAGGTTTAAATTTGGACTTTTAATCTTTTATGGACCAAAAAAGGTGACGATTTACATTCTTAATAAAAATTATCGCCACAAAGGTACCAATAGTGAATTTTTGGATTATTTTTATTAAGGATTAACTTTTAGGATATTTTTTTATTATGGAATGCTGTAGTTTTAGATTATTTTTTGAGTTGAAATTGTATTTTACAGATGTATATGGTTAGTTAGCCAACCGGGTTGAACCATCCGGTACAACCCGGTTCAACGGGTTTAAACCATTTCTAAGCCAAAACCAGTACGATTTAAAACCCGGTTTTTAAAACATTGCTTATTATTAGTTGTTTTCTTATTGAACAATGTATTTTCAGATTTATGACAAAAACAATGTATTTTCAGATTTATGACAAATATTCTAATGTCATGTGAAAATGATGTGGTGAATACGGCGTTCTTATGGTTGCTAAATTTCTAATTTAAAACATAATTTGTATTATTACGTAAACACGAAAACCTAATTTTGTGGTTGCATACACTTAGCTAAAGTTCTTTTCCATGTGTTTTAGACATATGATTTAGTCACGAATTATAACAAGAAAAAAAAATAGGAAGTAATTTTTCATTTAGCTTTTTTTTTTAGATTTAGTTTATTTAAAACTTGTTGCTATTAAACCTAGGAATTAGTCCTCGATACATTTCTTTTACTAGTATTGTTGTGGTATTTAACTACAACCATCTAAAGGTTTGTTGACACTCTTGACACACGCCTAAAGAGTATCGGAATGTTTCGTCAAATTTTGCGGCTAAAGATTGTCCTTGTTGTCTGACACGGAATCATCAGAGCATCTTTTCTCCTCCTGCTGGGTGGCGTCTCATATATGGCAGTTCGTGAGCGTCTAGAATATTTGAGATGAAAAAACCATGTTGTCCTCATACCAGAGGCAGCACATGGTAAGACTTAACCAAATACTTAACTAGGTTAGGGATAAAAGACATAACATGCTAAAAATTGGTAACATAAAGACCAGAGCCTTTGCTCAGCTGGTGGGTCTGCTGGTTGTCTCCTTTGGAGGCACCGGTTCGATCCCTGGCTGCTGCAGGGTGAGACACTCGTGCGCAATGATGGTGAAAAACCCACCGAGGGGGGTTCGATCTTAAGCGTCACTTCGGTTTTAATCCGCCTGTTACTTCAACGAGGCATCTCGTGTGAAGGAAAGTACGGTTTCGGGGGAAACGCCATCCAAGTCTGATAACCGTATGGGGCCCGATAAACATCGTCGGCAGATCTTGGCTGGGGGCATCGTCTTTGACGGGGTTCAGTAACAATGGGTCACTCATAAGAAAGTCACTGTTTAAAATAAAATTAAAGACTAGATACTATAACTTTTTTTAGTTAAAAAACACCGATTGTAATTTGATACAAACATAAAGAACACCAGTTGCAATTTACTCTATTTTTTAATTCTCAATAAAGTTTTAATATATTTCTTAAGGCAATCTTGTACCAACCATATGGATCCAACAACTTGATAGAATAAAGTTCCATAAAAGTTCAATAGCCACGTGCTCCTATGATCTCTCCAAATCTTATCATATTCAGTCAGCACTTGAAATAAACAAACAAAATAAAATAAAATAATCATATAAAAACAAGTCAACAAGTTGCAATTTAAAAGACAATTTTCTCCTTTCTTCTTAACAAAATTACAATAAAGGAACATTGTTAAACCCCGCTCTCTCCTCTGACAAGTCTCTTTTCTAAATCACTAACAAGGAAATTACCCTTTTGCCCCTCATCTGGCTTGTTATTCCTCCTCTCTCTCCAAACACATATACACATTTGAACCCCCCAAAGGCACATTTCATAAACAAGAATTAACCCCTCTACATTAACAAAACAAAACAAAACAAAAATTCTAGACCCCTCATCAAAATTTGCCTCTCCTTAAGCAACGGCTGAGATGCCGCGGGAGTTGAACCCCACGACCCTAATGCAGGGTGCTTTTGGCCTCGAGCACAACTTCCTCGAGCCGATGAAGACAGTGAGGCTTCAAAAGCATGTGAAAATGGGTTCGGGTCTTCCTTACCAAACAGGCATCTTGGACCAAAGGGTTAGATGCCCTGTTTGGTGGAGAACCACAAAAGAATGGTGGTGACGACGGTACATGATTATTGACTTTCTCACCATCGTAACATTCCTATAAGAAAAGTATGAACAAAAACTCAATGACAAAGAAAAATATATGTACTTAATCTTATGTAACTGACAATACGATCAAGACTTATTATTTCATAACCAAATCAAATGCTTTTTGTATCGGCGATAATCTCTGCCATCCATTCAAATATGATCCAATCCAATGGCCAAAATTGATATCTTTGTTCTTAATTATTTAATTGAATAAAAAAATAATAAATTAAACATAAACAAAGTCTATGAAACTTAATTTTTGTCCATTAAATTCAAAGTAGAGGGGGGGGGGGGGGGGGGGGGAGTAATGTAACATTAAACACTCCATTAAATCTAAGTAGATAAAACCTCAACTTGTTTCATCAAAACTTTTTTCTTTTAATTTAATTTTAAGTAAAACCAATAAATGTTGTAACTTTCAACAATTTCCTAAAGTATCATTTTGTCATCAATCAAGTCTACATGGAATAAATTATTAGGATGACCAAAAAGATGAATACAAAGCTAGGAAAAAAAATATATATATAAAAATCAATAAATTAGTCTGAAATATATTTAAAAAAAGTTCACCGGAAACAAACAAAATCTTGGACCGCAATGTCACTTTCAAATCACAAACAAATAAACAATTTAACACTACTTAAATCCCATAACAAATTATATAAAAAATTAGGACCTTTCACGGAACTTTGACTGGTTCTAATTACCGAAAATCATGATGTGACCAAAGTGAAAAATTGAGATGTAACAATACGAAAAAAAATTAAAAAAATAAAAAAATACCTTGGTGAGAATCATATCTAGAAGCTCCGTCCTGGATTTTGATTCTGTTTGATGACTGTTTAAAACATCAAAAAACGAAACAAAACGTAATTAAACAGCTGCTTATATAACTAAACAAAAAGTAACAACTGAAATTATTTATACATGTGAGCAGATGAGGAAGATATGATGGATTCGTTGAGGAGACGAAAACGACGAGGTTTGGGGCAAACGACGTCGTTGATGGTCTCTCCAGCGGTGTTGTTGTTCTGCTGTTGATTTGTAAACACAAAACGGTTCATCATCTCTTGGAATGCGAGATCTAGAGGCAAAATCAACAACACCACCTGCATAGAAACATAATATTCATAATATGGAAATCATATAAGCTTCTAAAATTGAATCCGAAAATGGCGTACAAGAGAGAGAGACCTTGGTTGAAGGGATTATTTGCAGAGAGAGAGAGAGAGAGAAGGAGAAGGAGAAGGAGAAGGAGAATTGATGGGGTGAAGAGAGGAAGCTTGAAATGGGATGTGGGATGACTATTCATGGAAAAGGGATTAGAGAGATTTACAAAATTATTTCTTTTTTTCTTTTAGGTAATTCTTATTTCTTTTAAGTTTATTTTATATTTTACAAATCTTTTAGATATTTCGTCTTATCTTATTAGTTTTTCTCTTGTAATTTAATGCAATAAATTTATTAATTATAACATTATATAATAATAATATATTATAAATAGAAATACTATAATATATAAAGGTATTTATCTTAGAATCGAATCATATAACTTATTTCTATGTAATAATTTGAATGTGATATACGATATAATAATATAATTGTTTTTGTTTCTATTTCTCATTATTTATAGAATTAACTTTGTTAGCGCATCATTAATGGCTGGTCCTCATGGACGCTTTCTATCCTCTATCTCTCTTACATTGACGTCTATCTCTACCTGTACGTAATTCTTCTCCCACTCCCCTCCTCCCTCACGGATAGCGTTCTTCAACGCATATGCCTCACTTTCCTATCTCTCTCGTTCTTAACAGATAAAGACCGCACCCCTATTATAATGCTATTATAATATTTAACGTCATATATAATATATAATACATAATAACACTAAAATATTACATTTATAATGACATATATGATAAATATTAAAATGATTATACGAAATGGTTTTGCATCTAGTCCATTTGATTCAAAATTTCGATGGTAAAAAAATCATACCCATGGTTTAAATTGTAAGAGTGGTAAACTGGTAAAAATTTGAATGTAAAAGTAAGCATGTGAAATGTGAAATTAAAGTAAGTGCAAAAGGTTCGAAATAACAGGTAGCAAATTAAGAAGAAAAAAAGAGAATATTGATATAAATAAATGTGATTAAAGTCAACCACTTACGGTAAGGTTAAATCATGAGTTTGAATTGTTACCAACACTTTTGAAACTTTTAAAATCCTTATCAATTGAAACCAAACAAACAAACAAAAATAATAGAGAGAACCTTTAAATATAAATAATACAAAAACAAAGATAATTGTAATACAAAAACAAAGATAATTGTAATTGTAATTGTAATAACTGAAATTTTATTTCTTAATAAAACATATAATCTAAAATTATATAAAAAAAAAGAAGATGTTGAGTAGTTTCTGATATATTTGGAGTTGATCGGAATTCTAGAGTTAAATATGGAATTATATAAATTTGGGTAAGTTTTATTAAATTTAAATGATTAAAAATATAGGTATTTAATTAATCAACTACTTATCGAAATTCAAAGAACTTAATTAATTAATTGGTGAAGATAAAATTTATGTCTAATAAATAAATAACTTATTTTTTTAATTAACTTTATTTGAATTTTAAATTTTAAAAATTAAAATATAAAGAGATGAATTAAGAGAAATATAAGAAAAAAAATCTTAAATTCACATAGTTGTGACACATATACCATTAAAAAACTTATTTATTATGTATAAATTTTATCAAAAGTTGTTCACCAAGTAATAATAATAAATAATAATATATTAAATCACATTTCGAGTAAATTACACATACCATCTTTTATTTATATATCAAATTGGACTTTTTTTCTTTTTCTTTAAAAATCACGCAAAAGGTCCTTTATTTTGTAAATTTTGCATGTTTTTTGTACTTTAAGTTAACTGGTGTTAACTTTTTAGTTAACTTCAAGGTTAAAACGATCATTTTGCCCAAATAACATAATCTGAAGTTTATTTATAAATGACATAACTTGTAATTTACTTAAATTCTTTTATTTTATTGCTTTCCTTTTTTATTTTATTAAATTTGTCACTATTGCTTTATCAATTACTTTAAAAGAAATTGCAATTCATTAATTAACATATTTTTATAAAAATATATATTTTTATATTTATTTATTTTTATATGTTTGATCAAATTATTTCCTTTTTTATTTTACAAATAATATAAATTTTTATACTATGTTCCCATAAACTATTGGTGTTATCGAGTTCTTTTTAAGCATGTCCACAATTATTATATTTTGTTATACGAACGAAATTTACACCAAAATATGGAGAAAAATAAGCATGTCGGTCGTGCGTAAAATTTTTGAATTTTGTAACGTCATTTTTAAAGCAACTAGTTATTTTAGACGTGTTATAATATGTCCGACCATTGTGACATGTTTATTTATATATGTTTAAACTGACTCGTCGTAATGCGCGACCGACGTGTTTATTTTTCCCCATATTTTGTTGTAAATTTCATTGAAATAACAAATAAGAATTGTAAAAGTGATAAAAAAATTATCTTGATCACACCAACGGTTTATGTAAAAACATAATATAAAAATTACAAGTCTTGTAAAATAAAAAAAGTAAATAATTTAATCCAACAAATGAAAATATATAAACTATAATAAAATATATTTTTTATAAAAAATGTTAATTGTTGAATTAAGAAAAAATTAATGCAAGCGATAAAATAATAGTGATAATTTATTAAAATAAAAAGAAAGAAAAAAAAAAAAACAAGTAGTGATAAATTTATTAAAATAAAAGAAAGAAAACAAATAAAATAAAAGAACTTATGTAAATTACAGGTTAGATCCTTTGTAAACAAACTTTAGATTATGTCTTTTGAGCAAATTGGTAATTTTACCTTTAAGGTCTTTTGAGCAAATTGGTAATTTTACCTTAAAGTTAACTGATAGTTAACATTAGTTAAATTAAAGGATAGAGAGTGTGCAAAAATTACTAATTAAAGGATAATTTGCGTGATTTTTAAAGATAAATAATGAAGAGTATAATTTAGTATATAAATAAAGGATTGGGAGGAATCAAATCAGAGTTCGTATTCTCCCTTACGTCAAAATCGTCCTCAAGACATGAGCAAAAACAATGGTCAAAAGTACAAGAAGAATTGGAAGGAATCAAATTAGAGTTCGTATTCTCCTTATTCACTTGTGGATGCTCGCGTAACATTAAACAAGATCGCTACTCAAAAAGCGATTAAGCAGGGAAATAGAGATAGACAGTGGAAACCTCTTATCAAAACTCATGCGGAGGTTCTCAGCACTGAGAACCACCAATTCAAACAGCCTCAACAGATGAAGAACAAAAAAGGTCAGGATCCAAATCTTTATTGTGACTATAGCAAAGATAATGGACACACAACTGATAACTGTATAAGCTTGCATACCAAAATCGAGAAAGTGCTAAATAGTGGGAAGCTCACTCACTTAGTGTAGAATGTGCGCAAGGAGGTTCGCCAAATCATCTGTGGTGAGAGGGTCCTAGTAACAAAAAAGCGAAGCAGGCGAATGTGAGTATGGTACACAGTGGTCCATCGCGCTAACGCAACAAAAAACGGGGTCACAGCGGGAACTGGCATGAACAACAAGTGATTTTCCAGTTGTTCCTGGATGCCTGCAAGAGGAACGATCGGTTGTGATAATTGGCATTTTTGGCCATTATCGTACAGATCACATGTTCATTGACCCGGGAAGTTCTATGGACATCATTTAAGAACAGTGTTTCAAGCAACTGGATCCAGAGGACAAGGCGCGCTTAGAGCCGGTTGACTTTCTGTTAACCGGATTCTACACGAGGCCGTCTTTTCGCTGGGACAGATTTCTTTTCCGGTTACACTTTCAGAAAGGAGGCATGCACGCACTGTTTCAGTTAATTTCATGGTTATGCATGCGACATCCCGTCATGATGTATTGCTTGGTTGACACGCGCAGAGGAATTTCAGTATGATTACTTCCACACCACATGCTGCTTGTGGTTTTCTAACGGAAACTGGCATGGCGATTATGTAGTCAAAAAAAGAAGTTATATCCATTGATGATGAGCCACCAGTAAAGATTGCGAAGCCGTCTCCATATGATGAACCAAAAAAATAGGTACTTAATAGCAAATATCCAGAGAAAATGTAACACCCCAAAATTTTAAATGTTATAATATGATATATTTTAAGGATGATGCATTTAAAAAGAAAATGATAAAATATAAATCATGATAAGTGAAAGTAAAGTAATGTGTAAGTAATAAGTGGAAATAATTTAACCAAGTTAGTGTGTGGTCACTAAATGAAATGTTTATGAAAGATAAGGGGGTAATCTTGTCAAAAAGGAAAGAAATTTAACAAAAAGAACAAAATGCAGATTTGGGGATTAGATTAGAGGATGTTTGATCGTGAGTTTGATAGAGGGGAAGGGTTCTTCCCTAAAGTTTCAATCCAACACAATCTGCCCCAAATTATAATGCATTAAGCTGTGATTTTTGTGCAAGAAGCTTTATCTAAGCTTAATTTAGTGTTTTTGATCAAAGGTATGTTGAAATTTTGAGAAATTTGATGTATGATGAAATGGGTCTTTTGATAATCCGTGAATGCATGTAAAAATACTGATGGTAGGAGGTTACAATTAGTCCATAAGACTTGAATGAGTATGAATTTCGGATTATATTGATGAGTTTTCATGTAAACCCATTTAAGTATGAAACCCACATGAAATTTATGATTATCTTGAAGTAATGATAGATGTAGTATGATATAAGAACTTGAATTATGCTTATTGATATTAATAAATCTGAATATTTGAAGAATTTATGTGTTTATGATGTATTGCCATGATTTTAGAAAGACTTGGTAGGAATGTGCTTAATATGCTTATACATTGTGCTAGTTAAGTAGTACGCACATAAGGTGTTCGATGAAATGCTTGAGCTGAATTGGTTATGTATGAACATGAAGAATTGTAGTATCGATGATCTAATGATTGTCACACCCCGACCCGCAGCGGAATAAGAGTCGGGGCATAATTAGGTTTATCACCAAAGCTCATGATGTTTACTAATATGTTTCATATTTATTAAATTCAAATTACATTTTAAAGTTCCAAGTCAAATTCATACAATAAAAGGAAAGGAAAAATTTAACTAAACAATCCATAATCTAAACTGGTTTATTCTTCTAAGCCATCCTATATGTTTCTTGCTTCAACTTGATCACCTGTATCATGTGTAAAAAATGGGAAATTTTGGGTC
This sequence comes from Scalesia atractyloides, assembly GCA_947069175.1. Taxonomy (NCBI): domain Eukaryota; kingdom Viridiplantae; phylum Streptophyta; class Magnoliopsida; order Asterales; family Asteraceae; genus Scalesia; species Scalesia atractyloides. The sequence goes on from CAMTDV010000025.1 coordinate 36,879,124, forward strand.
AACAAAAGTTGGCGAGTGAACCTTGTTAAAAACATTTGTTATTAATTCATTATTGTAATTAATTTAGGAAAATTGTGCAATAATCATATATGAACAAATGTATTTAAACATAACAATCACAAACCACCTTGCTTAAGCATGAAATAAGAATGACAATGTATATGTTGGCAACGCCCCGTTCACGCTCATAGGTAATGGGGAACGGACGGCCTATGCTAATGTATGTGAGATCAAGGCTCAATCAAACGGAGCGATCTTATGTTGGCAACGCCTGGTTCACGCTCATAGGTAATGGGGAACAGCTCACGCTCATAGGTAATGGGGAGCGGCGGCCTATGAAATGTATGTACTGAAATGATAAATTAAATCTAAACTTCAACCACACAAACAAACGATACATATCGAATACACATTTGATCATGGACATGATGGATGCACAAGTGTTTAATATAATAAATAAATAGCGACACATGATACACCCCAAAATGTGATTAAAACGGGGAATTGGTAGAGATTCACTCACATTGGGTGCGTTTGTTTGAAGGTGTTGAATGCGCACGAGTTTAGAGGATTGATCGACGAGAGATAACTAACCAAATAAATAACGAAAAGGTACGGTAAGTATGTGGATTTTATTAACTATTTTAATAGGATTTTTGGATATATTTTTGTGAGTTTAAGGCTACTTTCTAACTTTAAAAACGTTATTTTTAAGTATTTTTAATTGATTTTTAAATTAAATAAATAAATAAAAATAATAAAAAAATGTTGACTTTTTGACTTTGACCGTTGACCGTTGTCCATGACTTTGACCTTTGACCGGTTCGGGCCTTGTATTTGTTTGCGATGAGTGAGGTTCGAACTTGTGACCTCCCGTACGCGTGCACGCAGCTCTACCAACTGAGCTACGTGTCTAACCCGAAATAATTCTGTTTTTAATTATACTTATATACTATTTAGTTGAATCCGAAAATCATTATTTTTTTTAAAAGGATTTTAAATGTATCGAACCGGTGCTGACCACAGGTCTCGAACCCGGGACCTGTGAGTTAACGTGCACACAGTCCACCGCTGGACTGTGTGTTTAACCTGGTTAATAACTCGGTTTTTATTATACTTAACATGATTTTGAGAGTTAACCCGGTTCAGTTAAAAAGGCATTTTTATAACAAGAGAGTAAGGCTGGAACAGGATTCGAACTCGCGTCGTATGTGTATATGTTTGCACACAGTCCACCGCTGGACTTTGTGTCTAACCCGTTCATTAAACCGATTTTAATTAACCTTATATTATACCCGTCTTCGTCTTCTTCGTTAACTTTACCCAGAAAACAAAGTCCGACTGTTTTGACTGATTTATGCCTAATTTGGTTTTCAAACTTTATAAGTAATTTAAAGGTAACGAATGGAGAGAGTTTTGGGGGAAAGGATGTACCGATCAGTGTTTTTCACAGAATTCCGGCAGAGGTCTGTCGGCTCTGATAGTGAACTCCGGCTGTTAACATCAATTAACAGTTCCGTTCGATTATTTATGAAATTGAGATACTTAAACAAAGTTTAACAGAAGTTTGAAAGATCATACCAGCTCTCAGTGTGTTTCCGGAAGTTTCAGAAATTTTCCGGCGAAGGTAAGAATTTCGACAACGTTGACTGGGATTGCTTCTGATGGTGGATTTGTGTTAGTGACAGTTTAATCAAATGACTGAAACAGAAAGAGTCGAAGGAATTACCGTGTGGATGTGAGTCTCGGTTTTCCGGCGACTTGCAGATATTTTCCGGCGAGTGAATTTTCGTCGAGAAAAGGTGCGATTTTGAGCGAAAAGGCTACCAGTGGATTGTGGGTGAATTTATAGGGAGAAATCGAGATGCATGGGGTCTGAATTCAGTCTCGATTCAAAGTCAGCCGTTTTCCGGCGGTTACGACTGGTGTCGCGGGTTCAGACATCGGTTATAAACCGTCGTCAAGTTTAATTCTTCGGTTAAATTGGAAGAAAACGTTAATTATCGACGTAATCGTCGGGATTTCCGATGACTGCAAAATTGGGCGCGATTTTGACTGAATTTGACTTTCGTGTTTTATTATTTGAATTAATTGATTCGATATGATATCAAATAACTAAAGTGGCGGAGCGGTTGGATGAGTGAATGTTAAGTCATTGTGGATTTCCGGCTGACCCGGGTTCGACTCCCGGCAGCCGGTTTTCCTTTTTAATAAATTTATTTTTATCTTTTATCAATTATAATTTATATCTTCTAATTTGTTTATTAATTATGTATCGTTTAAAATTAAAATAAATCATAAATAAACAACAAAAGTTTAAAACTGATTGTTCGGTTATTAAACAAAGCGGGTTTTGAAAACCCGTTTTTCGACGGATGTTACAGTATCCCCTACTTTCAGAAATTTCGTCCCGAAATTTAAGTAGTAGTAGTTACAGGAAAAAGATGTGGGTATTTCTCGCGCATTGAGTCTTCACGTTCCCAAGTAAACTCAGGTCCTCGTTTCGACTCCCAGCGTACCCTGACAATTGGAATGCGGCTTCGTCTTAAACGTTTTTCCCCGAAGTCCATAATTTCTACTGGTCTTTCAATGAAATGCATAGATTCATCGACTTGAATGTCTTCCAGAGGGATATGGAGGTTCTCATCGGCGAGGCACTTCTTCAAGTTCGATATATGGAATGTGGGATGAATTCTGTTGAGTTCCTCTGGTATGTCAAGCTTGTATGCTACAGGTCCTACTCTTTCGAGTATCTTGAAAGGACCTACGTAGCGTGGTGCTAGCTTGCCTTTTTGGCCAAAACGAACTACTCCCTTCCACGGCGATACTTTTAAAAGTACTTGGTCACCAATGTTAAATTCCAAGGGCTTTCGTCGCTTGTCAGCATAGCTCTTTTGACGACTTTGTGCCGCTAAAAGGTTGTTTCGGATTTGATGAATCTTGTCTGTTGTTTCTTGTATTAATTCTGGACCGGTGATTTGAGCTTCTCCAATTTCGTGCCAACATATAGGTGATCGGCATTTACGACCATATAACTCTTCGAAAGGTGCCATGCCGATACTTGAATGGAAGCTGTTGTTGTACGAAAATTCAACTAATGGTAGGTGAGCGTCCCAATTCCCTTTGAAGTCTATAACACATGCTCGAAGCATGTCTTCAAGAGTTTGAATGGTGCGTTCAGATTGACCATCAGTTTGGGGATGATAAGCGGTACTGAGATCTAATCGTGTACCCAAAGCAGCTTGTACAGCTTGCCATGTTCGTGAAGTGAAACGACCATCACGATCTGATATAATGCTTAACGGTACACCATGACGGCTTACGATTTCGCTGATGTAGATACGAGCTAGTTTCTCATTCTTAAAGTCTTCGCGAATCGGAATGAAGTGAGCTGATTTTGTAAGACGATCAATGATTACCCATTAGTGTCATACCCACCGGAGGTGCGAGGTAACCCGGTAATGAAGTCCATGGTTATGTTTTCCCACTTCCATACAGGTATTTCGGGTTGGACTAGGAGTCCTGAGGGTCTTTGATGTTCAGCTTTCACTTTAGAACAGGTAAGGCATTTGGAAACAAAAACAGCAATATCCTTCTTCATGCCAGGCCACCAGTAGGTGTATCGAAGGTCCTGATACATCTTGTCTGCTCCTGGGTGTACAGAGTATCGTGTTTTGTGCGCCTCTTTCATAAGGGTATCGCAAAGGTTGTTGTGATCGGGAATCCATATGCGATCTAGATAATACAGAATGCCGTCAGATTTTGTTTTGATTTTGAGTTCTGCTCCACAAGATAACTCATTGCGTCTGTCGTATTCTGTTATGGAAACATGTTGAGCTTCTCGGATTTGGTCTTTGATGTTGGTAATGATTTGCGAACATAGAAGACGAATGGAGTTCGCATAACCCTTTCGACTGAGTGCATCGGCCACCACATTTGCTTTGCCGGGATGATACCGAATTTCACAGTCGTAGTCATTAAGAAGTTCGACCCATCTTCGTTGCCTCATATTCAGCTCCTTTTGGTTAAAGATATGCTGGAGGCTCTTGTGGTCAGTGTAAATTTCACACTTGGTACCATAGAGGTAATGTCTCCATATCTTAAGAGCGAACACAACGGCTCCAAGTTCCAGGTCGTGAGTAGTGTAGTTCTTCTCATGAGTTTTGAGCTGCCTAGAAGCATAGGCTATCACTTTTCCCCTTTGCATTAAAACACAGTCTAGTCCCTGCCCTGATGCGTCGCAATAAACTACAAAGTCATCGCAACCTTCGGGGAGTGTGAGGATAGGTGCGTCACAAAGCTTTTGCTTGAGGGTTTGGAAGGCTTCTTCTTGTTTAGGTCCCCATGCGAAGGGTTTTCCTTTGTGTGTCAAAGTCGTGAGTGGTACAGCGATACGAGAGAAATTTGATATGAAATGACGATAGTAACCAGCCAAACCAAGGAAAGATCTCACTTCGGTTGGGGTACGTGGCGCTTGCCATTCTTGCACTGCTTTGATCTTTACGGGGTCGACATGAATTCCCTTGTCATTGACGACATGACCAAGGAACTGTACTTCTTTTAACAGAATTCGCATTTGGAGAATTTAGCGTAGAGCTTTTCGGTTCTCAAGAGTGTGAGGATGAGTCGAAGGTGTCTTTCATGATCAATCTTAGACTTTGAGTAGATGAGAATATCGTCGATGAAGACTATAACAAAGCGATCGAGATAGGGTTTGCAAACTCTGTTCATTAGGTCCATGAAGACGGCTGGAGCGTTGGTCAGACCAAATGGCATAACCATGAATTCATAGTGACCGTAACGAGTTCGGAAGGCGGTCTTTGGGACGTCCTCTTCATGTACCCTGAGTTGGTGATAGCCGGAACGAAGGTCGATCTTCGAAAAACAAGTGGCACCCTGGAGTTGGTCTAGAAGATCATCGATACGAGGTAAAGGATAGCGATTCTTGACCGTTAATTTGTTAAGTTCCCTGTAATCGATACACATGCGAAACGTCCCATCTTTCTTCTTTACAAACAGAACAGGTGCACCCCAAGGCGATGAGCTAGGACGTATGAATCCTTTGTCGGTCAGTTCTTGTAATTGACTGGCCTTCTCTTGCATTTCGGATGGGGCTAACCTATAAGGAGATTTCGCGATGGGTGTAGCGCCAGGTATAAGATCGATGCGAAATTTGACTTCTCTCTTGGGAGGAAGTCCTGCGATGTCGTCGGGAAAAACTTTTGGGAATTCTTTCACTACGGGTATATCTTCGAGTTTCTTCTCTTGGTCTCCCTTCTTGACAACGTGAGTTAGGAATGCCACATAATTCTTGCGGAGATATTTTCGGGCCTGAAGACAGGACATCAGCTTGAGTCCTTTCGAAGGGGTTTCTCCAAAGATTCGTAGAGTTTGACCGTCTGCAAGAGGAATGCGAATGAACTTCTCATGGCATACTACTTCAGCATGATGTTGGCTGAGCCAGTCCATGCCGATTATAATGTCAAAACTTCCCAACTTCATAGGAATGAGGTCAACAGGAAAATCGTGATCGTTTAGAGTAAGAGTACAGTTTCGGATAATGGAGTTTAATGAGACCGGTTTTCCGTCAGCAACTTCTACCGTTATGGATTCCATAAGTCTATCACGAGTTTGGTTGAGGATGGGTTCAAATTCTAAGGACACAAAACTCTTATCCGCGCCAGTATCAAATAACACGGATGCATAACTACCATTGACGAGAAACATACCGTTAACCACGTTGTTGTCGGCCATAGCTTGGTTGGCGTTGATGTTGAATGCTCTTCCTCTAGCAGGTGGTGGAGCTTGGTTAGCTTGGTTCACCGGATTTGCTTGAGCTTGAGCATGTATGATGTTCACCAAGCGTGGACAGGTGTTTCTAAAGTGGTTTGGGTCTCCACAATTGTAGCAAACCCGCATGGATTGCATCATGGGGTAGTTGGGTTGGTAGTAGGTTTGGGCTGTATGTTGTGTAGGTGGTGGTAGTAGGGGTTGTTGGGCTTGACCCATTATTTGATGGTGGGTTTGGGTTGTGGGTTGGTTGCGGTTCATTCGATGTAGCGAGCGGCAGGTTTGGATGGTGTGACCTGCACGGCCACAGCCGGTGCAATATTGATAGGGGTGTTCGGGGGAGTGATGGTATAGACAACGGGTGCATTTTGGGTAAGGGCCAGCGTATTGCCTTTTGTATGGTGCGGGTGAAGGAGCGACTTGTGTGATGGGTGCAGCAGAGATTGGGGAATTTGTTTGGGTGACAGCAAAATTTTTGGTATTTCGCTTCCTCTTGTTTGAAAATTTTGAGGAGGAGGTGGAATGGTTTGAAGTTTGGCCCTCAACGGGGGCTTTCTTTTTCTCCTCTTTGAATTTACCGTTTCTGACGCGGTTCTCTGTAAGTTCGGTGGCTAATTCCATAGCGGCTTCAAGGGTTGCAGGCGAAGTGCTGAGGACTGAGTCTTGAATCTTCGAGGGCTGGCCTCGAATATAGTGTTCAACCAAGCGGTACACGGGGGTGAACAAGTTAGGAACCATCTGGTTCAGCTCAAGGAATCTTTTGTTGTAGTAAGCATGATCCCCTTCCTTTTGCTTCAGCGAGTGGAATTCGTCCTCCAACTTCTTGAGTTCGCTTCTTGGGCAGAAGCGTTTTGTCATCATTTCCCTTAACTCTTCCCAGGTTAAGGCCATAGCGTCTTCAATTCCTCTTTTACCCTTCTCGGTGTTCCACCAGGTCAGGGCTACCCCAAATAATCTCCCGGTTGCGTAACGTACCTTGCGATCCTCGGGACAGTCGCAATTTAGGAAGGTGTTTTCCATTTCCTCAAACCAGTGGAGGAGAGCGGTGACACCTTCGGTCCCTTCGAATTTTGGGGGATCGCAAGACTTGAAGTGCTTGTAGGAGCACTTCTTGGAGGAAGGGTTGTCGATGTTTTGATCCTCTTGATTTGGTGGGTTGACAGGATTTGCGGTGAGAGCTTGTTGAACTTGAATTTCAATATCAGGAAGCACTGCGGCCATTTGTTTTGCAATTTGAGTGGCCAAGCGTTCGTTTGACCTTCCTGACTTTCGTCCTCCACGTAGCTGCCTACCCGACATCTATAGGAATATACATAGGAAGATGGTGAGTTTATGGAGTGTTTAGGTGTCATGTGTCTTAAAGAAAATGAAATTAACATAAATATCAATAATGCAACTACATCCATAGGATGTCTTGGGTTTGCTCATGTTGGGCCTCAAATGTCCCCCATACTATCGCCGGTATAGTCATGTGGGCCCCCATGACTATTGGCTTAGTAGGATTCACATTGGTATTGGCGATTTAACACTCGCATCACCCGAATGAAAACCACGAAATATGTTTACGAGATGTATGGTCGGAGGGTGTCCAAGTATAGACACAATGACAACTCAAAGTGGGGTTAGTTCACACAACGTTTGGTATAGCATGCTTTGGCCTAATAGGTCCTTTGTACTCTCATCGTTAGTCCCCAGGTAGGCAAACTGGTCCTTTATTTTGGATTTATACGAATGCCAAGCCTAGACAGGACGTTCCGACTACCGGTACTCGTACCCTTCCAGTTACTACATGCCCGTCATGAGAACTCACTTTGATGTGATTTGAAAACACAAAAATCGTTGTAAAAATCGTGTAATTTGTGAGGTGTGTGTTCCCATGGATATGATATGTTATGAGAATATGATTTATGATAGGCATTGTATAATAATATGTACTTATAAACATGCTTTCATAACATTGAATGTAACAATAAACATAAAGCATATAAACATCATGAATTTTGCATGTAACACACAAAATTTTAAAAATTCTAAGCAACTATAGTATAGGCTCTAAGGGTCTAATAACCTATCCTATATCCCTATAGTCATGACTCTGATACCAATCTGTCACACCCCGACCCGCAGCGGAATAAGAGTCGGGGCATAATTGGGTTATCACCAAAGCTCATGATGTTTACTAATATGTTTCATATTTATTAAATTCAAATTACATTTCAAAGTTCCAAGTCAAATTCATACAATACAAGGAAAGGAAAAATTTAACTAAACAATCCATAATCTAAACTGGTTTATTCTTCTAAGCCGTCCTATATGTTTCTTGCTTCAACTTGATCACCTGTATCATGTGTAAAAATGGGAAATTTTGGGTCAACAAAAGTTGGCGAGTGAACCTTGTTAAAAACATTTGTTATTAATTCATTATTGTAATTAATTTAGGAAAATTGTGCAATAATCATATATGAACAAATGTATTTAAACATAACAATCACAAACCACCTTGCTTAAGCATGAAATAAGAATGACAATGTATATGTTGGCAACGTCCCGTTCACGCTCATAGGTAATGGGGAACGGACGGCCTATGCTAATGTATGTGAGATCAAGGCTCATCAAACGGAGCCGATCTTATGTTGGCAACGCCTGGTTCACGCTCATAGGTAACGGGGAACAGCTCACGCTCATAGGTAATGGGGAGCGGCGGCCTATGAAATGTATGTACTGAAATGATAAATTAAATCTAAACTTCAACCACACAAACAAACGATACATATCGAATACACATTTGATCATGGACATGATGGATGCACAAGTGTTTAATATAATAAATAAATAGCGACACATGATACACCCCAAAATGTGATTAAAACGGGGAATTGGTAGAGATTCACTCACATTGGGTGCGTTTGTTTGAAGGTGTTGAATGCGCACGAGTTTAGAGGATTGATCGACGAGAGATAACTAACCAAATAAATAACGAAAAGGTACGGTAAGTATGTGGATTTTATTAACTATTTTAATAGGATTTTTGGATAAATTTTTGTGAGTTTAAGGCTACTTTCTAACTTTAAAAACGTTATTTTTAAGTATTTTTAATTGATTTTTAAATTAAATAAATAAATAAAAATAATAAAAAAATGTTGACTTTTTGACTTTGACCGTTGACCGTTTACCATGACTTTGACCTTTGACCGGTTCGGGCCTTGTATTTGTTTGCGCTGAGTGAGGTTCGAACTTGTGACCTCCCGTACGCGTGCACGCAGCTCTACCAACTGAGCTACGTGTCTAACCCGAAATAATTCTGTTTTTAATTATACTTATATACTATTTAGTTAAATCCGAAAATCATTATTTTTTTTAAAAAGGATTTTAAATGTATCGAACCGGTGCTGACCACAGGTCTCGAACCCGGGACCTGTGAGTTAACGTGCACACAGTCCACCGCTGGACTGTGTGTCTAACCTGGTTAATAACTCGGTTTTTATTATACTTAACATGATTTTGAGAGTTAACCCGGTTCAGTTAAAAAGGTATTTTTATAACAAGAGAGTAACGCTGGGACAGGATTCGAACTCGCGTCGTATGTGTATATGTTTGCACACAGTCCACCGCTGGACTGTGTGTTTAACCCGTTCATTAAACCAATTTTAATTAACCTTATATTATACCCGTCTTCGTCTTCTTCGTTAACTTTACCCAGAAAACAAAGTCCGACTGTTTTGACTGATTTATGCCTAATTTGGTTTTCAAACTTTATAAGTAATTTAAAGGTAACGAATGGAGAGAGTTTTGGGGGAAAGGATGTACCGATCAATGTTTTTCACAGAATTCCGGCTGAGGTCCGTCGGCTCTGATAGTGAACTCCGGCTGTTAACATCAATTAACAGTTCCGTTCGATTATTTATGAAATTGAGATACTTAAACAAAGTTTAACAGAAGTTTGAAAGATCATACCAGCTCTCAGTGTGTTTCCGGAAGTTTCAGAAATTTTCCGGCGAAGGTAAGAATTTCGACAACGTTGACTGGGATTGATTCTGATGGTGGATTTGTGTTAGTGACAGTTTAATCAAATGATTGAAACACAAAGAGTCGAAGGAATTACCGTGTGGATGTGAGTCTCGGTTTTCTGGCGACTTGCAGATATTTTCCGGCGAGTGAATTTTCGTCGAGAAAAGGTGCGATTTTGAGCGAAAAGGCTACCAGTGGATTGTGGGTGAATTTATAAGGAGAAATCGAGATGCATGGGGTCTGAATTCAGTCTCGATTCAAAGTCAGCCGTTCTCCGGCGGTTACGACTGGTGTCACGGGTTCGGACGTCGGTTATAACCGTCGTCAACTTTAATTCTTCGGTTAAATTGGAAGAAAACGTTAATTATCGACGTAATCGTCGGGATTTCCGATGACTGCAAAATTGGGCGCGATTTTGACTGAATTTGACTTCCGTGTTTTATTATTTGAATTAATTGATTCGATATGATATCAAATAACTAAAGTGGCGGAGCGGTTGGATGAATGAATGTTAAGTCATTGTGGATTTCCGGCTGACCCGGGTTCGACTCCCGGCAGCCGGTTTTCCTTTTTAATAAATTTATTTTTATCTTTTAACAATTATAATTTATATCTTCTAATTTGTTTATTAATTATGTATCGTTTAAAATTAAAATAAATCATAAATAAACAACAAAAGTTTAAAACTGATTGTTCGGTTAATAAACGAAGCGGGTTTTGAAAACCCGTTTTTCGACGGATGTTACAATGATGGCATGAAATATAAATGTGAGTAATGAACGTTATGGTGAATGATGTAAATGTGCGTAAAGTGATGTATAACGCGAAAGCTAAACGCGTATGTGATGCACCTTATAGGGTCGAAGAAAGGATGGGAATCAAGCGAACAAGGGAAATAGGAGCGCACGACTCTGGTAAGTTCATATGAACTTTGCTTTATGTTAGTGTAGTTTACGACATTGGCGTTATGCTATTGTTACTAGTTTATAAAGTTTAGTTTCAAAGTATGGTATATGTGATGCATTAAAACGTGGAAGTATTATGAGGTATGTATGATGACCCGTCATGAACGGGTCAAAATGGATGAATAATAAGAACTAGAAATGGGTATGTAACAACTCGTTGTAAATGGGTCAAAACGGATGAAGTTTCGGAGAGTGACGAAACAATTATGAATTTATCCGTTGCGAACGGGTCAGAAGGATGTAAGTTGATGATTATGAAGGAATGATAAGTGCAATATCCGTTTCTAAATGGAAATTTCTAGTATGAAAGGAATGGATGGTTAGTGTATAGATTTACCATTTTTAACCTTGATAACGGGTCAAAATTGTAATGTGATAGTAAATGTAAATGATAAAATTTAAGGAATAGTACTAATGAATATTTGTGTATTGGATGATAGGAAAATCTCACTTTGAAGATGGCGAACTTGGATCAAACACACTTCACCGCCCTTTAGCTTCCGGTTTATGTTTTTTTACGAACGGGTCAAAAATCTTTTGGTTGTAAATGTTAACTAAATATTTAGGATTTTTGTAAGTAAGTTTAGGGACTTGTATTTTGCTAAGATAGTTCGGGTCAACACTCATGATGAACTTTTGGTGGTTATGTTTACTCGACTATATATGGGCATTTTGGTAAAAATACGAATGATGGAAAAGAAAGTTTTAAATCTTGACGTTTTTATATGTTGTTTTGACCGTATAAAACTCTGGGCGTTTCAAGTAGGTATCAGAGCCTAGGTTTGAGGGATTCTAGCATGAATGGGAATGCTTGAACTCAAACTGAAAGCTCTACGAAGAGTGTGTTCGTTCCAAGGCTTGATAGAGGTAAAATCTTATGTTTTGGTATTTCAATTTGACGGGTATCGTTACGAGAGGCGTTTTAGAAGATGGGTAATATGAAGGAGAAGAGTTGGAACATTTTCGGGAGATGCGGGTTATGTTTTAGTCGAAAATAAAAAAAAAACTGTCCAAACCCCAGGGGCCAGAAATTACGGCCTACCCAGTAAATTACGGCCTAAAGTACGCCCCAAAATACGGCCTGCCTACTGTTTACGGGCCTCAAACATGATGCTGATGCCGGGGAGGCCGGAAATTACGGCCTGGGCCGTAATTTACGGCACCTGAGCCTTTGTTTCGTCCGTTTTTCCCCGGTTTTGGTTTTTTCGCATTCCCGATGTCACGGGTCCCCTTAGACTCGTTCCAAGGCCCATTTAAACTTCCGAAACATGATGTAAAGCTAACAAAATCTATTATTCTAATTCACATCATAGAATGGTGTCTTGAAATTTAATAGTTTGTAACGTGAAAAGCTACGGGTTTCAACCCTACGATGTAAAGTATGCGTAATATGATCTTAAGGGGGGGTCATGTCTATTGAGAATGCAAATAATGAAGTTACGAAATATAAAATGTTGCAATGAAATAAAGTAGGAAGAATGAAATGTAGAATGACTAGATGAAATGAGATGTATAGAAATGATGTATATCATTATAATAATGAATAAGAAACAAAAGTCAATAATAATATCATAACAATGACATGAGTTAACATGTGATAAAATAGAGTATGTAAATTAACGAATGTGATGAATGGTTATGTAGATGGCGGACGAAATAAATGTGAATGATGATGTTGAGATTATGTAAATTACCAACCTTGAATGTGGTTGTCAATTGTAGGATCATGAGAATGTTAGTATGTGTTGAATTGCGGTGTATGTATGTAATTAGTTGATCATGTGCTTATATGTGTCCTACACCATGATTATGAAATGTAAATGGTATCATTAGTATAGCCGGCTATGTCTAGAAGAGTACATGTTTATATGTTGAAAGTATGTAAGTAGGACAGTTGACTTTCTGAAGTCAACAATGTGTGAATAACACGTTAGGCTTTTGGATGCATTTGTAAGGTGGAGAGATCACGTGATTAGATTATTTATGTGCTATACATGATGTTGAATGAAATTGGCATGGATTTAGAATAAATTGATTGTTAATGCGAGTCTTCTGCAACTAGACGATCATGTGATTGAATGTGTATTTCATCATGAGTATGAAAAATATATAATGATAAGAATGAAAGTGTATAAATCCGTAAGTAAGTACGGATCAAACCGTAAGATTGAATGATAAGAATGAAAATGTTTGAATCCGTAAGTAAGTACAGATCAAACCGGTAAGTAAAGAATGAAAATGTTTGAATCGGTAAGTAAGTACGGATCAAACCGGTAAGAATGAATGGTAAGTATGAAAGTGTTTGAATCCGTAAGTAAGTACGGATCAAACCAGTAAGAATGAATGGTAAGAATGAAAGTGTTTGAATATGTAATTAAGTACAGATCAAACCGTAAGAATGAATGGTAATAATGAAAATGTCTGAATCCGTAAGTAAGTACGGATCAAACCAGTAAGAATAAATGGTAAGAATGAAAATGTTTGAATCGTAGGTAGGTACTGATCAAACAAGTAAGAATCAAATGGTAAGACTGAAAAGTTTGAATCTGTAGGTGAGTACGGATTCACCAAGTAAAAAAAAATGAAAGGTGAGAAATGAAAAGTTTGAATCCGTAGGTGAGTACGGATTCACCAAGTAAAAAAAATGAAAGGTGGGAAATGAAAAGTTTGGATCCGTATATAAGCTATGATAAAACCTTAAGAACAAGTTATAAATAAATGATAGAAATGGTTCTTAAGTGTGTAGGTATGGACAAAAAAAAGAGCGAAGAATAAGATGCGTTCCTCTCCCCAACTAAGGTATGTATAACCTTGTAAGTGGGTAGTGCAGGTAGCATTACCAGGTTAGGTATGTTGCTTATTAAAAGTAATATAATATATATATATATTGTGTGTGTGTGTGTGTGTAACGCAATTGGGAACCTATGAGAATATAGGCCATATATAATATTGATATTTCAAAGGGAATGTAATTACAGTTTGGCTTTCTGAAAGGTAAATATATATATATTATATAAAGAAATAATAATAAAAAAATTGCAAGGCATGGCAAGAACAACATTTACATAAGTATATGTCTAAAAATTAACAAGGAAGTACAAATGTGCGAATTAGTCCATATTGTGGGGATGGAAAAGGCAATGACCAAAAGCCATGAGTTTTAGTTAACGAAGTTTAACATGTAATATGGTTTGAAAGTAAAACACTAAATTTTCAAAGTAAGGTAGATAGATAGATATTGCATACGAAAGAAATTTGTGAATGTTTGAAAACACAAGCAATTAATAGGAATGGAGTTACTAAATGTCTGTGGGCGTGTATATATACACATATATTGGTAGTCAGAATTTTACGTCACAAAGGAGGCGATTAGAAAGAATGATGATAATAATAATAATGGAAGGATTGAGTAGTAGGCTCATGATGAGCGTTATCGTTACTAACGATATAGTGAAGGAACAAGTATGGTTAGTAACTTAGAAAGCAGAAGTAAAAGACTTATTATGCTAGCAATTGAATTGTAAACTCAATATCAATACAGGAAATTAGAGCGGCTCTAAATTCTTGTTTATTGCAAAGGATAGTTATTAGATGTCTTAAAGTGTCGTTGTGGAAAGATTGTAAGAGTTGAACCGCATATCGAGAAAAAATGGGTAGAAGAAATGAAAGTAAGAAACTGGTAACAAAGCAGGGTAAATGCTTAGTATGCCAAATTTAAAATAGTTAGAAAGAATTGTATGAAAGATTTGAAAGATTAACGTTGAAGGAAGTTACAATGAAAACATTAGAATGCATGACTATTGGAAAGGTGAAATGTTACATAAAGAATGATTAAGTGGAATGTTAAATAAAGAATAATTGAGTGGAATATGGCATAAAAGATATTTGCCACAAGTAAGCCTTGCAAAGAATGTAAGACAGGATTACGCTATGGCAAGAAATTTTGGGCTAAGTGAGTAAATAAATGGATATTTGAATGAATTCTACCGTTAGATGGTTTTCCTAACACATGTGAGGATTTCTTAGAAAGTAAACCTCTCGAAAAATGTCACGAGTTACAGTTGGTATACGTAAGGTTTCTTGGTTCGTTTTATAGGACAACCATATGATGTAAAGTGTAAACAAATTATTAAATGAATGGTTGTACGTAGTTTAATGTAACTCATACGTCGAATGGAACGGCATGTATAATAAGCTTATAACCTCGTATGTAACGGAACTTTAGTAGGTATATATGTAGAGTTATCCATTGTGGTACGATGTTAGATGTTTGCCTTTGTACTGTAATGCTAGAAGGACTGATGTATGTGTGATAGCTATGGAAATATGAGTATTGATACGTTATATTGGTTGTGTGATAAAAGCCTTATGTAGGCCTTATAACCAGGGGATAGATGGTAAGAGGGGTTGGAACAAGATAGTATATACACAAATAGTATAAATGTATCCATGGAAATTTGGTTAACCATGCAGATGATAAACTATCAATGAAAGAAATCCTGGTCTCGGGTAGAGATCATACATATGTATTACAAGAAAAGTGTGAAAAGAATTACCAAGCTAGTGATATGAAAGAAATTTTGCTTGATATTGGTCCAAAAAAGGTGGGGTATAGGTAGAAGCTAAATAGTTAGCAACTATTGAATGGTGTTTGACTTATGATTTTATATGAATGAATAGGAATGAACAAGCATGGATATTATGATAATTGTTTCCCTAAGTGGATGTTAGAGGTATGTGGGTATGCATAGTTTTACACATAAGTTGTAAGAAAATCAGCTCGAATGAATGAACGCTGATCATGGAATAATGTAATAAGATCGTATTGAATCATACAAGATTGAATTACCAAGTGTATTGGAAAGTTGTAAAGTGGTAGTGACCAATTCATCATGATGGGTGATCGGATGAAAACTTGTTGTCGTAGTTCGAGGTATGTAATTACGAAGGGATATAGATAAACTCGTCAGAATGTATGTATTAAGGTTTCAGGGACGAAACCTTCTTTAAGGGGGGTAGACTTGTAACACCCCAAAATTTTAAATGTTATAATATGATATATTTTAAGAATGATGCATTTAAAAAGAAAATGATAAAATATAAATCATGATAAGTGAAAGTAAAGTAATGTGTAAGTAATAAGTGGAAATAATTTAACCAAGTTAGTGTGTGGTCACTAAATGAAATGTTTATGAAAGATAGGGGTAATCTTGTCAAAAAGGAAAGAAATTTAACAAAAGAACAAAAGCAGATTTGGGGATTAGATTAGAGGGTGTTTGATCGTGAGTTTGATAGAGGGGAAGGGTTCTTCCCTAAAGTTTCAATCCAACACAATCTGCCCCAAATTATAATGCATTAAGCTGTGATTTTTGTGCAAGAAGCTTTATCTAAGCTTAATTTAGTGTTCTTGATCAAAGGTATGTTGAAATTTTGAGAAATTTGATGTATGATGAAATGGGTCTTTTGATAATCCGTGAATGCATGTAAAAATATTGATGGTAGGAGGTTACAATTAGTCCATAAGACTTGATAGTATGAATTTCGGATTATATTGATGGGTTTTAAAGTAAACCCATTTATGTATGAAACCCACATGAAATTTATGATTATCTTGAAGTAATGATAGATGTAGTATAATATAAGAACTTGAATTATGCTTATTGATGTTAAATAAATCTGAAATTTGAAGAATTTATGTGTTTATGATGTATTGCCATGATTTTAGAAAGACTTGGTAGGAATGTGCTTAATATGCTTGTACATTGTGCTAGTTAAGTAGTACGCACATAAGGTGTTCGATGAAATGCTTGAGCTGAATTGGTTATGTATGAACATGAAGAATTGTAGTATCGATGATCTAATGATGGCATGAAATATAAATGTGAGTAATGAATGTTATGGTGAATGATGTAAATGTGCGTAAGTGATGTATAACGCGAAAGCTAAACGCGTATGTGATGCACCTTATAGGGTCGAAGAAAGGATGGGAATCAAGCGAAACAAGGGCAATAGGAGCGCACGACTCCGGTAAGTTCATATGAACTTCGCTTTATGTTAATGTAGTTTACGACATTGGCGTTATGCTATTGTTACTAGTTTATAAAGTTTAGTTTCAAAGTATGGTATATGTGATGCATGAAAACGTGGAAGTATTTATGAGGTATGTATGATGACCCGTCATGAACGGGCCAAAATGGATGAATAATAAGAACTAGAAATGGGTATGTAACGACTCATTGTAAATGGGTCAAAACGGATGAAGTTTCGGAGTGAAGAAACAGTTATGAATTTATCTGTTGCGAACGGGTCGGAAGGATGTAAGTTGATGATTATGAAGGAATGATAAGTGCAATATCCGTTTCTAAATGGAAATTGCTAGTATGAAACAATGGATGGTTAGTGTATGGATTTACCATTTTTAACCTTGATAACGGGTCAAAATTGTAATGTGATAGTAAATGTAAATGATAAAATTTAAGTAATAGTACTAATGAATATTTGTTATTGGATGATAGGAAAATCTCATCTTTAAGATGGCGAGCTTGGATCGAACACACTTCACCGCCCTTTAGCTTCCGGTTTATGTTTATTTACGAACGGGTCAAAAATCTTTTGGTTGTAAATGTTAACTAATTATTTAGGATTTTCGTAAGTAAGTTTAGGGACTTGTATTTTGCTAAGATAGTTCGTGTCAACACTCGTGATGAACTTTTGGTGGTTGTGTTTACTCGACTATACATGGGCATTTTGGTAAAAATACGAATGATGGAAAAGAAAGTTTTAAATCTTGACGTTTTTATATGTTGTTTTGACCGTATAAAACTCTGGGCGTTTCAGCAAACAATTTTTTGGGACCCGCTATGACTCCTACGATCCATGCACAACTTAAACACCTCTTCTTCCAAAACATGGATATTTTTACGTGATCACGAGCAAACATGACCGGTGTACCAAGAGATGTGGTTGAGCATTGGTTAAATACTTTTCTTTAGTAACGCAGGTGGTATAAAAGAAGCGCAGTTTAGGCACAGGAAAGACTCGCGCAATGAATGAGCAAGTGTCTGAATTACTTCAGGCGGGAATCCTACGCGAAGTTCGATATCAGACATGGGTAGCTAACCCAGTGATGGTTCAAAAACACAATGGTGGGTGGCGCATGTGTGTCAACTTCAAGGATCTTAATAAAGCGTGTTCAAAAGATTGTTACTCTCGTCCAGAGATTGACAAAAAGGTAGATTCTCTAGCTTCCTTCTGCTGGAAATATTTCTTGGATATTCATAAAAGGGTATCTTTAACTAAATGAAAATGGAAGATGAGGATAAGACAACTTTTGCACGGAAAATGTATTTTTTGTTACACAAAAATGCCTTTTGGCCTTTACAATGCGGGAGCTACGTACCAACGCTTGATGGATAAAGTGTTCAGTGATGATATTGGCGTAGCAGTCGAAGTTTATATTGATGACTTAGTTATTATGATCACACTGAAGAACTTGATGCTTGAAAATATTCAGCGAACCTTTGCATCCTTGCGCAAGGTCAATCTAAAGCTGAATCCAGGAAAGTGCTCATTTGGAATGGAAGAAGGAAAATTTGTGGGGTTCATTGTTACCAAAATGGTTTTAAATTAATCCAGATAAAGTGGAAGCCATTCAATGTATGCCATCACCGTCGACTATTAAAGAAATGCAACGGCTGGCTGGTCGGTTGGCTGCGCTTAATCGATTTTTAGCTAATCACGCCGCTAAATCTTTTCCTTTCATCAATACGTTGTGCAACTGTGTTAAGAAGACTCAGTTTCAGTGGACTCCTGAAGCAGAAAAAGCTTTTTAGGAGATGAGAGAATGTTTGATTAAGTTACCAACTCTCACCGCTCCACGACGAGAAGAACCAATGATCTTATATCTCTCGGTGTCTGACATTGCGATTGGTGCAGTTTTGCTAGTAGAACGCGAAGGGGTTCAAACACCTATCTATTACGTCAGCAAGATGTTAAACGATCCGGAAACACCATACTCAGTGATGGAAAAACTTGTATTAGCACTAGTTCATGCTTCGCGTCGACTGCGCAGGTATTTTTACGGCCATGTGATTACAGTTCTTACCAATTATCATTTAAGTCAGTCTTGTCTAAACCCGACGTTTCCGGTCGATTGGCGAAATAGGCTATTGAGTTAGAGGACACCATATTATTTATAAGCCGCGCCCAACCATCAAGGGCCAAATATTAGCTGATTTCATTACTGAAGTCCCAAGTAACAAGATTCAAGAGTGCGAAGCTATCCAAAATCCAGTACCTGTCGTGGATGATAGTGTGTGGACCCTGCACACTGATGGCACATCTAATGATGATGACGTAGGGGCTAGTCTTCATCTAGTCAGCCCCGATAATCACGAGTTTACTTATGCATCAGGTTGGATTTTAAAAGTACCAATAACGAAGCAGAATACAAGCTTTCCTCACAGGTCTTCATTTAGCAATCAAAATGGGCGCAAAAAATCTGGAGGCACATGTGGATTCCCTTTTGGTAGTAGGGCAAGTCAATGGTATCTATGATGCGAAAGGTGAAACAATGGCCCTGTATCTTGAACAGGCAAATTCGCTGCTCAACAAGTTTCAAACTTTCAAAGTAATTCATATCAATCGTAGTGAAAACAAATATGCTGATGCGCTCAGCAAGCTAGCGGCTACAAGTTTCAAACACCTCGCAAAAGAAGTTCGTATTGAAATACTCAAGAATCCATCTGTTCTTTTACGCCAGGTTAATATAATGGAAATGGGAGGCTCCTCTTGGATGTCTCCAATTATCATGTTCTTAAAATCTGGGATTCTCCCAGAAAACAAAGTGGAGGCTAGGAAAATCCAAAACAAAGCGCTAAATTATGAAATGGCGGATGGGGTACTTTTCAGGAAGTCATATCTTGGGCCTCTCCTACATTGTGTTGATCCACAAGATGCTCAGTACTTGATTTCGTGAGATTCATGAAGGATTATGTGGAATTCATGAGGGTCCTCGCAGGATGGTAGCGAAAGTTATGAACGCAGGGTATTATTGGCCTGGCATGCATTTGGATGCCGTCGAGATATTAAGGAAATGTGCATCGTGTCAATCAACGTGCTCCTAAGACGTTACGCCCAAAGAATCCTTTGTCCCAGTAACAAAACATGGCCTTTCCAACAGTGTGCAAAGTATATGGTGGGACCATTTCCAAATGCGCCAGGCGTAGTAAAATTCATAATTGTGGCAGTGGATTATTTCACCAAGTGGGTGGAAGCCAAGCCACTTGCCTCAACCACTGCGATGGTCATCTGTAAGTTTAATTTGGAGCACATTATTTGTCATTTTGGTTTACCATTGCGCACCGTCAGCGACAACGGTCACAATTTCGCTTCTGAAGACTTGCAAAAGTGGATGAAGAAAATGCACATTGAGCACGTCTTTACTTCTGTTGCGCATCCTTAGGGCAATGGTCAAGTAGAGAGTATCAACTAAAGTATCGTTGAGGGCATCAAAGTGTCACACCCCGATTTTTCGGTGGGCCGGATGGGTATAATGTGACGGTTGGATAACAGTTATCACAATATAATAATATGCAGCGGAAGTATTGGAGTAAAAATATTGAATTCGTAGTAAAAAAAGTTGTATATATTATTATTATATATATATATATTATAATATATATATATTATTACAAGCGTTCAGTACAAGCCCACAGGCGGGATCTAATAAACAGAGCTTTAGACATCATAGGCCTTAAGCATAAGGGTTGCAAATTCCTTAGCTGTCATTCTAGCCGATCTAGATTCCCAACCTATAATAAGGTTCGGTACCTGCAGTTCAATCTTTTAAAAATACGTCAGCTTTCGCTGGTGAATACAATTAACTGACTCTTTGGAAAACATTGTTTCGAAAAGAGTTTTATACATAGAGAAATACCCGTAGGTGATTTTTAAATATTTCTTGGGATTTATTCTTGTTACCAGATTTACATACTTGATTGATCCATTAGGATGTCCGGACACGGTATTAATAACCCCCAATCATTTCCATTATCAAGTAAAACGGAATAAACCGGATTCTTACACTTATGCGCAATCATAGGCGACTTATTTATGCAATACCCGCTCCAAGTGGCATATTTTCCTTCCCAAGTTTAATACTTAAATAAGTTAAGACTATTTACCTTTTTGCTAGCTTCCAATCAATAAGATTATAATTTAGCAAAAAAGCCGCAAGTCTAAGTACTATTAACCCAAGTCTGATTATCTGGGGGGTACTATAGTCTGGAATAAACAGATTTATTATATGTTAGAATGTATACGAGCCAAAGGTAGTCCCTTTAGATTTGACCCGATACTTAAGAAAGGTTCGCTAGATTAAGCGTATACGAATAGAATGTGGTTTAAGCCCAACAAGTACTAGGACTTGTATAATATGGGTAAACAAGGTACATTCTGGATTTGAAGTGAAAATAATAAGGTTAAACCCGATTCGGTAATCTTATGTAATAGGCTACATAAGCTTAACCATGCGCATATAAGCGATATCAGGTAACCACATGAGTTATGAACAAGTTCCATAGGCCAATATACTTTCAGCAAGTTATAATATCAGTAGGATATCAACGTGTATGCCCGTTAAGGTTTTAAAATCGAACTATGCCTCATAAGGGCGTTTTGGTCATTTAGCAACGTTATAAAAGGAAGTTGCGTATAATATGATGTTACGACCATAAACATTCTGCAAAACACTTTATTTATGATATAATATCAGTAGGATATCAAACATATATGTGTTTTATAGTTTAAGACCAAACTATGCTCCGTAGGAGCATTTTGGTCATTTCACACATAGTTTTAAAAGCTTATTTGGGATTATGAGTTTACAACAATTTCCTACTATAAAAACATTTTTAATGACTTATAAAAGCAGTAGGTAACAAGTCTTGGTTGGTAAATATGGTTTAAAACCATACTACGCGCCAAAAGGGCGTTTAAGTCGTTAAATGACGATATTTGTGATCTTGTGTCAAAACAGAAGTTATGACCAGGTTTATATGATTAGGATATGTTATTTAGTACAACCTATCAGTTGATAAAAGGTTTTGTATCACATTCATGATTAAAAACCACTTTAAGTGTCATAAGGGCGTTATCGTCATTTAAGGACATAATACAAGAACTTGAACGTAAAATCAGTTTATAAACTGACTTGATATCCTAAAATATCCTATTTATGATATTACATTAGTAGGAAATGATTTTAGTATAAGAAATTGCGTTTAAAGCCGTTCTATGCGCCGAAAGGGCATTTCGGTCACTTTAAAGCATAATTTGCGATATTATTCGAAAACTCGGTTTATGATCAGATTTGTAACATAAAAATATGTTAAACATGTTAACATATCAGTACCTAAATCATTTGCAAGTTCATTGGTGTTTTAAACCTTATATTTAATAAAAAGGGCAAAATAGTCAAAGTATGGCATAATAACAAAAACTGCATAAAACTCAGATTACTATTACGATCATGTAATATAACCTTAGAGGGTTATGCTACATCATATTACAATCATAACAGAACCTTAAATCAGTAATATACTAGTCTAATTCGGTTCATACTCGAAAGTCAAAGCAGAAGTCAAAATCCACGACTTTCGGTTGCGAACTGACCCGAAACTGGAATTGTCGAGCCGAACATGTTTACACATGTTCTAATAATTATTACCAAGTAGTTTATGTGTTAAAACTTATTTTAGAACGCCTTTAAACTCATATCGTAATTATTTGAAAATCTGTCCCGTTGACTTTTTAAAACATTATATGTTGACTCGTCAATTGACCAAGCAAACGTGATTCTTAGGAGGTGCCCTTTTGAGGGATTAACACTTACCTAATTACGATTACGTAGCCATGTTCGTTGCGGACAATGGCTGGACCATTAAGGTCTAAACCGAAAGTCAAACCGTCTGACTTTTACTTAATTACTAGCTAAAATAATGAAGTAAGTCAAAAGAGAGGACTTTAAAGAAGAGGAGAACACTCAAGAATCACTTAAGGAGCATCTCCAAACTTAGGGATTGCTCCAAGTGAAGATTTAGAGTGAAAATGAGAAGGTGCAAGTTTACAAAGAAACTTAAAACCTAATTATAGTGTTTGGAGGATCTTTAGGATTACGCCAGGTGTTTAGAGGCCTCTTAGGATGTTAACAAGTGCCCTTAAACGTGTACAATACAACTCACAAGCCCATAGATTCGATTTAATGGTTTAAAGTTGCTTGTAGTGGCCACCAAGCGAAATTTTGAGCTGCAGACCTCCATACGGACCGTAAAGGTCCTTGTATACGGTTCGTAAGGACCCTGGCCAGAAGACACAACTTTCACTTGTTGCCACTTTTGGCCTGGACTTGTTTCGTCACGTTTTGTCACTTTAACCCCTTTTAACCTAATCTTTAGGCTCTACAAAGGTGTTAAGGCATATGTGACTTGGATTTCCCAGAAAGATCGTGGAGTTTGGTTCGTTCGGTTGTACAGTTACGCGTTTCGCAAAAATGCGTAAAACGTTTAACGAACACGAAAATGATCGAAATTTCGCAACGATTGACATTTTTGCATTCGTATCAAAAAACTCAAGATTTTATGGAATTAAAAGTATTTTGACTTATATATGGGGTCCGTATTCAAATATACGAGAATCGGCAGACTTTTGCAGTTTGTCGGAAATAGTCCCTGAACTTGTAAACTCTCGTATTTTATCATTTAATGGCATAAAGCCTTAAATGATCAATATTAGGCATTCCTCAGAGTATGATCGAACATCATAAAGCTCCTGGTTTGTTAAAAGGTCACTTAGAGGTAAGAATTAACATGTTTGACGCTTTTAACCCTTCGTCACACAAACTTTCAAACAATTCCACATACGGTTCCTTATGTCCAACAAGTGGCTCAATTGAGAATACGGACACTGTATAAGGTCACTAAGAGGCTTAGTTTCCGCATGTTGACACTTTTAGTCCCTCCACATCTATAGTTTTCAATTTTGGCGAAAATAGTCCCTTCTAGCTAGTATTAAGCATCATTAGGATTAGGGACACGTGTCAATGCATTATTGGACACGATTTTACGAGGTGTTACACAAAGCAAGGCTCGGAATAGCAAGATGAGGTTGGGTTGATGAGCTCCAAGTATTTTATGGGCTCATCGAACTATGCCTAAAACTAGCATAGGTGAAAACACCTTTCAGTCTTATTTATGGAACTGAGGCAGTAATCCCAGCTGAAGTTGGTATCCCTTCACTACACATGCTTGCAATGGGAGCGCAGAACAATGAAGATGCACGCAGGCTTGACTTGGACCTCCTGGAAGAAAGGCGCGAAAATGCTTCCATTAACGAAGCCAAGTACAAGTCTAAGCTAGAGAGATGTACAAGTCTAAGCTAGAGAGATACTATAATGCGCGAGTCCGCGTATGCACGTTCCTTTCGGGAGATTTTGTTTTGAGATACAATGAGGCATCAAACACTGAGCGCCCAGGTAAGCTTGCGCCCAAATGGGAAGGCCCATACGTAATTCATGAAGTCCTAGGTAAAGGCACATATACCCTCAAACGGTTGGATGGAACAAGCATTCCCAGAACTTGGAACGCGTAACACTTGTGATGTTGCTATATGTAATCTTAGCATCTTTAGACGCACCGGCCTTGCGCCTTATCAGTTTTTGGTGTAAAAGATCGCTACATATCTCATTTTGTCTTTAGCTTATGTAATCTTAACATCTTTGTATTTAGTGGCCTCTGCGCCTTATCAGTTTTAATACAAAGATCGTTACTTACAAACTATCTCATTTTATCTTATAATCTTAACATCTTCGTATTTTTTAGCCTCTGCCCTTATCAGTTTAATGCAAAGGTGGTTACTTACATTATTTATGTTATGTTACAAATGCATTAAACCACTTTGGGTATACAACAAAAACATTTTGGTAAGGAAACAAAGCCTCATGAATCACATTAACTTCCAACCTTAGGCGTAATTTCTTGCAAACATGTTGGGTTATAAACTAGTTCATACATAAGCTTTATACCACATTATTTGTTTTACCTATAAAAACTAGTTATATCAAGCAAATATTGTAACTAAAACATACATAAACCAGTTTATTTCTGGAACACCTTGTTAACAAGGTCAAAACATATACATGCGCTTTCGCGTAATTGTCGTTACATTATCAGAAACTTCAACAACATAATCTACACACAAGCATGTCTGGAATTACAAAAGAAGCAACATACTAATCAATCAAACAGAAAGAGCGCCCTAATCTATTCATTTGCAGCGCCTTCACTCTCTGAGACCGCGACATCGTCTTGAAAAATCTCCTTCAAACGATCCACAAAGTCATCAGTTGCAAAGCTTCATTCACAAGGTCCATCACGGGTAGTTTCAAATTATCATACTCTTTCTTCGCCTTAGCTAAGGCGGCGTCCGTATCAACCCCATGAGTAGCAGAGTGGCTGGTATCCCAGTTCACCTTGAGGGCACTTGTTAAATGGAGCGTGCATCCTCCATAGACCTGGGCATAGCCATCATGGCGCGCCATGACCATCAGCTTGACCACTTAACTGTCCAGCTCGACAGATTTCAGGATAGAATTCGCAATCTGTGCAACACACAATCATAATTAACGACTGAATCACGATAAACATACAGACAAATAACAAAAGACTTACATTCACAATCCCGTGTTGTTGCATCCAAAGCATGTTGTTGGTTAACGGCTCAACCATACTTTCCGCCGTGACTCGCGCTGACTCTGAATCTTCGAGCTTCCGCTCCGCAAGATCAACATGTTTTTTATCCGCACCAATATCAAATTCATAAAGATCATTTTTTTCTTGACTCTCAGTAAGTCGGCGTTGCAGCTCAGCTTTTTCTACATTAATAGTTTGGAGATCCCTCTTCGCTGCTTCAATAGCCTTGGTTGCCTCCAGAAGTTTCTACCTCCTTTTGCTCACTACGCCCACGATGAGATTTCGCTTCATCTGTGGCAGCAATGGCATCAGCTTTCTCCTTCTTCAAGCGCTCTACCTCCGAGCGAAGGTTCACAACTTCATTGCACAAGGATATTTTTTCATTGTTATCGCTCTCGCAAGCTTCTTTCCACAACTTGCGCTCTTCAGCAAGTGTGGCACCTGTAGCTTCAACTTTCTTTTTCCATCCCATGGCAGACCATTCTTCTGTCTTCTGCGCATCTTCAAACTTATCCTTTTCGGCTTCAAACTCCTTTTATAGCACGGCGATCTGCGCCTGCTCCGCAATCATCTCTTTCCTCGAAACAACAAAATTATCATGTTCCTTGTGCATGCTGCGCCACTCACGGATTATTTTATGGGCGTTGGAGGCAGAGCTGGATGCCAACTACAAGTAGACGCAATATGTTTGTTCACAGCTTTGCTCACCTCACGCCTTAACCTCCGCTTGAGGGAAAGCACCCTTAAACCATTCACGACATACCTACTAGTGGCTAAATTTTTCGCCCTCCTTAAGTTTCCAGACTGGCACATGAATGTCTGCAGCACGTTTCTCAGAATAAGACCGATAATAATAATCACTCGGGTCTCGTCTGGACGAATCCGAGATTCTTCTTCTTCGTTCACTTTCGTAGAAACATTTTCTTCTTGAGGTGATTTCTCAATATCAAATTCTTCTGGTCCTTGTTCAACTGTCTGAACTTCCGGAGGGGCGGTATCTTTTGGCTGCTCGTCAGCAGTAGTATCGATCGTTCTTTCTTGGGCCACATGACGGTCTCAAACTCAGGAAAGACTGGTTTGGTGAAACCGGTACCAATCGTTTCTGCTTCAACTTCATGAGTTTCTTCCTCCCTGACAATAGATGTCTGGATAACTTTTGGTGGAGGTGAGGAAGCGCGTGCAGCATGCGAAGCAGACGGAGGAGCCTCCGCTGCATGAACCGGCGCAACCTTTTTCTCTGTGAAACGTAATATGACAAATTCATACGTACTATTATTTTGTGATGGCGCAAGAATCAGAAACTTACCAAGGGAAAACTTTGCTGCAAGGGCATCGAGACTCCTTTTTTTTCCCAATCCTCTTCCGCAATATCTTCTTGGCAGGTTGCGCACCAGCTTCACTCTCGGGAATTTTCCTTTTCTCGGTTTTCTTCTGGTCAAAGGCTCGGGACTCCCGAGTCTAAGTCAATAGGGTCGTTTGGATTTGGTGTAGGGATGTCTACACCTTCTTGAGGTTCGGCCTAAGGTTTCTTCAAACCTACAGGCGTAAGTCCCTCCAAGGAATAAGACACCACTACATAATCACACTAAGTATCAGGTACAAAGCGCGTACCTTTCTTCGGTTTCTTCACAACTCCAAGAACAGCTCCTGTGTGCCTTGTCTTCGTCGAATCTGGGCCTGTGCCCAAGTTTACTAATTCACCTGATCAAGAGGCGCAATGTTTGTTAACAATTCAAACATCACACTAAACAAAGTACTTCGCCATTACTTACCAACACCCAGCACAGGTTGCACTTGAAGGTCTTTATCCTTTGGAAGTTCAAAATCTCATAGGATCCGCTCATACCAAGTGGGTTCTTCAGGAGCTAGCGGAATGCTTGTCATTTTTCCATTGTCTCTCTTGTACGCTACAACATATTGAACCACCCCTGCAAGACCGTGCGCGTTAGCAAAATCTTAACAACCGCACAACAGTTAAATAAAAATAAGACTTATTATAGTCCTCTTCCATGTATACAGGCTTATCACGATAATCCGCTTTCCATAGCAAGCTCATTTGAGCAGCAACCAGCGCCCTCTCAGGAAGTTGAATATTGGAATCTCCTTAATGTCTTGGTACCACACCTCTTGGACCGGGATAGGCATCGTCTCCACTGGTATATCTTTGGCACCTCGGAAGTTCATCTTCAAAGGGATCACTCCTGACTTGATATAAAATAATTTTTGTTTCCAGTCGTGATAAGATTTGGGAGGCATAAGTAAAAGTTTCTTCACCGGAAGACGAGGAATAAACGAATAAAACCCTAAAGAGCAATGGAGTTGATAAAACACTCGGAACCGGTTGACTGTTGGTTGGATACCCTTAGATTGACATAAAAATTCAAGTGATTTATTCTCACCATTCCCATTGGGTTTAGTTGAGATAGATGAAACTGATAATGAACAAGAAGGTCTACAAAGAACTTCGTTACCGGTAACCGGAAGTTCCCATCGGAAAATATTCGAAGAATAGCGTAATATAGCCGGCGGCGCTTGAGCCGCTGTTTGACCCTCCACGGGATATCGAGCATCCTAACTAGCCGGAAACCTGAGGCTAGTAACAAGTTTGTTGAATGTGGCTACTGACCACTTTAAAGGCGGCAACACAGGTGGTGCCTCTTCTTCTCCAGGTCCTTCTGGTTTATCAGTCCCCGACATGATGATAACTAGAAATGGAGACTCAGGGTAGTGGTCCAAGAAAAAGAAGTTGTGGGAAGTCACTTGAGAAAATTTTTCGAATGCTTGGTCTGGGAGCCCCGAGTTGGGTATTGTTGGGATTGACAAAACAATATTTTGAATTAAAGAATCAAATCAATATGAAGAATCCTTTTTAGAATCGATCGAAAAACTACAAATATTACTCAAAGGAGATTTTCCTTTGCAATTAAGATGGACTGGATACCCTTTACAAAGGAACAGATGATAGAAAGCCAAAACATCTATAAGATGATTGATCCAGAATAACAGAGTTTACAAGCTCTAATCTAAACCATGTCCCAAGTTAAAGTTTGCTTTATAAGCACTGTCAAAGCCAAAGGTCTGATATTGCAAGCCTCTAATGAAGACTAAAGACAAATACAAGCCAAGGTCTGTTGAAGACCAACAGAGGATATGCTCATCATGTTTTGTTT
The DNA here is from genome assembly GCA_947069175.1 of Scalesia atractyloides. Classification (NCBI taxonomy): domain Eukaryota; kingdom Viridiplantae; phylum Streptophyta; class Magnoliopsida; order Asterales; family Asteraceae; genus Scalesia; species Scalesia atractyloides. The sequence goes on from CAMTDV010000025.1 coordinate 36,907,804, forward strand.
ATTATCAGTGTTTTCAATGTAACAGTGTCTGTAATAGCAGAGGTTAGGTTTAGCAGTGGTTCTAGTTAGTTATATTTGTTAAATGTTACTATCACCTCTGACGTCATCAAAAGATGCTCAGAGGTTAGGCTTGTACTTAAATAGTCCCTGTTCTATCTATCTATTAAAAGATTGTTTTCACATTGCATCCAATCATCTTCTTTACATTCTGTACGAACAATTATCAGGCTGAGGGAGAGTTGTAATTCACATACAAAACTTATAAGTTTGATAGCATGATGATAATAGCAATCTTCCATTAGTTGTGTTAAAACTTTTCAATTTCCGCTGCATTTCACTTTGATAAAACTACTTTCATTACTCCATTTTATAAACAATACACAACTAATTCAACTCAGATCCTAACAGGTATTTATACCCATCGCATTTAATGCGATGGGGAATCGTGCAGCCCCAATTCACCGGAAACAAAGGCCTAGACAACACGTGGAGGGCAGGTATAAGTTCGACGGTTTTCACGCGCTTGGTGTTACACCCGGTTATTTTGAGCATGTACTAACGTGACACATGTTATGAATAAATAAAAGCAAAATTTTATTGAATTTGGTGTTATTTTATGTGACAATAAATTTAAAATTTATTGGAAATTATGTTGGCAAGTTAAGATAAATGCATATCGCGTAATGGTTAAAATGAGAAACGAACGTCGGTGACCGCCCGATTAATGTTAAAATCCTAAAAATAGTCCGTTATGATTAAAATAATACATTTAATCATATCCGTAAGGAAAAATAATTTAAAACGCTATGAAACTCTATTTTTCGAGTTTAAGTGCGTACTGCGCGATACTGCGCGTATCAGACAAAATACCGTCAACACAGCCAATTACGGCAACTGATAATTATTATAGTAATACTTGGTGAGTTTATTTCTATAGAATGATAAAAATAAATTAAAACGCTTAAATCTCTATTTTGCGAATTTAAGCGCGTACTGCGCAACAGAGCGCGCATACTGCCAAATACCGACAACGTAGCCGGTCCAGGCAAATAAAATACTGATATAGTAATATTTTGGTGAGTTTATTTTAATAGAGCGTTAAAAATAATTTAAAACATGTTAAAACATGATTAAAACGCTAGATAAAACACACGGTAACCAGTTAAATACCAGTTTTTGCCCAATATAGGTTATATATATGCATGTATGCGTGTATATATGTGTGTGTAGAGGGTATATAGCAGCCATATAACATACTCTCTTTCCTCTCTCTCCTCAATGTGTTGTCATTGGAATGCATGCACAGTGATTAAAACTTTTACAATATCTTCCATAATCCAAGACAATTTCAAAATCAAATCAAGTCACTCTCTTTCTTGCAAAATCTCGGCCGAACACCCCCTCACTCACATACATTTTCAAATTTCAATCTTGTTCAAGAAGATCCAAGCTCATTTGAAGGTGTTTTCAAGTGTTTTTGAAGATTTAAAGCTGTTTTCAAGAAGATTCAAGTTAGATCAAGTTCCATATCATCATTCTTATCAAAACCCACTAGAATCTTGAAGGTATAAAACTCCATCTTGTTCTTGATTCATAGTGATTAATAGTTATGGAAGTTTCTCTTGTTCTTGAATTTAAGCATAAATTTGAAACTAATAACAAATGAGTTTTAAAGAAAATAAAAATGGAGGTGTATGTATATGTATACATAGCCGTGAGTGTGTACGTATATACATATGAGATTGAGTTTTGACTTTGAATGTCTTTGATTGATGATGTCCATAAAGATTTGATGCATGCATGTTTAAAGGTTGTCATATGAAGTCAGTGATTTGTAAAGATGATTATAAAAGGTGAGATTTCGGAATCATATGTATATATATTTTGCCGTGTATATATATGTATGTATGTATATATGCATGCATGTGAAAATTAGATGTTAGTTCATAAATATGTAGGAATGAGATTCTTGCATTTATGATGAATGGTTGAACATGAAATAATTCAATGTTGGATGCATATGAGTTCATGCATGTGATAATGATATGATGACATGCATTAATGCATGTACTTAGGAATGCATCTGGATGTGTGGTCATGAAATGATGATTAAATTATGTTATGATGGAAATGGTTTTAGATCAGATTATAAACCTTAAAAATAAGGTTATTTGATATAATAAAGTGGTATGAAACTTGTCATAAAGTTTACTAGTTTTGCATGTAGTACATTGTGCTTAAAGAGTTGTAAAATACGTGAAATCACATGATTTAAGAGGCTTACACAAAAACTGCACTAATCTGATTATAAACATGATTTTAATCATTAAATAACATGGGTTATGTTAAAATATCAAGTCGTTTCGATATGGGATGGTTATGGTAACGTTTGATGCAAAACTATGCGATAAAAATGGTAAAAATCGCCTTTTAAGAGATTTTTACGGAACTGTTTTAGATCAGTAAGTAAACTGATATTTTTGATATAAATATAAATATTTTAACTTATATTAAGTTTACTTGGTGTTTGGTTAGTCATACGTGACTTTCGACGCCCGAAAGCGTTACCGAATCACTAAAATACGCATATTTCAATGTACACTAGAATGGGTTGTTCATGGGTGAACCTTTTGTGTTAAAATGTGTTATGTGATTTAAATATGTATATATGATAATATGTTAAGTGTTGACATGATAGAGGGAATTTAGACTATGCATGTACACTTTTGTGTTTAAAGCGGTAGAATCGGTGAAATCGCGTTAAATGTCTAACTTATTTGTCGAGCATGAAAATTGATACATAGGTTAACTTAGTAAGTTAATTCATGTTTGCATGCTTTAAAAATGATAAAATGTATAAGTTAACGAGTTTTCGCGTGTTACGATATTGAATATTTGTTTATGTTTATGTATATATTACGACGCGCAAATCATAGATATATAGTACGTATAAACAGGAGTGTTAACTGATATAACCTATTAAGGGTCACCAATAAAATCGTTCAAGTCGCAAAATCTTAATATATATATATATATATATATATATATAGGTACTCATATATATTAAAATGCCAACATAATAAAAAATAATGACTTTTCAAGAAATCTCAAAGTTATGCGAAAATTCTAAGATTTGGAGAAACTTAGGAATTTTGTGATATATTGTTTGATAAATCGTTCCTACGTATATTAGGACGTGTAGAAACAATTGTGGGATTGCGCTATTTATAATACGTACTCAAAGGTGATTGTCACTAAACCCCTTGAAGAAACAATAGATCTATTCGACCGGAGTCAGATCAGATCTATTGGTTTAGCCTCTGCATAAAATGGTTAATCCTTCGCTTCGTTGCTGAATGAAGATGGAAACTAGATCTCCGATGAACTCTGCAAAACAGAAAACCGTCATCCTCGCCACGGGGAGAATGGGGGTTCTCTCCGTGATCACCCTCCGGCGTGAAAATAAGTACAAGTAAGAGAGAGAGTAAGTGAGAGTGAATGATATCACTTCTACCTGAAGCTCTTATTTATAGCCGGATTTAGGCGCCAAAAGGAAAGAAGGAGAGATTTTACCGTGTTAAGATCTCACCGTTAAATTATTAACTTGTTCTTCAAGTCACACAGATCGCGAGGTGATCAATGGCTGGGGAATTGCCACGTGGTGAATGATGATGACCCTGTGTGTATCATGAAAATACGCCATCATCGTGATTATTGGGAGTGCACCAGATCACACCACGTGTAATTCTGTTGCAACCGTTTGTGCTCTTGCACGATTGATCATTAATGGCTTTTAGAAGATTTACAGTTGTAAACCTTATATTTGTTTGCCACGTGTCCAGTTTTTTATAACAGAAAAGATTCTTATTGCCCTTTTCTGACTGTCCTGAGTGCAGATGTGGTCTAAGATCTTTACGTATTGTTTCTAAACTTAACTCCCCCTTGCGCGGACTCGCGCAAGGTTAGAATGATCATCATAATACTTGGCGCAGGGTAAAAAAGGTTATAAGTACCTCGTACCCTAATTCCTTGCTTGTGGGAGTCATCTGATGAGGAAAATTGTTCAAGCTTAACTATTTCCTTGCGTGAGCCCGCACAAGGTAGTTAAATGATCATTTTCCTTCTTAGATGTCCGGCGCATGGAAAAGTGAGGTTTATCTCTTGTAATATAGTCTGCGCAAGGTCTGCTTTGTGGATAAAAATGGGTATGGTTTCTTGCTTTGGCGCAAGGTTTTGGGACCATGCCCCTTCACTCCTCTTTTTACTGTTTTTATAACTGTTTTGGGGGAAGAACACACCTTAAAAGGATAAGTATACACTTTTGTATAAAATATACATTTGATTAAACAATGGATATATTTCATGGAAAATATATGTCACACCCCAACCGATGGCGGAAATATCGGGGTTAGTGGCGCTAGGTGAACCAGATTGTCTCAAGAGAAATTCTAGAACAACTAACATGTCAAATATCTTAACAGTTAACAATACAATCAACCAATTTTTTGTAACATCCGTCAAAAACGGATTTACCAAACCCGCTCCGTTTATTAACCGAACAATCAGTTAAAAATTTCGTTGCGAATTTAATGCCCAAAATAATTCTAAACGATACATAATGAATTATTATATGGGAATATATAATTAGTTTTTGAAAAACTGTTAAAAATAAGAAAATAAAAATGATTTGGCACTGCCGGGTTTCGAACCCGGGTCAGTCAGCCGGTCAACACAGACTTAACACTCAACACTCAACCACTGCGCCACTCATGCTTCTTGTTAATTATTAGAATCATTTAATTCATAACATGCTTTTCCGAATTCAAAACCGGCGCCCAAAATTCAGTCGTCGGAAATCCCGACTAACTCGCCAAGAAATTACGATTTCTTCAGTTATAACGTAAACTTTAAACACACATCGGTTTAAACCGACGCCTGAACCCGCGACACAAGTTATAACCGCCGGAGATTTTCTAACCGATGAATCAAGTCGGAAATTGGACCAAATTCATCGATAACCTGCCTTATAAATACCCCCTCGAACCTCTGTAAACTTTTTCGCTCAAAACCGCACCATTTCTCGGCGAAAACTCACTCGTCGGAAATCTTCTGCTCATCGCCGGAAAACCGAACCCTCCATTTCTGAGCCTTACTGAACCCCCTGAGCTTATACCGAAGTCACCCACATTCTTTTCAAGCTTTCTGAAGACTCGCTGCTGCAAGACACACGACGCCGGAACCTGTTGCTGTCGCCGGAGTTCTGTCGGAAAAACAGAGGAGTCCAGTCGGTATACCTTACGCCTAATTTTTCTTTCTTTTTATTTATATCTCACCTATGATTAATCATAAAACGCTAAAGAAACCTGAATAAAACTTCGAACCAGTCAGTCATCGTTTCTGGTTAAAAACTGACGAAGAAGACAAAGTTCGGTAACATATAAGTATAATTAAAATCAAGTTATTACTCGGGTTAGACACACAGTCCAGCGGTGGACTGTGTGCACATTAAACACACTAACGTCTCGAGTTCGAATCTTGTCCCACGCATGCTGCCTTAATAAAAATGCCTTTTTTTGTTAACCGAACCGGAGTCACCACTGTTACATGTTAAGTTTATTAATAACCGGAATAATAACCAAGTTAGACACACAGTCCAGTGGTGGACTGTGTATATGTTTAATCACAGGACACGAGTTCGAGTCCGGTCTTCTGCACCGATTCGGATAATTATCAAACTTTTTAAATAAGGCATAAATGAAAATACTTAGTTTGTATTTAAGTATAATAAAAATCGGCTTATATAACAAGTTAAACACACAGTCCAGCGGTGGACTGTGTGTTAACCTAAACCACAGGTCCCGGGTTCGAGACCTGTGGAGCGCACCGGTCCGATTCAGTAAATTCTTTTTAGAAATAAATTGATTTTCGGATTAATCTAATTAATATATAAATATAATTAAAAACAGAAATATTTCGGGTTAGACACGTAGCTCAGTTGGTAGAGCTGCGTGCACGCGTACGGGAGGTCTCGGGTTCGAGCCTCACTCAGCGCACACTTATACGCATACGAACCGGTCAACGGTCAAGGTCAACGGTCAACGGTCAAAAAAGTCAACTTTTTGTATTATTTTTATTTATTTATTTTAATTAAAAATACTTAAAAATAACATTTTTAAGGTTAGAAAATAGCTTTAAACTCACAAAAATACACCCAACAATCCTACTAAAATGGATTAATAAAATCCGTTTACTTACCGAACCATAATGCTATTTATCTAGGTTAATTTCACTCGTGGTTAAAACCACTTCGCGTGCATTCAACATCATCAACCGAACGCACCCACTGTGAGTGAATCTTACAACTCCCCTTTTTAATTACACGTTTTGGGGTGTGTCATGTGTCACAAAATAATTAACTCGTTTATTTAAACTTGTGCCATACCATATCGTGATCTAAACTTAGATTGTTTATATTGTTGTGATTACTTATTTCATTTTGTCAAATTATATGAAATTCATTCATTAAGCCCATCAGTTCCTCGTGGGAGACGAGTTGAACAACGCGTGCCTCAAAACCAATCCATTATTGTTCATGTGTGTATCATTGAGTTTATATTGTTTGTAGTTATGTCTTTCATATTATCATGTTTATGCAATTCATTCATTAGGCCCATCAGTTCCTCGTGAGAGACGAGTAGAGCAACGCGTGCCTCTAAACGTTCCATTATTGTTCATGTGTGCTTTATTTAATATCTAATGATTGTTGAATAAGTTTATATCTATTTTTACTCATGTGTGGTTGTGCACTCATTTCATAATCAATTAAATAAACTTGTTCAAATGTTTTCCATAGGATTCACTCGCCAACTTTTTGTTGATCCAAAAAAAACCTTTTTACACATGATACAGGTGAACAGGTTGAAGCAAGGAAAACATAAGAAATGCCTTAGAAGAGAACAAAGAAGCTTAGATTGATAGTTAGAACATGTTGTAATATTTATTGTAAATTTCCATTAAATTGTATTAATGAATATGAAACGTTAAAATAAATGTCATGAGCTTTGATGATAACCCAATCATGCCCCGATCACCTTTTCCGCTGCGGGTCGGGGTGTGACAGATTGGTATCAGAGCCATGACCATAGGGATATAGGATAGGTTATTAGACCCTTAGAGCCTATACTATAGTCTGCCTAAATTTTAATTGATTAAGTGGTTACATACAAACTTGTGATATTTATTTGTTTCATATTTCTTTATACTTACAGTCAAACATACATACTTATATACATATTCATTATACATATATCAATGCTCATATGTTCAATTCATTTTCATACTCTCATTATTCAAAGATTTTGTTGCAATTTTCAAATCTCATCAAAGTAAGTTCTGCGACGGGCATGTAGTAACCGGAAGGGTACAAGTACCGGTAGTCGGAACGTCCTGTCTAGGTTGGCATTCGTATAAATCCAATATAACGGACCGGTTTGCCTACTTGGGGACTAACGATGAGAGTACGAAGGACCTATTAGGCCAAAGCATGCCACACCAAACGTCGTTCGAACTAACCCACTTTGAGGTGTCACCGTGTCTACACCTGGACACATTCCGAATATCACACGTTGTATACATATTTCTCGATTTTCTCCGGGTTTTAGTGTACGCAACCAGGCAAACCCATGCGAACCATTTGAAAAACCGGTATTCATGGGGGCCCACATGATTACAAAGGTAAAGTATGGCGGCATGTAGGGCCTAATGGCGAGCAAAGCCCAAGACATCCTATGGATGTAGTAGATTTGTTTTTCTATAATTATTTTATGAATGTTCATTCCTGAGTGCGACCCATGATCCCAAAAGCATCCAACTCATACTCTTGTCATGTATTCCTTGTAGATGTCTTCTAACAACGCCCGTAGGAAGATGAGAGCAGGAAAAGCCTGCGAACGCATGGCTGCCCTAATCGCTCAACAAATGGCTGCCGTAATACCCAACATTGTAATCCAAGTACAACAAGCACTTACCGCTAATCCTGTCAATCAGGAAAACCAAAACATTATCAACTCTCCCCCAAATACCACTAAATGAACCTACAAGCATTTCAAATCATGCGACCCTCCGAAATACAAAGGGACTGAAGGCGTCACCGCTCTCCTCCATTGGTTTGAAGAAATGGAGAACACTTTTCTAAATTGCGATTGTCCCGATGATCGCAAAGTGCGATATGCTACCGGTCGATTATATGGGATAGCACTTACTTGGTGGAATACAGAGAAGGCCAAACGAGGTGTTGAAGATGCTATGACTTTAACTTGGAATGAATTGAAGGAAATCATGACCAGACGATTTTGCCCAAGGAGCGAAATCAAGAAATTAGAAGATGAGTTCTATTCGTTGAAACAAAAGGAAGGCGACCACATCACGTACAACAAAAGATTCCTCGAGTTACATCAAATGGTTCCCAACATGTTCACTCCCCTCTATCGTTTGATTGAGCACTACATTCGTGGTCTTCCGTCAAAGATTCAAGACTCTGTAATAAGTACCTCGCCTGCAACCTTGGAAGCAGCAATGGAGCTAGCAACAGCGCTCACCGAGAACCGAATTCGGAACAAAGACTTCAAGGAGGAGAAGAAGAAGGATAAAGCACCGACTGAAACCTCCGACTACACCCAAACCGAATCCCCTTCTCAACCCAATCCTAAGAGAAAAAGAGACGGGCAACTTTTCGCTGCTATCCAACGGAATCAACCAATTTCACACGCCATACCCATCCAAGCTATCCCAATCACTCAAGTGGCACCCAACTCAACTTACCCAAATAAGAAACCATATCTTGGACCTCACCCTCGATGCAACAACTGTTTTTACCACCATCCCCTTACCTTACCTTGTCGACTATGTGCAACCTGTGGACGCTATGGTCATTTGAGCAAGGTTTGCCGCACCTTTCAAAACCAAATCTCTTCCCCTACTCAAACCATGAACCAAACCTATCAACAACCCCAATACCCCATGTTCCCATATGTTCGAGCTTGTTTCAATTGTGGCGACCCTACCCACTTTAGAAACACATGCCCTCAATTGGTTAACGTCATCAACGCTCAAGCCCAATCAAACCCAGTTAACCAAGTAAACCAAGAAAACCCAACCGCTAGGCCACCAGCAAGAGGAAGAGTCTTCAACATCAACGCCAATCCTATTGAAGATAATGACGGCCCAAGCGAAGATACTCAACTAGTCCTCTTCACCAAAAATCCAGATTCAACTCCTATCGTTTAGTTTTATGTTTTTCTTTATCACATAGAACCAAACATAACTTAAGGATAAAGCCAATGAAACTTTGACGAGAATACGATGGATACGCCGCTGGTACTTCCTATATATAAGTATTCTTGTCAAAGGATCAGAAGCATTATCTGGCGGTTATGAGAGGTTCCATGTGTAGACTGTTAGAGTAATTATTGTTTATTATTTTCAGTATATGCAATTTCATAGGCCGCCGCTCCCCATTACATTACGAGCGTTGAGCATGTTCCCCATTTTATTATGAGCTTGAACCTGGCGTGCCCACATACGATCGGCTCCGTTTGATTGAGCCTTGATCGCACAGACATTTTCATTTTCAGTACATGCAATACGATCGGCTCCGTTTGATTGAGCCTTGATCGCACAGACATTTTCATTATCAGTATCTTGTGGTTGTTGTGTTTGTTGTAGAGTCGCATAGAACTAATCATAACTTGCAGATAAAGTCAATGAGAATTTGACAAGAATATGGTGGATACGCTGCTGGTACTTCCTATATATAAGTATTCTTGTCAAAGGATCGGAGGCATTATCAGGCGGTTATGAGAGGTTCCATGTATAGGCTGTTTGTGTGATTGTTGTCTAGATTAAGTTTATTATTTTCAGTACATACAATACGATCGGCTCCGTTTGATTGAGCCTTGATCGCACAGACATTTTCATTTTCAGTACATGCAATACGATCGGCTCCGTTTGATTGAGCCTTGATCGCACAGACATTTTCATTATCAGTATTTTGTGGTTGTTGTGTTTGTAGTAGAGTCACATAGAACTAATCATAACTTGTGGATAAAGTCAATGAAAATTTGACAAGAATATGGTGGATACGCCGCTGGTACTTCCTATATATAAGTATTCTTGTCAAATGATCGGAGACATTATCAGGCGGTTATGAGAGGTTCCATGTATAGGCTGTTTGTAGATTAAGTTTGTTATTTTCAGTACATGCAATACGATCGGCTCCGCTTGATTGAGCCTTGATCGCACAGACAATTTCATTTTCAGTACATGCAATACGATCGGCTCCGTTTGATTGAACCTTGATCGCACATACATTTTTCATTTTCAGTATTTATGAGTTTGTTGTATTGGTTGTAGAGTCACATAGGACTAATCATAATTCACTGATAAAACCAATGAAAATTTGACAAGAATATGGTGGATACGCCGCTGGTACTTCCTATATATAAGTATTCTTGTCAAAGGATCAGAGGTATTGTTAGATGGTTATGAGAAGTTCCATGTAGGTTGTAGTATTAGAAGTTTTGCCTTAGGATATAACCATATCTTTCCAAACATATCCAAACTCTTATGCATGATATCATATTTAGCGAATTAATTCTGCTTATCAATACTTTTACAGTAGGCAACAAAAAGCGATTCCTGTAATGGGGTACTTAACCCTTACAAGGAACGTTACCGCCTCAAACAAAAACTTAAAACCTTACTCTTCTAAGCATGTAACTGTCAAACTAAACACCATCATTCTTTTAGTCAAATATATCACTATTTAAATTTCGGGACGAAATTTCTAAAAAGCAGGGGATACTGTAACATCCGTCAAAAACGGATTTACCAAACCCGCTCCGTTTATTAACCGAACAATCAGTTAAAAATTTCGTTGCGAATTTAATGCCCAAAATAATTCTAAACGATACATAATGAATTATTATATGGGAATATATAATTAGTTTTTGAAAAACTGTTAAAAATAAGAAAATAAAAATGATTTGGCACTGCCGGGTTTCGAACCCGGGTCAGTCAGCCGGTCAACACAGACTTAACACTCAACACTCAACCACTGCGCCACTCATGCTTCTTGTTAATTATTAGAATCATTTAATTCATAACATGCTTTTCCGAATTCAAAACCGGCGCCCAAAATTCAGTCGTCGGAAATCCCGACTAACTCGCCAAGAAATTACGATTTCTTCAGTTATAACGTAAACTTTAAACACACATCGGTTATAACCGACGCCTGAACCCGCGACACAAGTTATAACCGCCGGAGATTTTCTAACCGATGAATCAAGTCGGAAATTGGACCAAATTCATCGATAACCTGCCTTATAAATACCCCCTCGAACCTCTGTAAACTTTTTCGCTCAAAACCGCACCATTTCTCGGCGAAAACTCACTCGCCGGAAATCTTCTGCTCATCGCCGGAAAACCGAACCCTCCATTTCTGAGCCTTACTGAACCCCCTGAGCTTATACCGAAGTCACCCACATTCTTTTCAAGCTTTCTGAAGACTCGCTGCTGCAAGACACACGACGCCGGAACCTGTTGCTGTCGCCGGAGTTCTGTCGGAAAAACAGAGGAGTCCAGTCGGTATACCTTACGCCTAATTTTTCTTTCTTTTTATTTATATCTCACCTATGATTAATCATAAAACGCTAAAGAAACCTGAATAAAACTTCGAACCAGTCAGTCATCGTTTCTGGTTAAAAACTGACGAAGAAGACAAAGTTCGGTAACATATAAGTATAATTAAAATCAAGTTATTACTCGGGTTAGACACACAGTCCAGCGGTGGACTGTGTGCACATTAAACACACTAACGTCTCGAGTTCGAATCTTGTCCCACGCATGCTGCCTTAATAAAAATGCCTTTTTTTGTTAACCGAACCGGAGTCACCACTGTTACATGTTAAGTTTATTAATAACCGGAATAATAACCAAGTTAGACACACAGTCCAGTGGTGGACTGTGTATATGTTTAATCACAGGACACGAGTTCGAGTCCGGTCTTCTGCACCGATTCGGATAATTATCAAACTTTTTAAATAAGGCATAAATGAAAATACTTAGTTTGTATTTAAGTATAATAAAAATCGGTTTATATAACAAGTTAAACACACAGTCCAGCGGTGGACTGTGTGTTAACCTAAACCACAGGTCCCGGGTTCGAGACCTGTGGAGCGCACCGGTCCGATTCAGTAAATTCTTTTTAGAAATAAATTGATTTTCGGATTAATATAATTAATATATAAACATAATTAAAAACAGAAATATTTCGGGTTAGACACGTAGCTCAGTTGGTAGAGCTGCGTGCACGCGTACGGGAGGTCTCGGGTTCGAGCCTCACTCAGCGCACACTTATACGCATACGAACCGGTCAACGGTCAAGGTCAACGGTCAAAAAAGTCAACTTTTGTATTATTTTTATTTATTTATTTTAATTAAAAATCAATTAAAAATACTTAAAAATAACATTTTTAAGGTTAGAAAATAGCCTTAAACTCACAAAAATACACCCAACAATCCTACTAAAATGGATTAATAAAATCCGTTTACTTACCGAACCATAATGCTATTTATCTAGGTTAATTTCACTCGTGGTTAAAACCAATTCGCGTGCATTCAACATCATCAACCGAACGCACCCACTGTGAGTGAATCTTACAACTCCCCTTTTTAATTACACGTTTTGGGGTGTGTCATGTGTCACAAAATAATTAACTCGTTTATTTAAACTTGTGCCATACCATATCGTGATCTAAACTTAGATTGTTTATATTGTTGTGATTACTTATTTCATTTTGTCAAATTATATGAAATTCATTCATTAAGCCCATCAGTTCCTCGTGGGAGACGAGTTGAACAACGCGTGCCTCAAAACCAATCCATTATTGTTCATGTGTGTATCATTGAGTTTATATTGTTTGTAGTTATGTCTTTCATATTATCATGTTTATGCAATTCATTCATTAGGCCCATCAGTTCCTCGTGAGAGACGAGTAGAGCAACGCGTGCCTCTAAACGTTCCATTATTGTTCATGTGTGCTTTATTTAATATCTAATGATTGTTGAATAAGTTTATATCTATTTTTACTCATGTGTGGTTGTGCACTCATTTCATAATCAATTAAATAAACTTTTTCAAATGTTTTCCATAGGATTCACTCGCCAACTTTTTGTTGATCCAAAAAAAACCTTTTTACACATGATACAGGTGAACAGGTTGAAGCAAGGAAAACATAAGAAATGCCTTAGAAGAGAACAAAGAAGCTTAGATTGATAGTTAGAACATGTTGTAATATTTATTGCAAATTTCCATTAAATTGTATTAATGAATATGAAACGTTAAAATAAATGTCATGAGCTTTGATGATAACCCAATCATGCCCCGATCACCTTTCCGCTGCGGGTCGGGGTGTGACATTTTTCACGTTCAATCATTACAAAACATAATATCTCTTAATACAAATCAGATTCGATCTTCCCTAGATTTTATTACATGATTTCCTAAAGCAAAACCTAAATCTAAGCTTCCAAAGCAATATCCTCAACCTGCTACATTTGTTAAAATAAAACGTCAATACAATTAAGTAAAGGTGAGCATACAGGTTTTGCGTACATAATAGATATAAAAGCGTTTAGCATACACCGCATGACATACGTAAGAGATGTGAATTATGTAACACTTAGATTCAAGTAAACCAACAAACCGCGATTGATCGAGGCATGCAAACAAGTGTTCACATCCTAAAAGAGAAAATAAATGAGAAATAAAGATGTGATCCTTAACAACCCCGGGCCTCCGGGTGGCGGGTCAACCTCTAGTATACTATCATGTTAAGGGTGGCGTACAAGCAATTAAGCAATACATACAATTCAGCAGATTTCACGCATAGTCATGTAATTCAGCGGGTTGCGAATAAGCATTTGAGATTCGTGTGATGTGATTTGATATAGGAAGATATGTGACACCCAAAAGTGCGTTCAAGCGTAAAAAGGGGTTCAAGTATACTCACAGTTGGTGCGTTTTGGGAGATGAGACGGGATCTGAGAGGAGTTGTGAAGAGTGCCAGATCAGCCTGTAAGCAAACAAAAGTGCATCAGTTTTCCGAATTGCTGAAATGGTTAACGGTTGAGAGAACAGTAGACAAGTTCGGTGAACTTGTACCCGGGGGGACAAGTTCGGGCGAACTTGTGCCATTTCTCTTGTTTGGAGCACAAGTTCGGGCGAACTTGTATGCTGGTCAAAGAAGGGTGTACAAGTTCGGGCAAACTTGACCTGATTCCTTGGAATCAGTACAAGTTCGGGCGAACTTATATGTTTGTTGTTAATCTTGATCAAGTTCGGGCGAACTTGGTCACCAATCTGGTGACAAGTTCGAGCGAACTTGATGTCTTCCGAGCGAACTTGACTGTTTTGGCATCCAAATCGTGTGTTTTCACGTCGTTTGCTGAGGAAATCGAGTGTCCATCCCTCCAACCTTAAGCCACTGAGTAAAACTTAGGCTGGAGAGGTCTTTTGGAGCGAGTTTAGCCTTTTTACAGAAACTCGGGCTAATCCGGACGAACTTGAAGGTTTTACGGGTTAGTCCAGCTTGTGTAAAGTAAAGATTTTGTCCTTGTGCTTCCGGGCCTGAGATCTTGCTTGACAATGCCTCGTTCCACTTCAAAGTGAACGAAACATACGTCATTAGTTCGAATATTGTGTAAAAATTGATGTTTTAAAAGGTTTTACTCAGATATAAGAGTAGATCTGAGTGAAAACAGAAGTTTTATAGAAAAAGAGGAAGATTTTCGTAAACAGAAGAGATTTGATGAAAATGAAGGCAATGCCTTGTGCCAAAATCATTGTAAAACGTTGTTGAACGTTGTTATAGTTGAAAACGGGTTGAATCTTACTTAGAAAACAAAGGGTTTCGGTTTTGAGGAGCTCCGGGCGAACTTGCAGCAAGTTCAAATGAAGAATGGAGCTGGGTATTTATAGGTGGAGTGAAAAAGTGAGCTGAAACATCAAGTTCGGGCGAACGTGTATCAAGTGCGGGCGAACTTGTTACAAGTTCGAGCAAACTTGTTGATTTCTTGAATTTTGGATACAAGTCCGGGCGGCCTTGTTGAATGGCGTGGTTATTATGGCTTAGACAAGTTCGGGTGAACCTGTGATGCACAAGTTCGGCCGAACTTAACCTAATGGCCAAGTTTTGTTTGTTTATTTCGCGTTTAGTGTTCGCTTGGCAACTCAGTTTGTATTAGATAGTTAAATTAAGCGTTGTATATGATATAATAGCGCGATTTAGTGATTTTTGCGGGTGAGAGCATTGCGATAGCGATTGTAACCATAATATAAACAAACGTAACACATATAAAAACATAATTCCACATAATTAACTGCGTTTTGCGATGCGATGAGATAAGCGATGCGATGACACAAGTGTTTATTAAACAATAACCCACTCGGCTCGTATAGTAGCATAACTACTTGTGATTGTGATTAAATTAGCGATGCATTTAATAAGCGATTAGATGCGATAATCATTGCAAACAAACATAATTAATTAATCACAAATTTCTCATAATCAAATCTTGGAATACAAATGATGAAAACAACGGAAATAAACTGAAACAAAATAACAACGAAAATTTAGAGTTTCTACAGTCTCCCCTACTTTAGGAATTTCGTCCCGAAATTTAAGTAGTGGCCGTAACAAAGAGATGCGGATACTTAGCCTTCATGTCACTTTCCAATTCTCAAGTGAACTCAGCACCGCGTTTGACTTCCCATCGGACTTTCACGATGGGGATGCGAGAGCGCCATAGTTTCTTGGTTTCTCGGTCCATGATTTCGACGGGCTTTTCCACAAAATGGAGAGTCTCGTTGAGTTGCAGATCTTCGAGAGGTACATGGAGATTTTCTTCAGCTAGGCATTTCTTGAGGTTAGACGCGTGGAAAGTCTGATGAACATTGTTAAGTTCCGCCGGTAGTTCGAGTCAATAGGCCACCTTGCCGATCCTTTCCAGAATCTTAAAGAGACCAACGTATCGTGGCGCTAGCTTTCCTTTCTTCCCGAAGCAAATCACTCCCTTCCAAGGTGCAACCTTTAGGAGAACGTGATCTCCCACTTCGAACTGTAGGGGCTTGCGGCGTTTATCGGCGTAACTCTTCTGACAACTCCGAGCTTTCAAGAGATTGTCTCCAATCTGGAGGATTTTGTCTGTCGTTTCTTGAATCAGCTTGGGACCGGTGATTTGTGCTACTCCGATCTCGTGCCATGTAATAGGCGATCGACATTTTCTTCAATGCAGCGCCTCAAAATGAGCCATTTGAATGCTGGTGTGATAACTATTATTGTACGAGAATTCAATTAAAGGTAAATGCGTATCCCAATTACCACCAAAATCTATGATGCACGCACGAAGCATGTCTTCAAGGGTGCGGATCGTGCGCTCAGTCTGACCGTTGGTTTGAGGGTGAAAGGCGGTACTGAGATTGAGAGTAGTACCGAGAGAGACGTGAGGTAAAGCGACCGTCGCGGTCAGAGATGATGTCGCGAGGCGTCCCGTGTTGACAAATGACTTCGTCGGTATAGATTCGGGCTAATCGTTCGACCTTAAAGTCTTCTCGTATAGCAATAAAGTGCGCGGATTTAGTAAGATGATCAACGATAACCCAAAAGCTATCGTGACCAAAGGAGGTGCAAGGGAGTTTCGTAATAAAGTCCATAGCTATGCTCTCCCACTTCCACATTGGGATTTCGGGTTGTTCGAGCAAGCCAGAGGGCCTTTGATGTTCGGCTTTGACTTTCGAACAAGTTAAGCACTTTGAAACGTAAATGACGACCTTTTTCATGCCCGGCCACCAATACTTAGGACGAAGGTCCTGGTACATCTTGTCGGCTCTGGGATGAATGGAGTATCGAGATTTATGAGCTTCGATCATTAGTAATTCACGAAGATTATCACGGGTAGGAATCCAAATATGATCGAGATAGTAATAACTACCGTTAGGTTTAACAACAAGCTGAGTTTCGGCACCACATTTCATTTCTTCCTTCAGGGTATTCTCGTTAAAACAAGCAAACTGCACGAAACGAATAAGAATTCAAGATCATTCAAGCTTGAGAGTCACGAACACTATACACATAGCTTCGTCGACTGAGAGCATCGGCCACGACATTTGCTTTGCCGGGATGGTAACGTATCTCACAATCGTAGTCGTTGAGAAGTTCAACCTACCTGCGTTGGTGCATATTCAGTTCTTTTTTATTAAAGATATGTTGTAAGCTCTTATGGTCGGTGAAGACCGTACACTTGGTACCGTAAAGGTAGTGTCGCCATATCTTTAATGCAAAAACAACTACACCGAGTTCGAGATCGTGGGTTGTGTAGTTCTTCTCGTGGATCTTGAGTTGTCCAGATGCATACGCGATAACCTTGTCTCGTTGCATGAGAACACAACCAAGGCCAAGATTAGAGGCATCACAATAAACAATAAAATCGTCGTTTTCGTCGGGTAGGGCGAGTACAAGAGTATTGCACAGCATATGCTTGAGAGTTTGAAAGGCTTCCTCTTGTTTGGAATCCCAAACGAAAGGCTTGTCCTTATGAGTTAAAGCGGTAAGTGGAACGACGATTTTAGAAAAGTCAGCGATGAATCGACTGTAATAGCCCGCCAATCCGAGGAAAGAACGGATTTCGGATGCATTTTTCGGCGTAATCCAACTCTTTACAGCTTCAATCTTTGCGGGGTCGACATGAATCCCTTGACTATTAACAATGTGGCTGAGAAATTGGACTTCTTCGAGCCAGAATTCACATTTAGAGAACTTAGCATAAAGGCGATTACCTAGGAGAAGTTCGAGGACTAAACGGAGATGGCGCGCGTGTTCGTCTCTCGACTTCGAATAGATAAGGATATCATCGATAAACACTATGATGAAACGATCTAAGAAAGCTTTGCACATACGGTTCATCAAATCCATGAAGACCGCGGGAGCATTTGTGAGACCAAAAGGCATGACCACGAATTCGAAATGGCCATAACGAGTACGAAAGGCGATTTTCAGAATATCTTCTTCCAATACGCGTAACTGATGATAACCGGAACGTAAATAAGTCGTTGATTCGAGGAAGAGGGTAGCGGTTCTTTATCGTGAGTTTGTTAAGTTTACGATAATCGTTGCACATTCGGAACGTCCCATCTTTCTTTTTCACAAAAAGAACGGGTGCGCCCCACGGTGAAGTGCTCGGGCATATGAAGCCTTTATCAAGAAGCTCTTGAAGTTGGCTAGATAGCTCGCGCATTTCTGATGGTGCGAGACGGTAAGGAGCTTTAGCAGCGGGAATCAAATCGATACGGAATTCAACATCACGAGTAGGGGGTAACCCGGGAAAGTCTTCGGGAAAGACCTTAGGAAATTCATGAACAACGGGGACGTCTTTAAAGGTTTTCTTTTCTTTCTCCGGGTTCTGATGTGAGCGAGGAAAGTAACACATTGCTTTCGCAAACATTTGTGTGCTCGAGTACATGACAAAAGCATCAATTTCTTTGAGGGAGTTTCACCGTAAACATGGAGTTGATCACCATTTGAAAGAGGAAAGCGAATCAATTTATCAAAGCAAACAACTTCAGCATGATTTTCACGAAGAAAATCCATACCTACTATGATATCGAAGCTACCTAACTGCATAGGTATGAGATTGATCTATAAGATGTGGTTGTTGAGATCAAGAGTACAACCATGTAGGACGGAGTTACCGGTAACGGTTTTTCCGGTGGCGACTTCCACATCGAAAGTCTTTTGGAGTTTAACGCGTTTACATTTTAAAACCTTTTCGAATTCTAACGATACAAAACAATTATCGGCACCAGTATCAAATAAACATGAAGCATAAATACGATTAACAAGGAACGTACCATTGACAACATTGTTGTCATTCTGAGCCTGGCGATGATTGAGATTGAAGGCTCGTCCACGCGCAACCTGTGGTTGGTGCTGCTAAGGCTGTGGTGGCTGTGGCTGCTACTGCTGCTGTTGTCCTGCTTCACAGGTTTGTTTGGGCAGACATTACTGAAATGATTCGGGTCTCCGCACGTGTAACAAGCACGTGCCCTTGGCGCTTGCTGCTGATTGGCCTGAGGAGGAGCTGGTAAAGCTGGTGCTGCTGGAGCTTGAGGAGCTGGCTGACGGGTACCACTACGGCAGCTGACAGTAAAATGGCCGTAGATGTTGCAGTTGGTACAGAAACGACAATTTTCTCCAACCGCATGGTGATAACTACACTTTGAGCACAGAGGGTGAGCACCTAAGCACATAAGCACATATTTTGCACGTATTCACCTCTAACTAAAAATCATGCGTAGCGCGTAGGGGATGCGAGTAGTATAAGCGAGATATATAAGCGAGTAATACCGCGTATGAGCCACGTATGATCTCATGAGAGTATGCGGGTTGAGCGATTAGTTTGGTTGGTGTATTAATTAGCGTTTTAGATTTCGAGAGCTGTGGAGTTGTGCATACTATAAAGCGAAGAGCGACAAAGCGAGAAATCGGTAATACGAGAAATCAATAAAGCAAGAAATCGAATAAGCGAAAATTCTCAAAATATAAACACATAGATAATAATAAACTCGATGATGCGTAAAATCAACGATAGTAGGCTTAAATCAATTTTTGAGCGTCCTGGGTTTTGAGACGTTGAGTACCCAAAGTGATTCGAGAATTCTCTGAGTTCGGACACACGATTTGGCCTAATAGACAAATGCTCTCGGCGTACAACGGTTAACGACATTTATCCTTCCAGTTTCATGTTCCGAGTCATCAAATAATCGACACTTTGGTGAGATTGAAAATCGAGGACCAGAACTAGTTATTAAGATGCGGGTTTCACCCCTAACTTAACAACTTCATTACTAGTTGTGGTTAAGCTCTCGATCGAACCGGAGTTCCACTAGATAGAAATGGAGACTTTCGTCGAGGTTTGGATATCACTCCTAACTCAACGAAGGTATCTCGTGCGTTAGAGAATGTGCGGAGTGAATGATCTTATCGAGAGTTCTCGGTTTTCACACCTAATCTCGACTTGATCACTCGTTTTGTGTGATACAAGCATTTCCAAGCGTGTGTATTGTGTTAGCCTTAATGGCTTCTAGAAGCTTTACAGCTGTAAACCTTCTGTTTGTTTGCCACGTGTCCAGTTTTTATAACATAAAAGATTCTTTTTGCCCTTTTCTGACTGTCCTGAGTGCAGATGTGGTCTAACATCTTTACGTATTGTTTCTAAACTTAACTCCCCCTTGCGCAGACTCGCGCAAGGTTAGAATGATCATCATAATACTTGGCGCAGGGTAAAAAAGGTTGTAAGTACCTCGTTCCCTAATTCCTTGCTTGTGGGATTCATCTGATGAGGAAACGTGTTCAAGCTTAACTATTTCCTTGCGCGGTAGTTAAATGATCATTTTCCTTCTTAGATGTCCGGTGCATGGAAAAGTGAGGTTTGTCTCTTGTAATATAGTCTGCGCAAGGTCTGCTTTGTGGATAAAAATGGGTATGGTTTCTTGCTTTGGCGCAAGGTTTTGGGACCATACCCCGTCACCCCTCTTTTTTACTGTTTTTATAACTGTTCTGGGGAAGAACACACCTTAAAAGGATAAGTATACACTTTTGTATAAAATATACATTTGATTAAACTATGGATATATTTTCTTGGAAAATATATGTCACACCCCAACCGATGGCGGAAATATCGGGGTTAGTGGCGCTAGGCGAACCAGATTGTCTCAAGAGAAATTCCAGAACGACTAACATGTCAAATATCTAATAGTTAACTTCCCATACAATCAACCAATATTTCGCGTTCAATCATTACAAAACATAATATCTCTTAACACAAATCAGATTCGATCTTCCCTAGATTTCCTAAAGCAAAACCTAAATCTAAGCTTCCAAAGCAATATCCTCAACCTGCCACATATGTTAAAATAAAACGTCAATACAATTAAGTAAAGGTGAGCATACAGGTTTTGCGTACATAATAGATATAAAAGCGTTTAGCATACACCGCATGACATACGTAAAAGATGTGAATTATGTAACTACTTATTTTCAAGTAAACCAACAAACCGCGATTGATCGAGGCATGCAAACAAGTGTTCACATCCTAAAAGAGAAAATAAATGAGAAATAAAGATGTGATCCTTAACAACCCCGGGCCTCCAGGTGGCGGGTCAACCTCTAGTATACTATCATGTTAAGGGTGGCGTACAAGCAATCAAGCAATACATACAATTCAGCAGATTTCACGCATAGTCATGTAATTCAGCGGGTTGCGAATAAGCATTTGAGATTCGTGTGATGTGATTTGATATAGGGAGATATGTGACACCTAAAAGTGCGTTTAAGCGTAAAAGGGGTTCAAGTATACTCACAGTTGGTGCGTTTTGGGAGATGAGACGGGATCTGAGAGGAGTTGCGAAGAGTGCCGGATCAGCCTGTAACGAACAGAAGTGCATCAGTTTCCGAATTGCTGAAACTGCTAACGGTTGAGAGAACAGCAGACAAGTTCGGGCGAATCTTGTCTTGATTCCTTGGAATCAGTACAAGTTCGGGCGAACTTTTATGCTGGTCAAAGAAGGGTGTACAAGTTCGGGCGAACTTTTCCAGATTCCTTGGAATCAGTACAAGTTCGGGCGAACTTGTATGTTTGTTGTCAATCTTGATCAAGTTCGAGCGAACTTGGTCACCAATCTGGTGTGTCTTCCGAGCGAACTTGACTGTTTTGGCATCCAAATCGTGCGTTTTCGGGTCGTTTTCTGAAGAAATTGAGTGTCCATCCCTCCAACCTTAAGCCACTGAGTAAAACTTAGGCTGGAGAGGTCTTTTGGAGCGAGTTTAGCCATTTTACAGAAACTCGGCTGATCCGGGCGAACTTGAAGGTTCGTACAGGTTAGTCCAGCTTGTGTAAAGTGACGATTTCATCCTTGTGCTTTCGGATCTGAGATCTTGCTTGACAACGCCTCATTCCACTTCAAAGTGAACGAAACATACGTCATTAGTTCGAATATTGTGTAGAAATCAATTTTTTAAAAGGTTTTACTGAGATCTAAGAGTAGATCTGAGTGAAAAACAGAAGTTTTATAGAAAAAGATGAAGATTTCCGTAAACAGAAGAGATTTGATGAAAACGAAGGCAATGCCTTGTGCCAAAATCGTTATAAAAAGTTGTTGAATGTTGTTGTAGTTGAAAACGGGTTGAATCTTACTTAGAAAACAAAGGGTTTCAGTTTTGGGGAGCTCTGGGCAAACTTGCAGCAAGTTCAAATGAAGAATGGAGCTGGGTATTTATAGGTGGAGTGAAAAAGTGAGCTGAAACATCAAGTTCGGGCAAACGTGTATCAAGTTCAGGCGAACCTGTTACAAGTTCGAGCAAACTTGTTGATTTCTTGAGTTTTGGATACAAGTCCGAGCGGACTTGTTGAATGGCATGGTTATTATGGCGTAGACACGTTCGGGCGAACCTGTGATGCACAAGTTTGGCCGAACTTAACCTAATGGCCAAGTTTTTGTTTGTTTATTTCGCGTTTAGTGTTCGTTTGGCGATTCAGTTGTATTAGATAGTTATATTAAGCGTTGTATTTGATATAATAGCGCGATTTAGCGATTTGTGCCGGTGAGAGCGTTGCGATAGCGATTGTAACCATAATATAAAAAAACGTAACACATATAAAAACATAATTCCACATAATTAACTGCGTTTTGCGATGCGATGAGATAAGCGATGCGATAGCACAAGTGTTTAGTAAACAATAACCCACTCGGTTCGTATAGTAGCATAACTACTTGTGATTGCGATTAAATTAGCGATGCGTTTATAAGCGATAATCATTGCAAACAAACATAATTAATTAATCACAAATTTCTCATAATCGAATCTCGGAATACAAATGATGAAAACAACCGAAATAAACTGAAACAGAATAACAACGAAAATTTAGAGTTGTTACAATAT
This sequence comes from Scalesia atractyloides, assembly GCA_947069175.1. Classification (NCBI taxonomy): domain Eukaryota; kingdom Viridiplantae; phylum Streptophyta; class Magnoliopsida; order Asterales; family Asteraceae; genus Scalesia; species Scalesia atractyloides. Next base: position 36,930,858 of record CAMTDV010000025.1, read on the forward strand.
ATGGTTTTGATATAAATATGTTTCGGGGAGAAACAGATTTTGGATAAATGGGAATATATGTTTCGGGGAGAAACGGATTTTGTATAAATGTGAATATGTGTTTCGGGGAGAAACGGGTGTTACTATGGTGTTTAAGAGAAAACGACCGTGTAGATTTAAAATTGCTTAAATCTAAAAGTTGTGACGAATTCGCTCGGTCTCAAGAGAGTAAGTACCGGGTACGGTTTATGTTTCGCTGGGAACTTCGGGGAAATTCGTACAACTTGTTATATATTAAATTTATCATTTTAGTAGGATATATATACATATATATTGTTCATAAGGTTGGCACCTTGAGTAACCCATTGCGGGCACATAGCGCGAAATTAGCTAGTTAATCATTAATATCGATACGCGAGAAACTGTTGATAGATCTATCGAGTTGACCACCCCGTCGTGACCGGTAGATCCGAGTCAAGCAAAGCGACGAATTTATATTATGTTATTGTCTAGCGTTGATTATGTCCTTAATGTTAATATATAGTTCGTATTGTCTTGCAAACATACGAGTCTGAACACTTGATGCTATCAATTTAATATGGAAAACTTGGGAAGATGTTACGTATCGTAGGTTCTAGGAAAACACTTGCGATGGCTGACCCTTGAATTTTTATAAGGAAATGAAAGTGGCTTTCATAATATTATATGGATGTTTTAATAATTAAACACATAATTTGAAAGTTTTCCTTGGATCATTGTTTTATATTTGAATACGTGAACTCACCCTCCTTTGTTGTGACACTTGATTTTAAGTGTTCTTCAGGTACATGAGTTCGGCTTCGGGGAACCTTTAGCGTATCAGTGGTTGTGATGCATGTTTGTGACATCCCGGAAAAATCAGGTATCGTTCTGATTCAATTCCCTGTATTTATTCGTCTCCATCTTATTTATTCTACCTTTTAATTATATATAAGAATAATTAATAGCGTCGCAAATAATTAACGTATTATATGTGTTTGTTTAGAAACCCGAACCTGAAACCAAGCCCGTTCCTTGCGCAAACCAAGCCCAACCCGCCACCCAAACCCCTTGCGGCCCATTTAAAACCCAAACCGCCCCCCTCTTGTGCGACCCTTATGATATACGTACATGCATGTTTTGGCAAAACATTCACAAAACCCTAGAGCCCCCTTGGTGTGTGCGACGGCAGTGGAGACCCCCCCTCTCGCGATCTCTCTCCCTCTCGCTACTCTCCTTCTCTCTCGCTATCCTCTCTCTAGTTCATCATCTATCCTTGCAAGGTTAGTCGTTTTAGTGGTTGTTTTGGGTTGAAATCATTGTTAACATGGCTGTGTTTTGGTGCTTCATGATAATCTTATTCATTATAATGTTTAACTTGATTACTAGAATGATATGCATGTATACATGAGAGTGGCTGCGTTCGTGATGATGTTAGGGTGTTATTTGCTTAGGGTTTGTGTGAATCTTGATGTGCTAGATGATAATTGATACGTTAACCTGCTGTAAATCGATAAAACTAAGTGTTATGGTCGTTTAAACCTATTCTAGTACGATAAAACTGAAAACTGAAAGTTGATTAACATTTACAGCCAACTTCGATTGGCTGTAAACCGACAGTTATTTATCGAAAAGTGGATTTCTTAAGTCTAAAACGTGTATTTTGAAAAACGCTTCAAATGGAGCCGGATTCATATTTTTCTGAGGTCGTTTGCTATTTTTAAATGATTATTTAGTGCAGCAGCTGAAGCTGCGTAATTTCTGCAGAATTTGCAGGTGGTTTATTGAGTCGTATCTCATAGTCTGTATGGGGTTAGGTCACGAAACTTGTACAGTAACTGGAAACGTGAGTTTCCGAAAATCTCCCACTGGAATTTCGTTAATCGGATAAATGATTTTTTAAATGATTTTTCACGTGGACTGCAGTCAGAAAGCAACGAATCTGACTGCAGCCTAGTAAATAAATTTTTATGAATAATTGGTAAAGATTTAGGACTTGATATTTTTACACTAAATTTTACAGACTAATTGACACCTTCTATAAAAAAATTGGAATTTTTGGAACATAGGAACTATTTTATAAAAATTCCCGAAAACAGCCCAGTATTGAGTGTACAAGCTGAAACATGATAACTTGCGTTTATGTGTATCTAAGTGTTGCATGTGCTACCTGAGAATGAACGAGCCTGTTATTACCAAGTTAGACATTATTTGAAAGTGTCGTATGCTATATTATATATAAATCGTCAGCGTAATTACCGATACGTGTTAAGTTAATTGCATTAATTTATGTGTATTTCTTGAACACGCTAATAAATTAAGTGGTAATCTAATAGGACGTGATTGAACCACTTTGACTCTATTTTTGTAAGAGTCTAACCGAGCAATTTAAGGCGAGTTCACGGCCCCTATTTCCTTAAACATTTACAACATATAGGGGAGAAAACATGTACACGTTACAGTGATATATGGGTTGATTATATTACGGTACAATAACTTCCTTCTATTTAAAACATATACACGTTACAGTGGTGTATGAGTGGCATGCATCACGGTACAGTAACGCATCTTTATTTAGAGTTATGTTATACGGTTATGGTCACAAGGAAGCATATATCACATACTAGTCCTCTTAACACTTACGATGCCGTTAGTATTGGATTGTAACAAGGAAGTTTTTAGTAGTACTACTGGGCCCGACAAGCCCCACTCGAACTGGTCGCGCCAGTTAGACTGAACTTTGATGGTCACGGTGTAGAATTTGCCTAACTTTTTAGCCATGGTTGGTGATAGACCTGGCACAACAGGGGCAGCAACGTCACCTTCGGATCGAACACTTTGTTGACATGACCTAGGCTAGCTACCTAAACATATAACATGAACTGCTAAATTACTTAATATTAAATCTGATACGGGTTGGATCAGGGTAACTTATGGGACAATGGTTCGGGGTTGAACCAGTGGGGAAAACTACTTATGTTTGAAACTCGTGAACTAAAACCTGTGAACTCACTCTTCATTAATTGTTGACACTTGTTCTTCTTTGCATGTTTTCTCAGGTTGTTAAGGTATCATTTCCGCATAGGAGCATGGCACGATCATGAAAACTCTTTCTTTTAAACGCTTTGCATTTGACTTTTTAAGTATTTTGGTTTGGCGTTTGTTTTGGTGCACACTTTATTTACATTTACTTACGCTTCGGCATTTGTTAAACTGCATGGTTGGATTTGTTTAAACATATATTTTTGCATCTAGATTCATTATATATAACTAGTGTCTTGGATCCTGGTTTGTCACGCGCCTCGCGGTAAAACCCCACAAGTGGATTTTTGAGGGTGTGACAATGTTTTTCATTAATAATGTTTTGGACAACTTTTAAAACTAATCTAGGACCATGCTTGTAATAAGATCCATAAGGATCGAGACAACTTGACTATGTTATGGTTGTGACTTGTGTTTAAACTTAAACTATGTTTTATTTAAGTAATATGTCCAAAAATTAACGACGCATCATCCACTAAGATATTTATGGGCACAAACTTCCGTCACCATTACGTTTGTATTTCCGCTGTGACGTCTTTGGGGTGTTACACGTGGCACCTACACCACAGTAAACCAATTAATGCAAAGGCGTTTGACACTGTTGACAACCTGTCACACAGTCGTCAGACGTCACCTTTATCCGTTTTCTTCTCACCAATTCACCAGTCATGTATCATCGTTTTCAAAATTCAAAATTCAAAAAGCTTTTCTTAACAGGTTTATCTTCACCATGAAGTTTCCTTGATTCTCTACGCCAAAAGCTATGAAGCATCAATTGCAAACCTAGTAAGCAAGGCGTACACTCAATTTTTATAGTCCAGTGCTTCACCTATTTGCCAGTTGCGCATAGGAGCAACACTGGACTGGGGGATGAAGGTCCGTGATCAGGAAGTTCTAGACGGAAGTTAGTGCGTAAACTTAAAGTAACTGATTCGGTAGAATGTTATTACAGAAAGGAGTAGAAGTAGAATGCAACGGAAGTCTTCATTCATACCGAAAGAGTATATATCTTTAAGTCCAGCTGCCGGAGTTCCTGGAGAGAATCCGGCAGCACCTCCCCGTAGGGATGCCAAAAACTTAAACTACAAATGAACACACACATATATATAGTTGAACAAGTTCGCCGGAATGTGTATTGGACAAGTTCGGGCGAACTTGTTCGCATTTACACTATAAGCACTGTATTTCGATCGTGTGTTCGATTCTAACCTATACAATATTCAACACATGCTCAATCTAGCCTATTCGACAAGTGACGAACACAATAGTGCATCAACATATTCCCCCTTGTTCGTTATTGTCGAAGCTTGATCTTGATCTTCAAATCCCCGAGCCGTGTTTGAATATCTGCAACTTCAATCAAGGTGTCTGTCGATGTCGTCGAGACGCGTCAACAAATTCCCCCTTATTTGATGATCCGAGTTTGCATTATCAACTTTCAATACCGCTGAAATCTCCAGTTCAGATCTTTGGTTGCACGGTTTCCAACCTCCTCTGATTTGTTTGATCGACAAATTTTCTCGACTAACCACCAACTTGAAGCTAATCAACACAGCAGCTTCTCCATTTCGACGATAACTGCATCCGAGTTCAGTTTTTGAATAAGCGTTGAGAATCGAAAGTTTATTCCACATACTCCTAAAATATCAAAAACTCAACCGGCAATTGATAGAAACTTCGAATAACCGCACCGGAAAACTTCAAATCAACGAATACCCTTGAAAACTTGAAATCCTAATTTCCGTAATCCCAGTTAAGCACCATTCAGAAAGATTTGATCAGCAAATTGGTAGTCTGCTCAATCAACAAATCTTCATCGGAAACAGATAATCTGGTAATGCATCGAATCTGAAAAACATACGTCCGTGACCAAAATCGCATTCTTCCTCTTCAGTCACAATGCAAGATATATAACTATCTCTGGTAGACCAGCGCCACTTAATCACCAAACATCATCATCCAACGGCGGTTAGTCCAAAGAAAAGAATGATTCATCTGCTTGAAGACTAAAAATAATGGCTACCAAAGGCTATCATCAGTTATATCTTGAATAATTCAGATCTCCTTGGTAATTTTGAAACCATCCGTCTGCGGAGTTAGTCATTAGTTCCTAAGATCATCACCGAACGTTTGAACGCCCTTAGTTCCTCACTGGTACTAACGACTGCTAATCCAGCTAAATGTTCCTTCACCGGAGATCAGGACTCTAACCCTTAAGCATCACTCTGTATCATGATCTAAAAAATCTGAACTTCCTGTGATCACTCGATGAATCTCGATCCTCTGCATTTCCCGATAATCAGCAATCGGTAACCACCCGGATACTGTTGCAGCTGTCACGTATTTCAAAAATGTCAGAATCTTCATATATCGTAAAATTTTTATTCCCCCTCATTTTTGCAAATTCTGACCATACTTAAATTTTCACTGAAATTCCCCCTCAAATCTGGAATTTTGAGTATTCATCAAATGCGGATTTAACGTTTAGGCCCATTACTAGTCACGACACCCAAATGATCAACATTCTGCATCGGTATCAATGACTCTCCCGTTTTCTTCAAAATTTTGTGATCGTATCATCAAATATGTACTCTGAAGCTCTAGACGGTGTCCCCGAACATCCCGGTTCGGTCATCAAAAACTCGAAAAATTTCTATCGCCAAATTTTTTCTGGACACTCATTCCATCAATACGATCAACAAAATTTTTTTAGGCTCCTGGACAAGTTCGGCGAACTTGTCCACAATGTCACCAAGTGCCAAGTTCGAGCGAACTTGGTTGGCCAACACCAAGTTTGGGCGAACTTTGTTAATATGATACAAGTTCGGGCGAACTTGATCTTTAAAAACCAACCTTTTCATATTTTTCGATCCAGAATCCTTATTTCTTCGAATTTCGAGATGATTCCACCATAGTTCTGGTCGAAAATGATTTTCTAACAATCCTATCCGTTCAATTTTACTTTTTGTCCGTGGATTGTATGTTTATTTGATGATTTACGTCTAATACCCCTCCTAATGTTCATAAATGTCCAAATTCATGAGCGTAGGTGATAACAGTAGCTCTGATACCAATTAAAGGTCCATGATCAGGCGGTTCTAGACGGAAGTTAGTGCGTAAACTTAAAGTAACCGATTCGGTAGAATGTTATTACAGAAAAGAGTAGAAGTAGAATGCAGCGGGAGTCTTCATTCATACCGAAAGAGTATACATCTTTAAGTCCAGCTGCCAGAGTTCCTGGAGAGAATCCGGCAGCACCTCCGCGTATGGATGCCAAAAACTTAAACTACAAATGAACACACACATATATATAGTTGAACAAGTTCGCCCGGAATGTGTATTGGACAAGTTCGCCCGAACTTGTCCTAAGTTCGCCCGAACTTGTCCAATACATGTCAAGTTCAGGTGAACTTGACCTTCACAGGTCAAGTTCGGGCGAACTTGTTCGCATTTACACTATAAGCACCGTATTTTGATCGTGTGTTCTATTCTAACCTATACAATATTCAACACACGCTCAATCTAGCTTATTCGACAAGTGACGAACACAATAGTGCTTCAACAGGGGACTTGAAGGGGTATGGTCCCAGAAACCCTGTGCCGGCGCAGGAGACCATACATCCAAAATGTTCTCAATCATTCAATAGACCTTGCGCGACTAGCGCAACGATAAGACAGATCTAAAAAGTACAGTTCTTATTTAAACTTGCGCAAGAACAATGAGCAAAACATCTAAATTCTTAACACCCTTGCGCGAACCTGCGCAAGAACAATGAGCAAAACATCTAAACTTCTTTCAACACCCTTGCGCTCAATCGCGCAAGGGTATAGTTAAGCTTGAAATAAAAGTAATGATCAAAACTTGAAGTCTTGAAAACAAACATCTTCGCGCGTAGGTAACAAAGAGCTGGGAAAAAGAAATTTTTTCTGTTATAACTAACTGGACATGTGGCAACAGATCGAGGCTCTACAGCCTTAGATCTTCTAGAAGCATTAAATGACAATCGTGCAAGCCTCTATTCGGTTGTAACCGAATGTGACGTGGGAGCATCTGGGACGTTGATCTTATGCACGATGTCAATCTTCATAAAGGCCCAAAGAAAACCACTTTCCACGTGGCATCCCCCCAACCGTTGATCATCTCCCAATCCGTGTGCATGGATGGAGATGTAACCTCTAACGGTAGAAAAGATTCAGTTACAACTCCGTTAGTTCTTGGCGCCCAAATTTCTGGCTATACATAGAAGACCTAAGGTACAAGTTAGTCATTCTCATTCTCTCTCAATTACTTACACTTTATACTTCGTCTTCTTGAAGTAACGGTACTTATTCTCACGCCGGAGGGTGGTCAGGAGAGAACCCCAATTCTCCCCATGGCGAGGCTAACGACGGTTTTCTGTTTTGCAGTGATTTCCGACGAAGTTCTATCCATCGACGATCAAATAGGAGATTAACCTTTTTATGTAGAAACCCTATTCCCAGATCTAAATCTATTCCGATAGATTTCGAACCAGTGTTTCTTCAAGGACGATTTTTGTAATTTACTCTAATATTTCATTTATTTAACATATAAACTACACGGGTTTGAAACCTAGTATTATATATTTATATTGAGCTCAAAAAGTTGTGACATGTAGTGCAATCAATTATTTATTTACTAGGTATGTGTGCGTCTTTATATATCCTACTACTATATATCTATCTATATATAAACATATTTTTTCTTTAAATTTTGTTAATTTTTGAAAAACGTTTCACATTCAACTCTCTATCTCTATCTATTTCTTACTTACAAACTCTTATTTTATTATTTTTCTGTTTCCTACACACTCATAATAAAAATATGGAGGGTTGAATATGAACCTTTAAGCATAGAGGTGTACTTTACTTTTTATATAATTTTCTCTGTTATAGATATTCCAATGTGATGTTTTTTTATTGTTTCCTATCTCTATCTATTTCTTACGTACAAACTCTTATTTTATTATTTTTCTCTTTCCTACACACTCACAATAAAAATATGGAGGGTTGAATATGAACCTCTAAACATAGAGGGGTACTTTAATTTTTATATATTTTTCTCTTTTATAGAGATTCCAATATGATGGTATTTTTTGTTGTTTCCTGTATTTTTTTTCTCTATATTATTTAGAATAGAGGCTCCACTGTAAATGCTCTAATAAACGATTCCAAATAACGTCATGTATCAACACTCTATCGTTCCTAAAAAAATCATTTTAATCGAAAGTTATTTTCTATTATTTTTTAAAACAGGGTTAATATCATTGTTTTGGTCAAAAATCTGATTAAGGATAATGTAACCAAACTTTGAATGTGAGGTTGAGTGCTTGATATAATGAATTATTGAATGAACAAGTTTGGAATGTAATCAAAGATGACCACAAAGATTTATACGAGGAAAAAACCCTTAATCAATGAATGATCTCAGGCATAAAAAACCTCGGGTGATGGAAACTACCAATCACCAACTATATTGAACTATAAAGATTACAACTTTGGAAATATTGAGCTTGTTTACAATGAATACTAGTGTGTGTTTGAGAGGATGATTGTGTATATCTTCTGATCAGAGAAAAAAGGTGTAAGTGTGTGTTCTACTTCAGCTCAATATCCCTAATAACATAGCCGAAAATATCCTAACTAACTTCCCGAAAATCTTGCCATGCATGCACGTTCATCACCAACGGTTACTAGCTTATGCACGTGCCGGAAATAGAAGCATATTCTCCGTGATTCTCGGTTGGAACGAGTCTTCCCTCAAACATACCTACAATACAAGTCCAAAAGGTATTGGAAACAATTATTAGTTCATAGAACATTAGTGAGGATCCTTGATCCTTATCTTTCCTGCACCAAATCTTAAGGATCCGTGATCCAGGCACAATAAAGGATCATGATCCAGAAGCAAAATTTCTATCCCTAACAATTGCCCCCAAACATGACTGGTTGGATATGAACCGAATAAGTCATGTTTCAATTAATTTGGACTAGCCGTTGCTAACAGATGTAGCCATTAGAAGGCTGACGTCAGCTGAAGTGACTTCCTGCAACAAACAATGATTATAAATAGGTTAGAGATAGGGATGAAAATATTCATTTAAATCCAAAATCTCCTTTCTTTAAATCCTCATTCGAAGATCTATCAGGTAATATTTCTCTCCTTCTCTTTCGAATTTCTGTTTTAATCCTCTCGTCCTTTTCATTCATCATGGCCAAAACCATGATCCGATCCTCACCACATAAGGATCAAGAGAAAAACAGTCCTCCCAAAAGCCAAAACCTTTTGAAAGAACCTTCGCAAGAACTTAGCCGATTCACTGATCCTGAGATCAAGCAGATGCACCCCTGTTTTCCAGAGGGTATTATATTTAGGCCCTTCGATTCTTCAATGAAAAGCGATTGCACATCATCCACATGGGTGTGTTTCCCTGCTACCCCTTTTCAAATAGGTTTCTCTTACCCTTTTCCAGCCTTTACCTAGAGCTTTTTCACCTTTACTGGCCTTGCTACATTCAGGGCATGCCCATGCTCTGGAGGGTTCTTTATACCCTTGAGCAGATCATCGCTAGAGAGGGCATAGAGCTTCGTCTTGCTGAACTCAATCACCTGTACAACTTGGTTAGCCACGGATCTCACCGATTCCTTTTTAAACCAAGCCTCAACAACCCCACCCGATACTCAAAACCACCAAGAATGATTCCCATTGGAGAAATCAATTCTTCTTCGTCAGGAGGGATTCCATTCCCAACTCGGATCATCTTCCCAAAAAGTGGAACATAGAGGGTAGGATATAGGATCCACAAGATCGTTCTATAGAAAATTCTGTATTTTAATATAAGGATATTTGATCCTTTCATTTTTTGTGTAGTGACCAATCTCAATACCTTGAAGGATTTTGCTACCACCGCTAAAAAAGTTACTGCTTTTTGGGCATTGGACTCAACTGTTAGAACATTCCATCCCAAGATCAAAGATTTAGAAGAAGCAACATCAGCCTCCTACACCATGTCAAGTAAGTATACATGTACATATGTATCTAATTATTTAGTATGAAATAAAAAATGAATACTTATTTGAGTTCTGTGTTTGTAGGTGCTGCTAAATCTTCATCAAAATCAGCTACCAGGTTCGGCATGGGAGATGTCGAAGGTTTCATGTCCCCCGATCCACCAAGAAAGAGCTGGCCGCAAGCCCAAGCCAAGTTGGGACCAGGAGCACTACCAGCAAAGCTAAACCTGAGCCAAAAGGAAGAAGCCAGACGCGCCATCAGTGACGTCCCCGGGATTGAATAGCAGATCCACGACTTCATCTCCGAGGTTAGGATCATGGATCCTTCTTTTAAAGATATTTGAGCGTCATAAATTCTAACAACTTCCTCTTAACAAGAAACTTGTTAAGATCCAAACCATCCAGAGCAAGCGTCTTGCCGAGGCTGAGGAAACGGTGGCTAACCTTCGTGCCATCACTGCTGCCATGGAGAAGAAACTCGCCCAGCTGGAGAAGATGGTCGCTTGGAGAAGTAGATCTTGGTGAGTGAAATCCAGGCTAATAAGGATCGGTTGGAGGTCACAGAAGAGGCTAAGCTATCCGCTGCCATCGTGATTCTAAAGGCCAAACTCAAATGGCAAAGGATGCTACGGATCCTTCCTTCGACAAGGCTGAGTGGGACACTGCTAGCTGGAGGCAAAGGCTAAAGGAGCTGGGAGATGAGGATGAGCCGGAGGAGACACTCACACTGGAGGCTATACCAAGTGGCACTAAGGATCCTGAGGAGGCAACGACTGGCGTAGCGGTGCGGGTGATGAAGCAGCGAAGGTGTAGGCTATATCAATGGGCAATGATGAAAATTTCTAGACGTGGTCGGAGCCCTTTTTATGTCGTTTGGTTGTTGGTGTTTCTATTTCTGAACAATTTGGGTTGTAACTAAAACAATAGTATTTAGGGTTAAGGATTATTGATCCTTTAGACAATAGGGGGTGACAAAGGTGGATGGGTCCTTCTGTTTGTGGAGGATGAAGCCCTTGATGCCCCCCGCCTTTATTTTCCTGCACTTTATGAACCGTTAGCATGGACACCCTTTGCTAACCCAAGTGGAAGGGCCACGTTTTGCTGGTAGAAGCTTGGGTTGGCAATTTTGATAACCTTTTAAAAGGGGTTCTTATAAATAAATTAATTAAACTTAAGCTTTTGACTATGTTTGCTGTTGTTTCTTTTCTGATTTGATCATCATTATACTTGTACTTGTTAGGAAAATTCAGATTTAGGAATTCATAAGTTGTTAAAAAGATATTAAGTATTTGTCAAAACTAGTTTTGTTTTAAAAGGTTAAACAATATATGATCAAGGATATATAGGCTCTCGTCAAATATTGAGGGTAATATCCGAAGACAAAAGAAGGCTGAGTAAAGGATCATACCAGTGAATCCAAGTTAGGATTCTTTATCCTTAAAACTTACAATCTTAGCAACAAGGAATAAAAATTAGTAGAACTCTAGGATCCAGGATCCTTATTTGTTAAGCTTCAGGAACCTGTAATAACACGCAACTTGGGACTAAGCCAAACATCAATTGAATAACTCATTAGTAACTGGGGGCAAGCCCAAATAACTGGGGACAAGCCCAATAACTGGGGACAAGCCCAAATAACTGGGGACAATGTCACACCCTCAAATTCCACATGCGGAGTTTTACCGCGAGGCGTGTGACTGACCAGGATCTAGCCACTAATCATGTTGAACCAAATATTTTAAAACATAAAAACATCACTAACAATATGATTAGTGATCAAGTTTTAGTTGCCAAAACACAGTTTAAGATGCAGCGGAAATAAGGTTAAAACCCAACAAGAATTTAAAACCACAAGTTTAATAGTAATTTAAAATATAACGTTTATGCGAACCACCCACTCCAGCCGATTGCAACGCCCGTCCATAGTGTACCTACTGGCCTGCAAAGCATGCAACTACATGTCAACAATAAGTTGGCGAATTCACAAATTTGAGTTTAGTAAAAGTAAAGTTCACAATGTTTTTAATTTAAGTATGACTCGGGTAGCTAACCCTCATCATATGACTAAACTGTGTACCGAATGCTGACGTTTCGTTTGTGACCTCAATAATGTCTATCAACATTAAAGCAAGAGTGAAGGTTAGAAGTTTAATCCCGGCCTCCAGCACGGTGTGAGGTTTGTCAAACCTAATAGTGCTATCAACTAATACCCCGCGTACGCCCACCCGGCGATCTAATCGTAAAATACAGGGACTTTCATGATAGAGTTTTTCGTTTAGTCTAAGTGTACTATCCACCTCCAGTGGATAGCATGTTTCAGTGGTCCACACAAGGGACACGTCGCGTAGCCCAAACCAGGGCTACCGTAAAAAGTGTTGTCCCAAACCAGGGACACATGCTTTTAGAAAAGAATTGTGAACTCACCTTAGGTTGCTCGGTTGTAAACTCGAAAGGAAATCAGGAAAGTCAATCTCTTCCTGATATGTTTACCGTTCCAATTAGTTTAATTTATGAATCCTACACGTAGTCTAACACATAGTCACAGAACAAGTTGTCACTTAATATTTAATCGTATGTTTTTCATGCACATGTTCACAATATAACCTACGATATGACATATTATACCATCACTAAACAAGTGCGGACACTTAAAATAACAAATTCGACTCGTACAAGTTTATCAATCATGCACTACAATTTTACTGAAATTCGGCTATTTTAGGAAGTCCGTTTACCATGCTTACGTTATTGCAAATATTATAATTTTTTACAGGACATACCCCTCGGTGGGGTCAGCCTTGTGTAAAAAATTTTAGGGCCTAACTCTTTAGTAAGAAATTTGGAAAAATCATTTACTATGCAGTGGCCAGATTCGTCACTTTCTGACTGCAATTTACGGAAAAATTTATTTAAAAATCATCGTTTATTCTTTTTACAAATTCCAGTTGGAGATTTTTGGAATCACCTAAGAGTACCTATATAGAAATTCAGATCCTAAATCAATTCATACATTGAGTTATGACTCTCGTAATGGGCTGCTAATTCTGACGAAAATCGCAGTCGGACTTTTAACATTAAATAAATCATTTAAAATACCAAACGACGTCGAAACAATGCGATTCAAGTTGGGTTTGAAAGCTGGTTCCTGGAAGTTCATCATAAACTCAAGAAACAAACACTTTTGATAAAATTTGACCTGGTTACAGCCGCTTAAAGTCGGCTGTAACAGTTGGACAGATTTTGTTTTCGTTACCCGATCCCGCAAACGATTATCCAATACACCCAACGACCTAGAATCTTTAATCACAGCAGATCATCATCTTAAAATAAATAATATAACAATTAGTTCATTAAACCCATCAAGATTTAGATCAAAATTATGCAAAGAAACGAAACCCTAACGGCTAACCGAACCCACAAACGATCCCACCATTATAACACATGATCTTGACAGTTCGAACTACACGCATCATCATGAATATCAACATCGTTAACAAATCCAAGAAAGCGCAGCCAATATATACATATTAACAATTGAAATTAGGAACTTAAAAATAATTTTCAACAAAAAACAAGGCATGTTACCTAGTTAAGAAGGGTATTCGATCAAGCTATGACACTGAGATTACTTAAAGTTTCGCGGACTCCTGTTCTTCGCCCTGTTCTTCGTTGATCCACAGCGTAAAGGAGGGGAACAAGTTTGGAAATCGTGATAATAGGTTTAGAGGACATGAACATAATTTGAGTTAAATAAAAACTCATGCACCTTTACGTAATATAAGGGAAAAAGGCTAAGGGTGGTTTGGTGTATAATGGGCCGCAAGTAAAGGGTTTGGGATGGGTGATTTGGGCTGCAACTAGAGTAATGAAATGGGGTGGGGTGTATGTCGAAAAAAAAGAGAACAACAAAAGAAAATGGCAGATTGTCAATTTTAATTTATATACATATTTTCTTTTTTTTTTATAATCAACTAATTATAAAAATATAATTAATCAATCAACTAATGTAATGTATAATAACTAACTTATGGTTCGGGCCTCATAAGTTTGAGTTACGCGAGTGGGTTGGATCAACAAGCGAGAGAGGTATTTTGGGTCAAACGGTTCCGGTCGGTTCAATCACGATACGGTTTAGGTCCGATTACACGTTTATATGTATGTGTGTATATATATATATATATATATTTATACTAATCACTAAAATATGTGTATAATATATTATTAATGTATATGTAACTTATACATGCCATGGTTTCACCCTCAAAGGTTTTGGGTTACGCGAGTAGTTTGGTCGACTAGCGAGACAGGCTACGGTTCGAGTCGGTTTCAAAAAGATAAGGATTTAGTTTCTAGTTAAATCGCTTGAATAGTATGAACTTAAAATATAATTTAGTTAAGTATAATTAACTCATCAAATAGAATAAGTAAAAGGTTCGATTATAAATACAAAACGAACTGTTTATAACCTCGAAATTACGAACTGTCACAGACAAGCCCAATAATGGGGACAAGCCAAATAACTGGTGTAAACTGGAGTATGGCCCAAACTGGCATCTATCCAATCGTGAGCGACATGAAAATCCGAAACCTTAGCTAACGCGAAAACGTTAGAAACCTTAGGAACGGATGTATGGTACGTCTACCACTATACTTAGGATCCTGCATATAGCCAACATACAATGAATTGTCAGCCCCTAAAGCGGGTACTGGCCCATTGCCTTGAACTACACTCGGATAACGTGCGCTGCTGGCGGGATGTTGAAACCCAATTCGTGTGAAAGGTGAAAACCTTTAAACCTTAGAAGGTATTGGATACCTTAAGCTGGGGACATGCCCAAAGTCTTGGAGAGGTGGCCAACCTCTTGATCCTTTGTCAACGATGTAACAAACCCTACAAGACTTAAAACTTGATAAAATTGGATGTTAAGAATTTAACATCCTTTTCATAATAACAAATATAATATGAAATAACTAATAAAATGTTACCAAGCAAAGGATCATATATCTCTTGTCGATCCTTTATCCTGAATTGAATACCAGAATTCTTAAGGATCCTTGATCCTTATTACATAAAGTATCTCTTCAAGTGAATAGCATTCCAAGCTCTTGGCAGGAGATCACCATCCATGGTTAGTAAACGGTATGCCCCCTTTCTGGCTTCAGCCTCAATGAGATAGGGACCTTCCCACTTCGGTGCCAACTTACCATCGCAGGATTCGTAGTATTCTGGAATGCTTTCCTCAATACCATATCACCAACTTGAAACCTTCTCATTCTGACATTCTTGTTATATGCACCAGCCATCTTATGATAGCTAGCCATCCTTATTCTTGCCATGCCTCGCAATTCTTCCACAATATCCAAATCTTCAGTTAGAGTCTCAATATTCGCTTCAGGATCACGGATGCTTGTTCTGGCTGTCGGTACTACCATTTCTGTAAGGATCACTGCTTCAGCTCCAAAGACTAAAGAAAAGGGTGTTTGACCCGTAGCATTCTTAGGAGTTGTTCTATCTGCCCATAAGACATAAGGTAACTCCTCAGCCCATTTGCCCTTTTTGGATCCAAGTTTCTTCTTCAAGTTGTTGATAATGATCTTGTTGGATGATTCTACCTGGCCATTAGCTTGTGGGTGGACTGGTGTTGATGTTATCATCCTAATCCCCCAGCTGTCACAAAAGTTAGTAGTACGACTCCCAATAAATTGGGATCCGTTATCACAAACAATTTCAGAAGGAATACCAAATCTAGTAATAATATTTCTTTTAATGAAGGATATGACTTCCTTTTCTCTGACTTGGGTAAAGACTTCAGCTTCTATCCATTTGGAGAAGTAGTATGTCATAGCCAACATGAACACTTTTCCTCCTGGTGCCTTGGAAGTTTGCCTACTATATCCATTCCCCACCTCATGAATGGCCAAGAAGAGGGTATAGGATGCAGAGGTTCTGCGGGTTGATGAAGAATGTTACTATGTCTCTGGCAAGCGTCATTCCTTGCGTATTCCACATCATCCTTCTTCATTGTAGGCCAATAGTATCTTGTTCTGAGGATCCTTGAAAATAGTGCTCTGCCCCCATTGTGATTTCCACAGTCTCCTTCATGAAAATCCTTCAAAACTTCTTGGGTCTCAGGATCCTCAATGCATCACAGATAGGGTCCTGCAAGAGATCTTTTATACAACATGTTATTAATTATAGTGAATTGGGATACCTTTATTTTGAAGGCTCTATGATTTTCCCCAATGGGAACTTCCCCATTTTAGATATAATTCAGGATTGCAAGGATCCAGGATCCTGAATTTGACTGTATATCATCACTGGGAACAACTGCAGCATCATCCACTATTTTCATTGCTTCATTCTCCTCAATTGCAGGAGTTAGTGCATGGATAATAGGTATCTCCACATCCTCAGGCATCTTCAATGGGGATCCAAGATTGGCTAGAGCATCGGCTTCTGCATTCTCTTCTCTAGGTACCTGTGTAAGGCTGAAAAAAGCAAAAGAATCTGCCAATTTCTTGACTATCTCTAAATATTTGATTAGTTTCTCACCTTTAACAGCATAGGAACCATTATAGTGATTAGTAATTAACAACGAATCTACAAATACTTGAAGATACCTGATCCTCATACGTTTTGCTAGTTGCAAACCTACTATCAAGGCTTCATATTCAGCCTCTTTATTAGTGGTCTGAAATTAGCTATAGATTGGGGTATAATGTCCCCCTGTGGCGATTTTAGTAGTAAGACTAGTCCAGTTCCTTTCACATTCGAGGCTCCATCTATGAAGAGTGTCCAAGGATCCTTGGTCTCCTCAAGTTGTTGCACTTCTAGTTCAGCTTCCCTTTATAGATCACTACTGAAATCAGCCACAAAGTCAACCAAAGCTTGGGATTTAATAGCAGTTCTAGGCTCATACATAATGTCATATGCACTAAGTTTAACAGCCCATTTTGCCATTCTTCCCAACATCTCTGGTTTCTTGAGAACATTCTTAATAGGAAAGTTAGTTTTAACAACAATAGTATGAGTTTCTAATAATGTCTTAGTTTGGTAGAAGCCATGATTAAAGCAAGAATGAGTTTCTCTAAATGAGAATACCTGGCCTTAGCATCAAGTAGACTTTTACTTACATAGTATACCGGATGTTGTTGGCCTTCGTGATCCAGGACCACACTTACCGCTTTACCTGAAACAACTAAGTATAAGGATAAGAGCTCTCCATTTTCTGGTTTCATCAAAGCCGTGTTGAGATAGGTAATCCTTGAGGGCTTGTAGAGCAGCTTCATGCTTCTCAGTCCATTCGAACTTCTTATTCTTCCTCAGAATATCATAGAAATCCTTGCATCTTTGTAAGGATTTTGAAATGAATCTATTCAAGGCGGCAATCCTTCCCGTCAATCTTTGCACATCCTTGGCATTGGCAGGGGACTTGATGTTCAGTAAAGCCTTGATCTATTCTGGACTTGCTTCAATTCCTCTCTTGGTCACCATATATCCTAAAACTTTTCCAGCTTTGACCCCGAAATGGCATTTAGAGGGGTTTAATTTCATGTTGTACTGGTCAAGAATATTGAATGCTTCTTCAAGATCCTTCAGGTGATCCTCAGCTCTTTTAGACTTAACCACCATATCATCTATGTATACTTCCATTGTGTGTCCAAGCTGCTCCTTGAACATCATATTCACTAGTTTTTGGTATGTAGCACCTTCATTTCTTAAACCAAAGGGCATAGCAATATAACAATATATGCTGGTGGGTGTCATGAATGCAGTATCTCTTGATCAGATGGTTCCATCTGAATTTGCTGAAATCCAGATGAAGCATCCATAAAAGTTAATAGCTCATGACCCGCCGTAGCATCCACCATGGAGTCAATGTGGGGTAAGGGAAAGGATCCTTGGGACATGCCTTGTTCAAATCAGTAAAATCGACACATACCCTCCACTTTCCATTTTTCTTTTGAACAACAACCACATTGGCTAACCATCTTGGATACTTGACTTCTCTTATCATACCTGCCTTTAGTAACTTGTCTACCTCTTCTCTGATAATTGATTTCTTTCAGGTGCAAACTTCATCCTCTTTTGGTGAATTGGCCTGAAAGACCTGTCAATACCAAGTTTATGAGTAATGACATCCTTTGAAATACCTGTCATATCTTGTGCTTCCAGGCGAAGGTAGATTTTCTATGTTTCAGGAAGGATACTAGATGCTGCTCTATGCTCTCCTGGATCCCGGATCCTATATACACCTTGGATTCAGGATCCTCAGGATCTAAGAGTATATCCTTGACGTCTTGTTCTCTTGCCTCCATGACGTCTCTTGGAGGATGCTTTAATTGCTATGCTTCCCTAGACTTGGAAGTTGTTTTCATCAAAGAAGTGTAGCAGTTCTTTGCCTCCTGCTGATCACTTTCTATCTTGACTATTCCCCATGGACTTGGAAGCTTGACGACATTGGTGGTATGTTGAGGGGACTGCCTTCAAGTCGTGTACCATGGCCTGCCAAGGATGACATTACAACAAGATAAGAAATCTATGACATAAAATTTTTGGATAGAATTCACTCCCTCTATGTAAATTAGGAGTTTGATGTCCCCCAATGTATTCTTGGTTTCCCCACTGAATCCCACGAGCACTCATGATCTTGGATGATCTCGGATTCAGGAATGTTCATCTTTTTGAGGACATCCAGCTGAATTATGTTCACTGAACTCCCTCCATCAATAAGGATCCTGCGAACAAAATGGTTAGAAATAAACAAAGTAATGACTAGACCATCATGATGAGGATCTTGTATGTCTACACGATCATCCTCATCAAAGGATATCACTTTTTGCTGCGTTAGGGTAGATATTCAGGACTGGCCTCTCCCCATTCTCCATCGTTGTTTCCTTAGCATGCCTTTTTGCCACTGAAAATGAAGTTCCACAGATATCAGAACCACCAGAAATAAAGTTAATGATCTGAGCATCTGCTGGCGGTGGAGGAGCTCTTTTAGGAAGTTTTTCAGTATCCTGAGTCCTTGAACGTTTCCTTCCCAGTAATTCCTTCAAATATCCTTTGCTAAGAAGATAGCCAATCTCCTTCCTCAACGCTATACACTCATCAGTAAGGTGGCCAAAATCCTCATGATAAGCGCACCATTTGGACTTGTCTCTTTTGGCTGTGGCCTTCTCATTTTTCAAGGCCACCTAGCTTTGTCACCTAGACCCTGCATAGCCAGGATTAGTTCATGATTATCAACAGAAAAACAATACTCAGATATTGGAGGATAATCCTCATCGTCTTCGTCTTGTTCAACTGCATTCACATTGTGGTTGTCATGTTTAGAGTATGACTTGGATCGATTATTCTTAAAGAATGATCCTTATTTTCCTATTTCGAGGATCCTGAGAGCCTCTCTTAGATCCTTTTGTCATCCTCTAAACGAATAAACCTCAATGCCTGTTCCTCACTTCATCTAAATTCCTGCAAGGTGTCATAACAAGGTCATCATAGAATGAGGAATCCTTAAGCAATCCCATTTTGAATGCCTCCACGGTAGTGGCAATATCCAAATTAGTAATTTCTAATGATGCTCTACTAAACTTAGTGATGTAATCTCTTAATGGTTTATCACATCCCTGGGTTATTCTATATAGATCACTAGTTAACCGTTCAAAGGTTCTACTGCATGAAAACTAGTTATTGAACAAATTAACTAGATGAGAAAATGAAGTAATTGAGTAAGGAGGAAGACTTAGCAGCCATTCGAGTGCTGATCCGGTGAGTGTGGATTCGAAGCCCTTGCAAAGGCAGGCTTCCTTTAATCTTTCTGGAATGGGATTGATCTCCATTCTTTCCCGGTATTGTGCCACATGCTCATCCGGATCAGTTGTACCATCGTACAGCTTCATGTTGGGGGTTTGAAAGCGTTTTGGTATCTCAGCATTGCATATAGGAGGTGCAAAATGAGACACCCTGTGACTTCCATCCGGGATCTCAGGAATGGTTTAACCACTCCTGGAACGCTGGATATCATATCCTTAAGCTTCTGGAGTTCCCATGCCATAGCTTGATTAATACCTGTGTCATGCATGGAACCATAGTTAGTGCCAAAAGATGTATTGACATTGTTACCTCCTGATCGGTTTGGAAGTGGTATGCCAGAAGTATTCCAAAGGCGGACACTTAAGGTGTAACAGTTGGACCAGATGAAGCAATAGTCTACATAGGGATGAAGTCCCCTTTGTGAACTTCAGAATCCTTGAATATCTGACTCCCTGAAGATCCTTGATCCTGAAAGATATTAGGTCCAGGGTACATGGGTGCTGACAGCCTTAGAGGATACTGCATGGATCCTTGAACCTAAGGGGAGGATCCTTGAACCTTATCCCAAGCAGAGGATCCTTGATCCTGAGAAAAGGATCCTTGATGCTGGAAATGGGATTCCTTTGGTGCAACTATCTCCAAATATCCTCCTGAACTAAGATAGCCTCCTTGATACTGATACGATGATCCTGAAGATTGGGATAAGGATCCATAAGGCTGGTAATGAGATGCTTGTGGCTGCGTCATTGCCAACTGATCCATGCTGCAATCCTAAGGATCCTTGAGTCAGTGTCATCGCCATTGATCCCTGCTGGTAATTGGAGGATCCTTGGATTTTAACACCGGATCCCCTGGAATGCTGGATTGTTGATGCTGGAGAAGTGAAATCCAATGATCTGGGTCATCAGCAGAGAGTGATCCTCCACTGAATCTTCTGCTTCTTGGTTTCATCAATCTCCCTGAGGATCCTTTGGTTGGTTTTGTCCTGCTTCTCCATGTAGTTCTTCATCTGCAAAATCAAGGTAGAAACATCATTGTTAGTAGGTGCAGAGGATGAAAAGTAGAAGCCTTCGAGAAAACTGGTGTTGGCTTCTTCTGAGCATTATCAGCACTCCTCGCCGGTGCAGGGGGAATGGGAGGCAACGATGCACATGTCTGAGATGAGGTAACCACCGGCATGGCACTTGAAGCAGATTTTCCATGAGAAGCCATGTAGTTGAAAAGAATGGATGAAAATGATTGAAATGAACAAAATTTTTAGTATTGAAACACCAATTTGCCCCACGGTGGGCGCCAAACTGTTTTGGTCAAAAATATGTTTAAGGATAATATAACCAAACTTTGAATGTGAGGTTGAGTGCTTGATATAATGAAATGTTGAATAAGCAAGTTTGGAATGTAATCAAAGATGACCACAGAGATTTATACGAGGAAAAAGCCCTTGATCAATGAATGATCTCCGACATAAAAAACCTCGGGTGATGGAAACTACCAATCACCAACTATATTGAACTATTAAGATTACAACTTTGGAAATATTGAGCTTGTTTACAATGAATACTATGTGTGTTTGAGAGGATGATTGTGTATATCTTCTGATCGGAGAAAAAAGGTGTAAGTGTGTGTTCTACTTCAGCTCAAATCCCTAATAACATAGCCGAAAATATCCTAACTAACTTCCCAAAATCTTGCCATGCATGCACGTTCATCACCAACGGTTACTAGCTTATGCAGTACGTGCCGGGAAATAGAAGCATATTCTCCGTGATTCTCGGTTGGAAGGAGTCTTCCCTGAAACATACCTGCAATACAAGTCCAAAAGGTATTGGAAACAATTATTAGTTCATAGAATATTAATGAGGATCCTTGATCCTTATCTTTCCTGCACCAAATCTTAAGGATCCGTGATCCAGGCACAATAAAGGATTCATGATCCAGAAGCAATAAAATTCTATCCCTAACAATCATGACAACATTGCTTGTTTCAAAAGCATTAACTTATTATTCACCCTTACTTCAAATATGTATTTAAGTTGATCAATATTTTTGTCAAATTAGATATGTTAAACCTTCTCATAAATCGGCATGTGGTGACTTTAATAGCCGAAAAGACAACATGCCTAATCGGCATTTGTCTCAATTGTTGAGTGTTATGTGTCTTATTCCAAGGCTTGATGCAAAACTACTATCGAGTCGGGGGTCTTACTGGAAGCATCCTCTCTATTCCTACGAGGTAGAGGTAAGGTTGTCTATATCTTACTCTCCTCAGAACCTACCTTAGTTTTAATATGATGAGATCTATTGAGTATGATGATGATGAAACCTTCTCATAAAATCCACTCCTTATCAGAAACATATTTTTATGATTTTTGAATTAGACCTGATCAAAAACATGTTTTTATGATCTTTTTATATATTAGTTATAATGATAATGATGTTTTTTTATTTAAGTTACGAAAATTGTGTTCATGATATTATGAAGTTTAATGTTCTAAGTAATGACAGTAAATGTATCAAGTGTATGTCAATATTAAGGATAACGATGATTACTATAGGCTTTAATATACACACACAATCCTTACTTCTAGATTTAATTTGCAAAACATATGATTTTGAAAGGTAAATATGCCAAATATGATTTGTGTTTAGTTTTTGTTTTTTTATACTTAAAACCTTATAGTTGATGCAAATATGCTACAAATTCTCTAATGTATTTAAGAAAAATTATTTATTGGTTAATAACGTAAAAAATAAGTAAGAAGCTTCTTAAATAATTGATGGCGCCAAAAGTTGTTAAGTACTTTTGAAGTGGGTTTGGTATTAATTATTACGAGCAACAGATTGCAATATTGTGTGATAATCATCAGGTACACCGATTTTTCTTATTGTGCTCTACAAACAAACAAGTTTTTATTATTCAACTCGTTAATACAAATGACTATAACCTAGTGTGTATTAAAAACCCATGCAGATGAACAATCTTTAATTTTTATTAAAGTTTGAGTTTCACTCTTATGCTATAAATAATGTACGCCTTAACCCATTTAGTATTTTAATAATTTTATTTTTGTCTAATAACTTATGTTCGTTAACTTTTCATTAAAAGTTGAATGTGTCGCAAAATATATCTATATTCAAAAACGGATTTTTTTTGTTGAAAACGGATCTGTATTAAAAAATGGATCTATATTAAACGGATAATTTTCATTTGTCTAACAACTTGTGTTCTCGATTTTCTGGTATATTTTTTGTTGAAGATGGATATGTATTCAAATAGAATGTTTTTTGTATCATATAGTGCGGGTATCGTATCGATGCCATGATGAACTGAACCGATACCGACATAGATACCAGGTTCGCTATTACCAAAACTGGTACTGGCATTCGTTATTATGGTTTTCGATTGATGTAACTTTCAATATGTTTACCATTAGCCAGTTCCACCACAAAAGTGTTATGTTACTTGGTTTATGTGCTTCGTTATTCAAAAATGGTCTATATTTAGTAGATATAAAACTCCTAGTTGCTCTGGTATATCAAACAATACGTGAGCATAAATACTATTTACTAGAAACAAACCTGAAATAACATCAGCATCCTTGTGAGTTCTTTTCATGTTCAAAAGGAAAGCATGCCCCTTGCCTTTATAGTCTCACCCTGCTTAGCATTTGCTTCTTAGGCCAATCAGACTTAGCATTTTCTTCTTAGGCAATCGGACTAGTGTCTAGTAGTGTCGAAGCTCGCTGCACTCAAAGCGTTTAACCATTTCAAACATACACTTGCCTAGATGAAACTTCTCGTATGTTTTACTCATGGTTTTCTTCCCTTGTTGCCTTTTCTTCTGGGATCCTAATTCGAACTTTTCTCTCCTTGCCCTTGCTCATTTGGTGCGGCTTCTTTTCATCCTTACCATCACCCCATTTCCTTTTGAGCGCTCCGGTATCTGTGGTTCACCTTTCCAAATCGTCGCCTTAATAGCATTGGCTTACACAATATCAACAAAAGTTGTGGGATTTCTTGACTTTTAACCCCCAACATTGATTGTATGGCTCTTGCAACGGCCTCGATTATCATTCGTTCCATCTCATTGCCATAGTCCCTTGTTATGCATGTGATGGTTCATCTGATTGGATGTGAACCAAATCTATCTGACCAATAAACTGCACCACTTTGGCGGGTTTGACATGCAGTTCCATTCATCATGTTCTATAGAAAGGGCAATGTAACGTCTTTAGTCCCTAGTCTAAAGTTACCTCACATTCTAAAGAATGGGTAATGACTTGGTTAAGTCTAGGTATCATGGTCTAAAACATGATTAACATATAAAGCTACATAAATTCGAAATCATGTAATAGAAAATAACATGGCACGAACATCTCTTAACAATATCTTCATTATTGTCCATATCACATTTTTGGGTAGAGCCTAGGTAATTCAATAGGTACCTAAAGGCTAATACCTGCAACATACTAATTCATCTATAAAGTCTCTAATTAAGGGTACAAGCACATAAATCCTTAAACTAAAGCTGCAATACCAACCTATCACATCATGTTTTCACAGGCTTAACGCGACCGTTTGATAC
This sequence comes from Scalesia atractyloides, assembly GCA_947069175.1. Lineage (NCBI taxonomy): Eukaryota > Viridiplantae > Streptophyta > Magnoliopsida > Asterales > Asteraceae > Scalesia > Scalesia atractyloides. Next base: position 36,955,328 of record CAMTDV010000025.1, read on the forward strand.
AAATCTTACGCAAAGGAAATAAAGATGGATCATTTGTAAAGCTTAATATTTAAAGAGTACATCTCTTAAAAAAAAACAATTTAAAACATTTAATCATGTCTTGCTTAAAAACAATTCTCAAAATAGAAACTTCTTAAACGGCTACATGATTTATTTAACTCAAGTTCTTAGCCTCGCCTTTTTAATTTCCTACTTGCTTCATTTTTAATAACAACCTCAGATTTGCGCTTAAAAAGACATACGTTTGTTTTCACTTCACTAGTTAGTTTAGCAAAAAGACGGATTTATAAAACAATACGAAAAACACTTGCAACATTTATCCTAATCAAGTACGAGCTCTACGCATGAATATGTAACACATTTTATTAGACTACCCTTTTGTAGCCTAGATTTCACGCTACATATACATACATAGATCTTACATGTATCCATCACAGATGTGCCATCAAATACAAATAAATTTTAAATTACTCCCACATACATACATAGATCTTACATGTATCCACTACATGTTTTTATCCTTATTATCCTTAACCACCTCAATTCCCAAAAGATAGTGAAGTTGGCCAAGATCTTTGATTGCAAAAATGGAACTCAGGCGATGAACAATGTTGTCAATGACTGAGTTGTTGTTGCCGATAATGATGATGCCGTCTACATAAACAAGAACATAGATAAGAGTGCCACCTAAGTTTAGAATGAAGATTGAGGGATCGGTTTTGAATCCAAAAAACCAAGTTGATAAAGAATTGTCGATAAGTAATTAAACTAGGCCCAGTGAGCTTGCTTAAGCCTATAAAGAGATTTGTGAAGAAGACACACATGATTCTGTTTCTTTCAAGTCACCATATATAAATGCATTTTGCACGCCCAATTGGCGAAGGGATAGTCGCTTGTCACAATAAGAGATAAGATAATCCGAAGAGTGGTTGCTTTGATCACTAAACTGAACATCTCATGATAGTCCATGTCGGGTTGTTGAGTAAATCCTTTGGCAACAAGACGTGCTTTATAATGAGTGACTTTGTCATGTGCATCTTTCTTTAACATGGATACCCACTTACAATCAATAATATCAGTGAGACTAAAGACCTTGTTCTAGTCTAATGAAGTGCCTAAAACTCCTAGTCATGGCATGACGCCACTACGAGGATTGTTGGCAAGGGTAAAATAGCTAGGTACAATTAGAGAGGAAGAACGTGTGGTATTAAAAGAAGATGAATTATAATGAATGGTTTGTTTTGGTTTTGACAAAGTAGTGTCAGAATGTGGTGAAGAAGGAACAATGGTATGTGAAGAATGTGGTATCGGTGATTGATGTGGTGTGGGAGAAGTAGGTTATGTAGGTGTGGTAGAACGTGGTTTCGTTTCAATGTGTTTAGTAGAGGAGTATGGAATCGGTGTGGGGTAAACAGAGACATATAGGGAAGATGGAAGGGCTTTCAGTTGAGTAACAAGAGTTTGAAAGGGGAAGGAATCTTCAAACGAACATGTATGACAATGTATATCCATTTAGTGATAGGATCAAACAACGATAACCCTAATGATTTGGACAATAACCAAAAAAAACACATGATGTAGAGCGAAAATCCATTTTATGACGCTAAATGGTCGAAGATAGGGAAAACCTTGACACCCAAAGACATGAAGGAATGAGTAATCGGGTTTGTGATTGAAAAGTTGTTGAAAGGGAGATTTATTTGAAGATATTCTGGATGGTAGTCTGATAGTGCATTTTAGATACACTCTCTTTTGTATTAAATTATGTATTAAATGCATCGATGTTAGTATAAATCATGATACTTTAATTTATATTGTGTGGGTTGTTTAGTATGAGCTAAAATGGTGAAATTATATATTAAAAAATTATGCCACAAGTTGTTATGTTAAAAACGTCCACTTGATAAATCAAGACCAATCATATGCATTTGATCAAAATTGGTACTATTTAATTGATTGTTGTTGGAACAGAATGCATGGATGTGGATGAGCTTCAAAGTGATTTTGAGCAATTAATTAAAGTAATGTGGAATTGTTTGATGAAAAAGAAAGAAAGTGGGCTAATTCGTATGAGGCTCAAGGAAAACGAGATTTGATGGGCTTTCATTGGTCATAAAGGTAGACAGACCCACATGAGAATTAGGAGGCGGTGGCAGATTATATAAAAAGAGGATATATCGCATACGGCAGGGGAGACCTCACAGAGAATTATTGACGGCTGAGTTTAAGAGGAGCCGCAGAGGGACGCACTGAAGGCAGCCGCCTTTTGGCGGCTGTGCACGTTCAAGGCATGAATGATTAGGTGATTTTTTTATGTGAACGGTTTCATAGGGTTTGAAACTTTTCTCGGTTTTATTTATGGTTGGACTTGTTTTTGACATTGACAACGTTTTATAAACAATTTGAGGTGTTGGTTTCTTTAAACTATTTTCATGTGTTTTGAGTTCTTGCTTTACAACTTGCTCGGTTGATGACAAAATCTTGTAGCTCGTTGGGTGACATAGAGTAGTTGACTCACACTAGTAAATAGGGTAATTGAATTGTAAAAGATCTGATGACAAAGACCTATTTTTTATTACCACTTAAAGTAACCTACTTTTCAACACCATGTCTATGTGGTGGCCAATCAAGTGCCAATCAACTGAGTAAACTGAGTTTTGTGAAATCTAGAATCTGAAACTTGGAGGAGGTTATTTTTTGTGACTTCCTCCGGATGAACGATTGTTCTATTTTTATATAAATTTTCTGTTTCATATTCTTTTTAACTGGTATATCTTGACCACTTGTGTTGATTTCTTGGTAAACGTTTTTTATATTTGAATTATTTGTCCTTTATCAATTGGCGATATACTTGCATCGTTAGCGGGTTGGTAATTGGTAGGTAGTTGATATAAACAAACGGATTATTAGGTTGTACGGTGAATCTTAAAAACTATCCCTAATAATTAATCAAAGTCATTAATTCCGAGGCCATGTCTATGTGGTGTTATGAATTGGTAAACATGTTTTTATATTGAAGTGAGCAATCGGATTCTGGGTGGGGTTACAACTTAATATAATATCTATTTTCTTTGATAATTAATTAGATAAGCTAGATAAACACTAACCACAAATTCCCCGTGGATACGATACCTACTTACGCTATCTATTTAGTTTAATTAGGTTTTTGATTAGCCCACGACAGCTACATCAAAATGTGTCATTGCCGGGGAGGCATGCGCAAAGTGTTTAATTGTTGAGTTTAGTTAGATAAAAAATTGAAAAATCCAAAAATATTTCTTTTATTTGTATTTCTTTCGGAATTACACGAGGTTTCTTTTGTTTGTGTGTGCAGGTGATCATAACCGTGTATGCATCATACTCGGAACTCTGGGAACTCATCACCGCTAGTTTTTGATCCGGAAATCGAAAGAACAGTGCGACAAACTCGAGTGGTACATCGGGAGAACAGAGTTTTACAATCACCAGCAACCACTTCTAAAACAATGGAAAACTCAAGTAGTTTCGAGACACAGCCAGTCACTCCTTCTCATCAAACCCAATTCTCCCCAACACCAACACAGCCAACTCCGAATACCACATTACCACCTGAACCACAACCAACAACCACGAAACCTACTGCTACCCAACCGCCACCAAACCCACCGTTCCCGAACTTAAGTGATCTTCCACCTTACTCCAGTCCATATCAAGAACAAACATCAAACTTCCAACACTCGTCACCATACGTTCGAGTTGTGACTGGTGCCACTACGGCCCCATCAGACCAAACTGGACCATCTACCTCCACTATAAACCGAACTCAACCAATTCAGTATACCTACTTTCAACCTTCACAAGGGCAGCAACATTATTCATCAGGGCCTACAGCTCTAAATCAGCAAGAACGTATGTATAGGCGTGAGGATGAATATGATAGATACGAGGGGTTTGGAGGAAATCACATGAATAGACAGATGTCGGGACTAGGAATTCAAGTGGGGAACGATACAGGGGCTCGATCGGATGGTAGGGGAATTTATGAACCAGTGGGAAATCAGCAGTCATTTTAGACAGCACCTCAAGTGAATCAGCAAGTACCACAGTACCAACAATTTCCATAGCAGCAACCAGCTCCACAACCAGAGTCGTTAAACCAGTAGCCTTACAGACTGGATAATCCATTACCACCTCTGATACCGCAGATGCCAAGTCAGGCAAGACCTCTTCCTCGAAATTTAGCCCACCAGGTTAACCCACCAGAAGGCATACCTATGGGATATAATAGAGGACCGTTAAGAGGGATAGAGAGCCACTTCAAGCCAGCAATAGCAAACAATCCTTCACCCGTAGTGGTTCCACAACTAAGAGGAGGAAGATCGTTCGAGGTCCGTGAACAATCGATTGCCAGTTTACCTAAGTATCACTGCCATGCACATGAGGAACCATACTTCCACTTGGCAGCTTACGATGCTCGGTGCAACACGATCGCAAGCCAAGGTTTTAAGCTGATGACGTGAAATTGGTACTCTACCAATTCACGCTTGAAGACAAGGCACAGAAATGGTTTCACTCTCTCCCTTCAGCATCAATTTTTTCATGGCCCGAGATGCAACAATCATTCTTGGATGAGTTTTATACTGCCTTGCGTACAAATAATGCCAGAAAGGATATTCGTGGCTTCCGTCAGCAACAAGGCGAGCTCTTTCATGAGTCTCTAAATTGTTTCAAGATGATGCTCAAGAATGCCCACATCATGGAATTCAACTGTGGGAGCTTCTTAATGCATTCCATGAAGGCTTAATAGAAGAGGATGCGAGAGAGATTAGTTCCGCGTCTAACTGGAACTTTGGCACAAACGATGAATTGTTTGATTGGGAAATTCTTGAACGGATTGCTAGAAACTCAAAACGAAAAGCACAATCTTCAAGAAGCACATGACATTCTGTGGTGAGAGCAGTCGAAGACACACCTGATATGGTTAGTGGACAATATCCTTCATGTGGGCATTATGGAGAGTTTGGGCATATAGCTGATCAGTGCACAGTGGTTTTGGGTGGAAGTGATGACGTCCACTTTGTTCAAGGTGGAGGTGGAGGCAGAAACTTTACATTGCAATCAAACACATATCATCCGGGCCTTCGAAACCATCCAAACTTGAGCTATGGGAACTCAAATAATCAGCTTAACCCGGGATTTCAAGGAAATAATCAGTCGGGTGGTCAAAGAAATTTCAATCAGAATCGTTTCCAAAACAATTCTCAGGGGAATTATTACAATGCACAAGCCAGGTTGGGTGGTAACATAGATGGATCAGGGGTGGTGGTGATGTGATGGAAGTGTTGGAAACCATTCAACAAGATCTACAGAAGAGAACTCAGATGGATGAGATGAGAGATAAGGCCATCCAATCGTTGACTACACAGATGGGCCAGCTCGCAACGGAAATGAGAGAGTTGAAGCAAACCAACGAAAGATTACCAAGGATACCACTACAAATCCTGCTCATCAGAAGAAGAATAATTCTGTCAACCAAGTAAGTGCCTTCGTAGTGGTAAAAATTACAATAGAGTTGATAGTTCACCACAATTTGTTGAAGGTGTGGTGGAGGATTTGGGTGAGGATGGTGAGAGTAGTGACGAGTCGGGGCCTAACGAAACACAAACTGAAAACAATACCTGTGCTACAACAGTTGAGCCAATCAAGGCTAAGGAAGGGGAACCAATTCCACCTCCCTTTCCTGAAGCCTTGAAGATCCGAGTAACACAAAAATAATCAATAAAAGGGGACCCCAATTGGAGGAAATCTGGGAGGTGTTTAAACAAGTAAAAATCAATCTACCCTTAATTGATGCTATTAAGCAGGTCCCGGCTTATGCTAAATACCTCAAGGACTTGTGTACTCAGAAACGGCAGCACAAGGTTCCTAAGAAAATTGACTTGACCGATAGGGTTAGTGCCGTTTTGAATGGAATCCTTCCACCGAAGCTAAGAGATCTGGAACGCCTTTGATTTCAATTCAGGTAGGTAATTTTAAAAATGAGTAGGGCATTATTGGATCTCGGGGCTAGCGTGAGCATTCTCCCGGGGAGCTTGTATGACCAATACGATTTTGGTCCGCTACGTCGTGCCGTAATATAACGTAATGATTGTGTTATTGATTGTTAAATAATGATTAAAAGAATGTCATATATATAGAACATAAAGATACACTTTAGTACCACTAAATATAAAGATATATAAAACTAATCTTTAACTTAATTATATGGTCTATCATCCCCCCGCAAGTTGAGGGCAGGGAACGACCTGCAACTTGGACCTCGCATTAGAAACCTTTGAGACGGTAGAGGCTTGGTGAAAACATCGGCTATTTGATCATGTGTGGAGATAAACTTGACCTGAAGTTTTCCCTGAGTAATTTTCTCGCGAACAAAGTGATAATCACACTCAACGTGTTTTGTGCGAGCATGGAACACAGGATTAGCGGACAAATATGTGGCACCTAGATTATCACACTAGAGTGTAGGTGTAATCTTAGAGATGACACCAAGTTCATGTAGAAGGGCCTCTAGCCATGTTAATTCAGCAACAGTGTCGGCTAGAGCTTTATATTCAGATTCAGTAGAAGAACGTGACACCATATGCTGTTTTCGAGCATTCCATGATATAAGATTGGACCTTAAGTATATGGCAACCCCCCCCCCCCCGTGGACCGGCGGTCATCTGGACAGCCGGCCCAATCAGCATCAGAAAAAGCTCGCAAAGTGGTATTCCAGTTGACATCAGTAAAGGCATGAAGAGTAGAGACAGAGTCATGACGAATAAACATACCAAAATGAGAGGTACCTTGGAGATACCGCAGGATCCGTTTAACAGCCGACCAGTGGTTTTCTGTGGGAGTCTGCATGAACTACACACTTTGTTTACTACAAAAGTGATGTCAGGTCTAGATAATGATGCATACTGAAGAGCACCCACAATTTGTCGATACTTGGTTGGATCAGCAAGAAGTGGGCTGTCACTGAGGGTGAGAAGCTGAGATGTGCTCATAGGAGAAGGAACTGGTTTGCATTCGGATAACCCAGCTTTGTGAATCAAGTCAGAAATGTAGTTCCGCTGAGAAAGGATTAAGTTGCTGCCATGACGAATAACCTCAATACCCAGAAAATAATGTAAGTCCCCCAGATCTTTTACTGCAAATGATGTGCCTAATGTTGCAATGACATCATTGATAGCTATTGTGTTGTTCCCTGTAATTATAATTCATCGACATAGACCAAAACGTAGACCAAGGTCCCACGGGCGTTAAGTATAAAAAGTGAAGGATCCGTTTTAGAACCGGTAAAGCCCATATGATGTAGGGTGCTGCTAAGACGTTCAAACCATGCTCATGGTGCTTGTTTCAGGCCATAAAGAGATTTATGCAGCAAGCAAACATGACCGGGTTTAGAATTGTCAACGAATCCTTGTGGTTGTCGACAGTTTCCTTTAGGTTACCGTGAAGGAAAGCATTTTGAACGTCTAACTGTCTGAGAGACCACTGATTTGTCACATCAAGTGACAAAAGAACCCGTATCGTTGTTGCTTTGACAACAGGACTAAAGGTCTCTTGGTAATCAACACCGGTTGTTGGTTAAAACCTTTGGCAACGAGTCTTGCTTTGTAGCGAGTGACTTTTCCGTGTGCATCCTTTTTAATCCTGTAAACCCATTTGAATCGATAACATTAGTATTCGCAACACGGGGAACAAGAGACCATGTCCCGTTCCGGACAAGAGCATCAAACTCTTCAGCCATGCCTTGGCGCCATTTCGGTGATTTGTTGGCGACAGTAATAGAGGAAGGTTCAATAGACTCGGAAGAATTTGTAGAGAATGGTAAGCTGAAGGATCATAACGAATGGTTGGCTTAGGATTTTGGCAAAGATTAGGCGGACGGGTACGTGGTGGTGCAGAGGAAATGTGAGCTGAGGACTGTGAGGTTAGTAGGAATTGAGGTGGAACGGGGTGTTTCAGGGCTGAGAGGAGGGCTGGATAGGGTCGGTTTCAGGGCTGGAATGAGTGGGTTCATGGGCTGTTGTGTGCGACAAGGTCGAGGGTTGTTGGTTATGGTTCTGATGGTGGTCCGAAGGCTGTGTTTCAACGTTGTGAGGTTTCGGTTGAGGGTTGGGAAATAGAAGTGGAAGGACACGCTGATGGTATGGGGTAGGAAGAATAGTAGGAAGGTGATTGTGTAGGAGATGTGGGAGTGAGTGGAGGTTTGAATGGGAAAATGTGTTCGTTGAAGCGAACATGACGAGCAATGTAAATCCGTCAGATTGTAAATCGAGGCAGTCGATACCCATGATGAACTGAGCTGTGACCTAGAAAAACACACGAGGTGGACCGAAATTCCATTTTATGATGATTATACGGGCGTAGGAAAGGGAAGCATTCACACCCAAAGACTCGTAAAAATGAGTAATCAGGTGGTCGGTTGAATAAGTGTTGGAAAGGTGATTTGTTTAAGTTGATTCTTGAGGGCATGCGATTTATTAGGTAAACCGCGGTTTCAAAGGCAAACTCCCAAAAAGGTTGAAGGGCATGAGAGTGAGCAAGAAGCGCCAAGCCAGTTTCAACAACATGGCGATGTCGGCGTTCGACGACACCATTTTGTTCACTCGTATGTGGACACGAGCGTTGGTGAATGATGCCAAGAGATGTTAGGAACGAAGCAAGATTACGAAATTCACCACCCCAATCAGATTGAACTCTTTTAAGTTTAGTATTGAATTGTCTTTCAACCATTTTAACAAACAATTGAAAAACGGAGAAAACATCAGATTTATTCCTTAAAGGGTAAAACCACATATAGCGTGAATGATGGTCAACACATAATAAGAAAAAGTGACAACCATTAAAGGAAATAGAGGGTGCAGGACCCCAAACATCACAATAAACCAAATCCAAAACATTGTTACTACGAAAATTTGATAGTTTTAATGACAATTTGGAGGATTTCCCCATTTGACAAGAAGAACATAAAGAAGAAGACACTTTATTGGAAACAGGTAAATGACTACTAGACATTATAGACTGAAAAACTCGAGCATTGGGATGGCCGAGGCGTTGATGCCAGATCATTGACGGAGCTTTAGTTGCTGTGAAGGAAACATGTGGAAGGGACTTCAATTTTGGAAGATAAAGTGAGTAGAGACCTTGTTCACTTGGACCCATGAGTAGGATGGTATGTGTAGACTCGTCCTTCACAACAAAAAACGAGGAGTGAAATTCAAAGAAAACGTTATTATCTAAGCAAAATTGTTGAACTGATAAGAGATTTTGTTTAAGTTCAGGTACATGAAGAATATTATTGAGAGAAAAGGTTTTATTAGGAGAATAGAATTTTGAGGAACCAATATGACAAATAGGGAGAGGATTACCATCACCAACATGAAGGGAATTGTTACCAAGATAGGCCTCAGAGTTGTCCAAACTTGCAAGGTCGGGTGTAGCATGACCATTTGCTCTTGTGTCGGGTTTCCAGAGTGAACTAGTTGTAGAGCCAGCTTCAGAAAAGGCTGCATAGTTTGCTTGGGGTGAGTCGCGTGTGGAAGATTGACCAGCCTGTTAGGACACTATGCAGGAATGTGGCCAATACCATACCGGTTACAATGACCATACACGGCATTCTGAGTAGAGGCCCAAGCAAACTGTGGTTGACGGTTCTGGGCACCGAATGCTTGAGACTCATCACGGTTCCAATTATAATTGCCACGATAGTTGCCACGAGAATTACCACGACGGTTACCGCGATAATTGGTTGGTTGACGGTTGGTAAAGAAGGCCTGCGGCTGTTGGTTTTGGGTAAAAGCAGGGCTGATGTTATACCCTAGTTGAGCAGCCAATTGTTGTAAAGTAGCCAGTTGATTCTGTGGTGGTGCCGGGGTGGGGAGAAGACCAGCAATGCTATTGGCCGTAGGTGGGGCTGGAAAAGTGGAGGTTGTGAAGGCATAGGAATGGCTGGTGTATGTCGAGTCATCATGAACTCATGATCACTCAGCAGGCCGTGTAATTATAAGGCAACAGGTGGTGAACGAAGCAAGTAAATTGGCTTTAAGTCCGCTATATTCATCTCGTAGACCAGCAAGTGTAAGCATTACTATATCTTTGTCTTTAAAGGGCTCACCAATATTGGGCCAAGGCTGTTGCATATTCCTGCACACGGCTCAGATAAGAAGCAGAAGTCTCATCAGCCTTCATCTAAAGCTTCAACAGCTGCGTTTTCAGTGTGTATTCCCTGGATGAGTTATTCGGGCATAGGCTCTTTCAAGGGACAGCCACAAGTCACGAGATGTTACACCCTGGACGTGCAAAAAACTGGATTCAGAGATGGTAGAGATGAGAATCTTTCGAACGTGGGCATCATTGGAAATCCAATACAAGTGGCTGGGATTATCAACAGAAGCTGTGTCGGTGGTGGCTGCGGTTCTGAAAGGTGGGCATGGTATGGTACTGTCAATGTATCCAAACAGGCCATTAGTGACTAGGAAGGGATGAATCAAGTTCTTCCAGAAGCCATAGTTCGTGGGAGTTAATTTAAAGGCGAATTTATGCGAATTGTGGGCAGTTTTCTCTGTAGTGGTGAAGGGTGAGAGCATTGCCATTGGAGTGGTTGGTTTAGAAGATGATTAGAGGTAAAAAAAAAGGAGTAGAAGGAGGTGCTGCGACGGCAGTAGGGTTTGGGTAGGGTTAGGTGCTGCGACGGCAGTAGGGTTGGTAGGGTTAGAATGGCTGTGATACCATAATATAACATAATGATTGTGTTATTGATTGTTAAATAATGATTACAAGAATGTCATATATATAGAACATAAAGATACACTTTAGTACCACTAAATATAAAGATATATAAAACTATCTTTAACTTAATTATATGGTCTATCATGCCGACACCACCGTGGTGTTAGCAGATTTGACCCCAAATCTTCCCCAAAGGGAATAGTTCGCGATGTTATCGTTAAGGTGGAAGAATTCTATTTTCCAGTGGATTTCTTAGTGCTCGATTGCGTTTCTTCGGATCAAGCTAATCAACCGAACGTGATTTTGGGCCGGCCTTTCTTAGCCACGCACATGCACAAATTGACTGCCGTACGAGCACGGTCGATATGACTTTTGGCAATAGAAAGGTTCGATTGAATGTATTTTCTAATGTTTCTGACATGTTTGCTAGTGATGAATGTTTCATGGAAGATATTATAGATGGATGTTATCCTCATACGGATGAGGACGCACCAGAATTTTGTTTGCTTTGTGATAGGATATAGGAGAATCACATGTGTGATTTGGAGACAGAGGTTCAGAAAATTGAGGCACAGGCAGTGCAGGAAAGAAGGCCTCCATGGACTCATCATGTGGAGAGCCTTCAGCTGAAATTCTTTCAGGTATTAAACTGTCATGATCGACCCACCTCAGGTCGAGTTGAAGGAGCTGCCGGTACACTTGAAGTATGCGTTCTTGGAGGAGGATCGGACTCTTCCGGTAATCATTGCGGCAAATCTGGAGAAAGAACAAGAGGAAGCACTACTGAAGGTGCTGAAGACCCATCGTGCAGCGATCGGGTGGACTCTCGCGGATTTAAAAGGTATTAGCCCATCTATTTGTATGCATAAAATTATAACTGATACAAATGCGAAGCCTTCACGCGACACATAGAGGCGGCTAAATCCAAACATGCGAGAAGTTGTGAAGAAAGAGGTGCTCAAGTGGTTGGACAATGGGATCATCTATCCCATCTCAGATAGTCCATGGGTCAGTCCAACCTAGACAGTCCCAAAGAAAGCAGGAATTCAGATTGTAAAAGGCGACAATGGTGAGCAGATAGCCACTCGGCCGGTAACCGGGTGGCGGGTATGTATCGATTACAGGAAACTAAATGCTGCCACTTCAAAGGATCATTTCATTTGCCTTTCATAGATCAAATTGTTGAGAAGTTATTAGGTCAGAAATTTTATTGCTTTCTTGATGGTTATTCAGGGTCAATCAGATTGCTATCCACCCTGATGACCAAGAAAAGACAACATTCACATGCCCATATGGCACATTCGCATTCAGGCGAATGCCATTCAGGTTGTGCAATGCCCCGGCCACCTTCCAACGGTGCATGATGAGCATATTTTCAGATATGGTCGGGGATGCCTTGGAAATTTTTATGGATGACTTTTCAGTCTTTGGGTCATCATTTGAAACGTGCTTGAATGAATTATCTAGGGTATTAGAACGATGTGTCCAAACAAATCTAGTGCTTAGTTGGGAAAAGAGTCACTTCATGGTTCAAGAGGGCATAGTTTTAGGGCATGTTGTGTCTAGTAAGGGGATTGAGGTCTGATAGGGCAAAAATTAAAGTAATTTCTACATTACCTCCCCCTACAAATGTGAAGGGCATTCGTTCCTTCTTAGGACACTTTGGGTTTTACCGTAGGTTTAATAAGGGTTTTAGTGTCATAACAAAACCTTTGTGTAACTTATTGCTAAAATATGTTCCTTTTGAATTTGATGAAAAATGCTTACAGGCTTTTAATGTGTTGAAGGAACAACTGGTACAAGCCCCATCTTGCAATCACAAGACTGGACAAAACCTTTTGAAAGCATGTGTGATGCAAGTGATTTTTCTATCGGGGCTATGTTAGGTCAAAGAGTAGATAGGAAACCGGTAGTTATCCACTATGCAAGCAAAACTCTTCTCGATGCGCAATTGAATTACACTACAACTGAGAAAGAGTTGCTTGCGGTTGTCTATGCATTACACAAATTCCGGGCTTATATTTGGGGAAGTAAAGTAATTGTGTACTCTGATCATAGTGCAGTTAGGTACTTAATGGAGAAGAAGGATGCCAAACCAAGGCTGATTCGGTGGATCCTATTACTGCAGGAGTTTGATTTGGAAATCAGAGACAAAAAGGGGTGTGAGAATGTGGTGGCCGATCATTTGTCACGGCTTCCGGCTGAAGTAGAGGATGTCACACCGGAAATCAATGAGCAATTCCCCGATGAGTTTATTATGTCGGTAAGTTCTGGACCATAGTATGCTAATTTTGCTAATTATTTATGTACAGGTACTGTACCAATGCATGGAACAAGCATAGGAAGCAGCAATTTGTCACGCAGGTAAAGAACTACATTTGGGATGAGCCAGATTTGTTTCACATCGGTGTTGATCAGATAATCCGACGATGTGTTCCTGAGACACAATTCAAGGAAGTGCTTCAGCATGCTCACTCATCTGCATGCGTTGGACATTTTAGTGGTCAAAAGACAGGTCATAAGGTTCTTGAGTGTGGTTTGTATTGGCCCACTCTATTTAAAGATGCTTTTGAATTTGCTAAACACTGCACAAATTGTCAAAAGATGGGTGGGATCTCAAAACGGGATGAAATACCATTACAACCGATTTTGGTTGTTGATATTTTTCGATGAATGGGGGATCGAATTTCATGGGTCCTTTCCCCAATTCGAATGGTAATCTGTACATCTTGGTGGCGGTTGATTATGTCTCAAAATGGATTGAGGCAATCGCCACAAAGACGAACGACCACGCCGTAGTATGCAGGTTTATACAATCAAACATTTTTGCAAGATTTGGGATTCCCCAAGTGATCATCAGTGATGGGGGATCCCATTTTAAAAACTTTAACTTTGGCAAACTGCTTAAACGGTACGGCTTGGACCATCGAATTGCTACACCGTATCATCCACAAACGAGTGGATAGGTTGAAGTGTCAAATAGGCAAATCAACGAAATTTTGCAAAAGACTGTGCGAACTGACCGTAAGGATTGGTCGTCCAAATTGGATGACGCTTTATGGGCCTATCGCACTGCTTATAAAACTCCTATCGGCACTACACTCTATAGATTGGTGATAGAAAGGGTTGTCATTTACCCATGGAAATCGCGCATCGGGCCCTCTGGGCGGTTAAACAAGTCAATACTGATTACTCTGATGCAGGTGCTCATGATTTTTGAAGTTAAGTGAGCTTGATGAATTACATCATCAGGCGTATGATACCGTTGCGGCGTATAAAGAAAAAATGAAAGCGGTGCACGACGCAAAACTGCGGCGTTCGGTGTTATCGATAGGTCAGCGGGTTTGGTTATATAACTCACGTCTGAAATTGTTTCTAGGTAAATTGAGGAGCAAATGGACTGGTCTGTTTGTTATCACAAGAGTGGGTCAGTTTGGGGATGTGGAAATTGAGGACCCGAGAGATCAGCGAAGACAGGTGGTAAATGTCACCGGTTGAAACCGTACCTTGACGGTGATGATTTGGATCCGCTACCAGAAGAGGTGAGCTTTCTTACAAGCTCACCTGAGTATACGACTGATTGAGAGTCACAAGAAGTCTGGCTGAAGACTAAAACTTAGCGCTACCGTAGAGGCAACCCGGATGTGGTACATATTTCTTTCTCATATTCATGTGTTTATTTTAGTTATGATTGAAGAGTTTTGTTGTGAGTACACTCGCAGCTTTGAGCAAGTGTGGGGACGTGGAAGATGCCCAGGTATGTTGCCAGTTTATGTATCTCGGTCGACACGTTTTTTTAGGGGGTGGAGTGGGCGAGTAAGAACAAAAGAAATGATTTCTTAACGTTAATTATATCTTCACGCGTTTTGTACAATTAAACAAGTAAAACTCTCATTCAAAAAAAAATTGCAAAACTTGAAACCGTCGGTGACGGTAGCCCAACCGTCAGTGACGGTTGGGGCTTGCTGGAACAAAATGATCAGAAACACCCGACCATCACTGACGGCCGGGCACCATCGGTGAAGGTTCGGACAGGGGCGCGCCAGGTGGTTCGGGTTGGGTTAGATTCGGTTTGAATTGATAACTTAAACCTAAACTTATTGGAACAAAACCCATATACATCCACTTTAGGGCAGATTTATGACCACAAAAACTTTATCTTGCCTCCATCTTTTCCATCTCCTTCATAAAACACCCAATTCCTCCATAGCCACCAAACTCTCCAAAAGCTTCGTTTCTCAACCGAATCAAGCGATTCAAGAGTCCATCTTGATTAATTTTTCGAGAGGAACAAAACCCTACTGATAGTTTTCACCGAAAACACCCAACTCGTGCGATTCAGTCCGTAATCGAAGAACCCTAGATTTTCATTTGGTGGTTTTGTTCAAACTTCAAGTTCAAGTTTCTCTTGCATATCTAACTTGAATTAAGCAACAAAGGTACGATTTTTACTACTCTTTTGCTCCGATTTGAGGAAGTCAAGGTAGTTTATGGAGTTTATGCTTTGTTCATGTTTCTTTAGTAATTAAATCATTAATGAAACATGTTTCTAGCTTGGCTTTGTTATTATTATCTTGGTTGATGAATTGAAACGGGGTAAGGAGAAGTTGTATGAGGATTAGATTGTTGTTTTGGGCTAATGGGATGACATTGAACTTGCTTGGAATTAGTTAATGAGCCACATGGTGATTTTTATAGATAAAATGAAAGAATAAACATGTGGTAAGGATTTAGCTAATAGCCAAGCTATAATCATGGCATAAAATAAGTGTGGGGAGATTTCATAGATTCACACTTGTTTTGGTTTACGTAAGCATTGGTTTGAACTAATTTGTGATGTTTTTGCATGTGTGATGGAGATGGTGAGATCGAGAGCCGGAAAAAGAACCTGCAGCTGAAGCTTCATCAACTGCTCCGAAGAGAGCACGAAGAGGTAGTGGGGTGGAAATCCCCGAGGTCGAAATGGAAGATGTTGTTGAGCCCACAAGAGGGCTTGGTGACATTCCGTACCGCCCTACGTGGAAAGAGGGACCGCTTGACAAACAACAAGCGGGTATCAGGCTGAATTGTTTTACGCGAAGATGGGGATGCAAGGTCCATTCGGGACAATTTGGGTTTAGAAAAAGTGATAAAGAAGAGTGACTTCAAAGCATTGGGTTTTTATGAGAAGTTTATGGAGCTTGGATGGGAGAACGTGGTAGATTTCTGTGGGCGAGAAATGGGGATGTGTATTTAAAGAGTGTGATGGCCTGGATGAGCACTCTCATAAAGGATGGCGGGGCCAACTCACCGAAAACGGTCAAGTTAACAGGTAAAGTCAATGGGAAGCCGGCGACCATGTCTCTTGCATCACTAAATCAGTTGTGCAAGTTCGATTCCAAGTCTAACAGTTTCTATACATACATTAACGAGAATGACTACTATAATGAGTAGAGAAATATTGTGGCAGAGCCGATGATGTTTGAGGAATTATTTTTGACATAACAGGGGTTGGAGGTGAAAAAAGATAACCTTAAGCCATGGTAAGGCTTCTTCTGATGTTGTGTTTTACCAACATTGCTCCAAGACTGGGAGATTGGGGTGCGTTCCGTAAGCCAGAGTTGGTGGTTCTCTATGCTATCATGACCTGGCAGGTTCATTTGTCCTTCAGACAATTGGTCATGATGCACATCTGGCAAGCAAGGAACGCAAAGAAGAAGAAGTTAGTCCCACATGCAAGATTGATTAGTGCTTTCTTGTGAAACAAGGGGTGGTGCCAGCAACTGAAGCTGCATATAACAAGCCTCATCTCACATTTTCTATCGAGGATGCTTCAAAAGGGGATCAGACCACATACAAGAAAACAAAACTGTGGCATAAAGTGACATTTGGAGATGATGCCAAGTTGAAGATCTTGCAGTGGGGCAAGCAGAGACCTAGTCCAGGAGAGATGGATGACTAGGATTCAAGCGATGAGGAGTTGTTGAAAAAGAGAAGAGAAGCGGGGGTAGATGTAGGTGCAGGGTCGAGCAGGCAACATGAACAGCCGAGGCAGTCTGATTATTCATGGGGTGTGTTTGACGATGACATGCAAGCGAGGGTATAGAGCAGCCAACCGCCAGATTATACAGGTTGGGAGACATGGCAGAAATCAATATATGATCAAGGCTCATGTTTGGATGTTACGAGAGAGAGGCAACACGAGGAGTTAATGGGGTTCATGCGGCGATCCGATCGGGTGTGCCATATTAGCGGGGAAATGGAGTTGAACATAAGGGCGTATGATGAAAATCAGTTCCGACACTATCAGGATTATTATAACGGAGTTCCCTATACTGAGAATCCACCTTACATTCATGGTTCAATGTGGTTGCTCAGAGAGTATTCGCAACCACATTTTCAGAGTTCTTACCCATACCAGCCGCTGCCCTATGAGTACCCGTCACAACAACAGCAACAAGGAACTCCGTCCTCATCCTCTTCACAGCAGCAGAACCCGCAAGCAGAAGGCTTGGCGGATATTTTTTAATGAGCTTCTTTTACGAGCATTTGGGCGAGTACTATGGTGGACCACAGGGTCCATCGTACCAGTGAGCACTCTCTGATTCGTTCAGGTCCATGTGCTCTTTCTATTTGTGTTGAACAATTTACTTCTTTAATTTTTTTTGTGTGTTTCCGTTTGGTGGTGTTTGAACTTATTGTGTTATGTTATGGGAATGCGTGTTATTTATTATTAGGAGTTAGCCGCTCAGCTAGGTATGTTTGGTTGGATTCCCGGGCAAAGTTTTAAAAGTACCATACATTGGGGACAATGTATCCCAAGTGTGGGGATGGGAAGCCTGGGAAGGGATTTGCGGATAAAGTTTGAAGAGATGAATTAGTGATTGGAAATCGATGAAAACTGAAAAATTGAAATTTTGAAAATTTTGTCAACGTCTTAAGCTTGCTAATTGGATACGAAAACCTAAGTTTCAATCACTAATAGATTCCTTACCGGTAGTAGACTAGATTAGTTCCCTTGTCATGGTTGTTCCTTTAAGTTTCATGAGAGTAGGCTTGGCAAGTGCTTTTATAGAAGAATTGAAAAGAGATGTCTATCTAGGGGTAACATGTTTCTAATCGCATATGCTACATGTTGTTAACCCTTTTTACCTTTTCTTGGTGAGATTTTGAGCCTGTAGATGGATAGAATGCATTATATAATGAATTCGTTTGTTGAGTGCAGGCTATGTGTTATTCTGTGTTAGAACTTGTGTGATTTGATGCATGCTGAGATTGTGGGTTTGACATGTGCACATAGGTGATAAAGGTACTAGGATGTTTGTTCTTCATTTGTGTTCGTGTTGTGCGTTGTGTCGCCAAATTCCCTTAGTAGCCCTGTTGAGCCTAATTACCTTTCATTTGTTCACCCGCTGTTTTGTGAAGACCGACCGTGATGATATTGAAAAAAAAGGAAAAAATAAATATAAAAAGAGAAAATCAGAAAAATTACAAAAATATAGAAAATGAAAAAGAAAATAAAGCAAAAAAGAAGTTCGATTGTTATTTGTTGTTTGGTTAGAAAACCAAACCAAAATTTGAGTTTGAATAAAGTTATCACGATCTGGTTATTGTTTGCGAGCCAATTAGAAAAGAAAAGAAAAATAAAAATTTTCCCTACCTTAGCCTAAGCCCAAAACCGAAAAGTCCTTTTGATATGTGCCATGTTAGATGATACAGTGGAAGTGTGATTGTCATACAAGCCTATGATTACAGGATTTCATATTTGCTCAATTAAGTGTTATGTACTAGCACATTACACGCTAGTTCATATATTAACCCGAGAGGAGAGAATATTGTGAGAGGTGTGTAGCATGTGTGGTAGTTTAAACATGTTAGTTTTAGATAGACAAGTCTTATGTTTTTGCAATTGCATGATGTGTTTATTAAGCTGTCAATCTCGATTGTGTCAGTCTACGGGACGGGTATGACTTGGGAACTGAACAGGTTGAACTGGTTAAGGGTTTAGAGGTGTTGATTACTGTGGTGATTAGCTCTAGTTGGGTTGCTTGAGGACAATCAAAGGTAAGTGTGGGAATGTGATGTAGGGGTGAAAGCCGAGTATTAAAGTGGTTACATGACGTATTTTATGTGTGATGTATGTGTTTACTTGCCGAGGATATGTTAACTACGAGATCTAGTTGTTTCACATGTAAAACAGGTAACTTGGTGAGTTTACGTGAGTTAAAAGTGCAAGTGGAATGTGCATGGATGATACGTAAAGCTTGAAGTGTGATTCAGAAGCTTTTCGGTTGGTTACGGGATGTGTGAATGCAAGACGTGAGAATTACACGAAGTCTAGGGGCCATTCGGGTCTTAATCAAAGAGTGGTTTGCACTTCATTACGTGAGGAAATGGAAAATTCAAAGTTCAGGGGCCTTTCTGTCATTTCTGGAAAGTTGAAACAAGGAGAATGAAGGCTTTGGTCTGCGACCGTCGCCGACAGTGTCATAACCGTCGGTGACGGTGAGTATGTTTTGGCAAAGGAGAAGCAACGACAAGCAACCGTCGGTGACGGTGGCCTAACGTCACTGACGGTTGAGTGGATCAACAACAGCAACTCCCGACCGTCACTGACGGCCAGGACCATCGGTGACGGCCCGTTTGACGAAAAAACGCGAGGTTGTGGTTCTTTTTGGTATATTAGGGTTTTGGGAGCTTATTATCATATCTAAGTTTCCAAGGACGAATTGGGACCATCTCAAGCACGAAGATCAAGGCTTTTCACTCCATTGATCATCATTCTACACGCCTATTCATCAACCACGATCATGATTTCATCCGTTCTTCAATCTTTCGTTGATTTCACTTGTGAGATGAGCGGCTAAACTCTTTTGGTTTCCTCCGGTTGGAGGGTTTTTGTAAGTTAGTACTTTTATGTGTTCGTAACAGTTGTTTTGACTTGGTGATCTAAGCATTCGATGCTTTTCACCATTGATTTGATTAATTGATTGTTAACGATTGTTTTTATTCAAACCTTGATTCTTGATCATTCAATTCCCGAGAGTTCTAGTAATTGGGATATATTTGCTAGGGGATTAGGGTTGGTAATTGCAATTGATAATTATTTGATAACCACTCGTCATGTATTGATCAGAGTACTTAGTCGTTGATTATCACAATCGATTAATTAGGTTTAACACCTATGTCTATGTAGGTGGTTTCAATTGAACACGTAGTTGTATTTAACTGCAAAACCTGAATACCGGAGGAACCATTTTTCCTCTTATTGATAAAAACTCATTTTCTTAGTTCGTAATTTAGTTAATTCCCAAATCAATCAAACACAAAGTTAAGTTTTTATAGTTTTAGATAATACTCAGCATTATTACATTTTCACAATCCTCCTCTGGTTCGATATCTGATTTACCCTTTCTACAGAGTTAGTTGGTTTTTGTATGTTCCTTACGACAGACATCATAGTCGATTGATGAGATAAACCGCGGTTTCAAAAGCAAAATGCTAGAATTGTTGTGGAAGATGATCAACGCATAACAAAAAGAAAACAATGTCCATCAAGAGATAGAGTAGGAGAAGGTACCCAAACATCACAGTATATCAAATCCAAAATATCATTTCTTTGAAATTTAGAGTTACCCAAAGAAAGTTTGGATGATTTTTTCAACTGACAAGGGGTACATAAAGATGAACAAAATTTAGTAGAAACTGGTAAAGAACAAGACGGAGTAATAGACTAAAAACACGTTCATGCGGGTGTCTAAGAAGTTGATGCCAAATGATTGATAAAGCTTTGGTTGATATGAAAACTTGCTTGGGAATGGTTTTTTAAGTGGAGGAAGATGGATGGAGAATAGGTCATTATCACTTGGACCCATTAGAAGGGTAGTGTGTGAACACTCATCTTCACAACAAAAGAAGAAGAAGAATAAAATTCAAAATAAATGTTATTATCAAGGCAAGAATGTTTAACATATAATAAATTCTTTTCGAGTGCGGGTACGTGAAGAATATCATAAATATTAAATGTTCTATTAGGTGAAAAGGATTTAGATGAACCACTGTTGAGATAGGTAAAGGCTTAGTGTCACTAGTGTGGAGGGAATCATTACCTTGGTAGACTTCAGAGTTGTCAAGGTTTGATAAGTCAGGAGTAGCATGGATATTAGCACCCATGTCAGGGAACCATGTGGCTTTTGATGTCGATTCGGTATCTGAAAACTTGCAAAATTAGCTTGAGGTGTTGCAAAATTAACTTAAGGTCCAGTCCAAGCAATAGTAATTCGATTTGGGCATTGAGATGGGAGGAGTCCGTATAACACACCAATTGCAGTGGCCATACACCATGTTTTGAGTTGATGCCCAAGCAAACTATCAGGTAGGACCAGTGTAGGTGTTGTCACAACACCAATTGTTGTAATTGCCATGGTAGGTGCCGCGGAGCGGCATAGAAGCCTGTGGTTGAGGGTTGGATGGGGTATACCATAATAGGATTCAATTGATAACCTAACTTGGATGTTAACTGTTGTAAATTGTGTAGCTGTGGTTGTTAGTGTAAGGGTTCCCAGTGGTGACAGCAAAAACTTGTTGTTGTGCAAAAAAGAGTTTGGTTTATTAATCATGATCAGCCAAGAGGCCATGTAATTCATGGAAAGTTACTGGTGGGTGACGAGTCAAAAGATATGATCTTAACCCATGATATTCATCTCGTAATCCCGAGATGGCTAGCTGTCAGGATCTAAGTTTGAATTGATTGTTGTTTTTGTTTCAAATAATGAAAAATGATTGAAAGACAGAGAATAAGTGCAGGGGATTAATGGAAAACTTTTACAACAATCAATCGATCGTTGTTTTCATCACCATCATGCTTTCAAGTAATTAAACTATTGCATGTGATTCACAAACTCCCCCTTAGCCCAATAACGATCGTTTGATAGTAAGAAATGAATAAGATATGCGAAATTGATCTTTTTAAGAAGACAAGTAAAAATTGTTACATTGAGCGCCTATTTATACTAACTATCTAACCACTGATCGTTTAACAGTGACGTCATGGTTGATAGTGACAGCTAACAAACGTAACTAACTACAAACACTGCTTAAACTAAAACTATGAGTGCATAGCACTGTTACATTAGTTAAACTAAAACTAGGCTAAGCACTGCTAGCTATCCTCTGATCTTGTGATCTTCTATCAGCGGTTGGGAGTTTCTTCTGTCAGAGGATATGAATGAATGTGTTTCTTTAAATCAGTGGATACTCATCAGAGGATAGAACATCTAATGGTTTGGACCAAAACTCGGATGGAGTATTTTGACTTTGTATCATCTGTTCCTTTCCAAATGTTCAGTCCCAACATCTCCCCCTGGAACAGATGATGCCAAAAACTCCTTATTCTTGATCTTTATTCCTCAGAAAGAATTCTCTTATTTGACCCTTGAATTGTAGTTCAAAGTTAAGAGACTCTAAGTCATCAGCATCCTTCTCAAGCTCTAAACTTAGTAGTTCGTGGAAGTCTTCTATTGTAAGCCCATAAGCAGCTTCCATAATAGTTTAGTAGCTTTTCCATCAGACTTGAGCAGAGTTAATTCGTGGGTGTCTTTGTCGACCTTCCACTTTAGAATTTTTGGGTGTGAAGACTTTCTTGAAGGAGCCTTTATTGCTGAGGTTAGGAAGGGAGCTACTCTTGTCAGATCTTCGGCCAACTTGGCACTTCTATCATCTGTTGGATAGTCCATCATATTTTTTATACCTTCTTTGATAAATACTTCCTCAAACTCTCTGTCAACCTTCTCAGACATCTCCTCTTGCCTTTTTCGCTTTAGCAAGGCAAGTGTGGATTGGGCAGTTGTTGAGCTAGGCCTTTTAGAAAGTTGGGCTTTGAGAGCAGCATCTTCTTTGGTATAATCAGGTTTAGGAGGCATTGATGGATCCTTTTTCCTTCTTGCTTCCAACATCTTGTATGTATCCAACACTCTTATCTCCCCCATCTCATTACCTTGTTCTTTGACCCATAATAATTCTGAATTAGCTCTTCTTTCATTCTTCTGAGCTTCAGGGTCTTTTCAGGTACATTCTTTTTACATTTGTTCCAATCTGGGCATGTAGGTTTGTTGTGAAGGTCTTTTAGTTGTTCTTCTATTCTTGCAATCTCTTCTTGAAGCTCACTCACAGACCAATCTTTAAAATGTGCCCTTTTGCAGCATATTTCTTGTATTCCATGATGTGAGAAATGTACTTATCTTTCAAGAATTTATCATTGCTTCAGAAATCTTATTTGATAAGTTCTTTGAAAATCTTTCCAGTGATTGGACTTTGCTTAATTGAAATTGAAGTTGATTCTGCACTTCTTATCATTTTTGCCTTTGGACAACTTCTTAGCCATATCCTCTGTCTGTTTTTCTTTGAGTTCCAGATACTAATCAATATTTGCAGGCTTTGGATAACCTTGAAAGGAAGGGAAGTGTCTTTTGTCTGGATCTTCTTCAGCATAGAAAGATATGATTTCTTTCTTAACTGCAGGCAAATCAAGAGGAAATTTTATAGCTGCAGGAATCACTTCTTTTGAGGGAGCAGATGATGTAGTTGGGGAAGCAGAGGTTAGATTTAACATTGGTGTAGATACAAGCGGCAAAGGAGCAGGGATCTTTTCTTCATTTATAACCTTTGTAACCTTCCTTCTCTTAAAACTGATTGATGGTGATGATGGATGGCTTGGAATTCTGGGTGGTGTTGGTAGTTGTTGTGTGGAAGTGGGAAATGTGAGGATGGCAGTGGTTGTGATAACATCTGCTACAACCGCTACTGTGTCAACAGATGTTGGCACAACAGTTGCTGTAACATCTGTTGGGGTGGATATGGGAATTGTGTGAGAAGATATGGTTGATTTTGTGATGATAGAGGTTTTTGTGGTTGGATTGGTAGCAACTTTAGTTTTGAGAGGTGTGGATTCTGGTTTTCTTGCTTTTGTAGAAGATTTCCTCTTTGTTGAGGTACCAGTCTCTCCCTTTTCTAATTGCTGATCAATCTTTTTCTCAACCAGCACCTTGCCTTCATCAAACACAGTCTTCTTATGAGAATTCTTTGCCCTTGTCAAGATATCTTCAGTTAAATCAAGTTTCTTTGACCCATCTGGTTTAGGAATATTCACTGTAGGCCTTGCCTTAGAATCATCCATCTTCAACTTTTTGTTTCCCAAAGGTTTCTCCCCCTTTTTGGCTTCATCTGGGCTTACAAAAATGACAGTGGGAGGAGATTGACCAGTGGTGGTGAGCAAGTGGGCTTTGATTGCCTTGATATCTGCAACAGTGTCATTGTATCTTGCATCAACCATATTCCTGGGTTCCATCGTCTGATGCTTATGTTTTTGCTCCAGGAAATGTTTTTCTTGTTGAAAGATTGGACTTATTATAGATTTGAGCTCCGTAGTGGTTGGAACAGGTGGTTGGCTCTGAATAGTGATCAACTGTTTCAAAAGATCTTTAATTTCATCAACAATGATTTCAACATTGGTAACCCTCTCCGTCAATTCTTGGTATTTTAGCTCATCACCTAACTTAATAGGATCATCTGAACTCCTACCAGATGTGGTAGTTTTATCTAAGATATCATGAGCAAGTGGTTTGCCACTTGCTTCAATATTAGATGCCCCTTTGTCTTGGTTCTGGGGACCTTCCCACTGGAGCAGAGGTTACCGTAGTAGCCTCAGCAGTAGTTTCCTTCAACAAGGTCTTAGCTATGTAACCACTGTCCAATTGAGAACTTGGGAGTTCAGCAATTGTAGTGGCTGCCATTGTTGAACTATCACCAAGGGTTACATGTAACCCAAGGGATGTAGCCTCTTCATTTGCTGATGGGCTAGCAATTAGAAATAAGTCAGACCCAGCTTCTGGTTGAAGTATATTCACATTGATGGGTTGGTGAGAAGTGCTGGATAATGTCTGCTCAATATCTATTGCATTCAGCAAGGGTAGCATGGTAGGTGGTAGTGATGGTATTGGTGAGAGTGGCTGTGTAGAAAGCGACATTGCCCTGGGAGAGGGGCTGTGGAAGATAGAACCAAGTGATCCTAGAGCTTCATAATTTGGTGTCCCTGTGCCTACAACCTGATCCTTTTGTGAGGATGCCAGAGGAGTTTGAAAGCCGGTGTGAGATCTTTCTACCATCTGTTGTGAAGAAGTAGCAGCAGTGGTTGGTGACTTTGGTGGTGTCACTAGGTTAACCTCTGGGATCTCATCTTCCAGAGGACCCTTTTTAGGTTTGGTGAGTTTTCGGGATGCTCTGGATGGTTTCTTTTTGGAGATTTTAGGTGTGGGTTTCAGAGCAGGGTTGTGATGCCCTGATCACCTAAAGCAGTAGGCTCAGCAGCCGGAGGTTGAGCTTGAACATTTTGTTCTTGTAAAATAGGCTCAGCCTTCTCTGCTTCTGTTTTGGAAACTTTGTCTTGATTTGTAATTCGTGTAAACGTTTCATGGTTTAGGCTGCCAGCGTTTATAACTGCGCCTTGTTTACTTGCGTTTGATTTGATCTGATCTTGCAAGTAAACACTCATGAATCTTGGATGTATCAAGAAAGCTTTTCTTTTTGAAATATTTTTAAAATTAATTACAAGATCATTGAACACCACCTGGGAGAAGTTAAAATCAGAAATAGTTAAAGTTGCAAATCCCAGATACTGCATGTTCAATGGAATCTCGTTGAAAGCAGTTGTTTTGCAGAGACACATGTAAGTAAAGTGTGGAAAAAGAATTTCATCTCTGCTGGAAAATTAGGTTTGAAAATTGTCATACCTTTCAACTGTCCGGTGTATCCTCTTTCAACGAATTCATGCTGCATCTCCCTCAAAGGAAATGATACCGGATGTTGCATATCATTTAACATGAATTGGGAGATAGATTGTGGGCTTATTTGCAGTTGTGTGCCACCAACTTTGGAAGTGATAGAATAGGGCACACCATTAGCGGATGAGTTTACTTTAGCATTTGCCCAAAATTCTCTTAAAGAATCGATGTAAACTGGGGCTTCTACTTCCAACATGTGTTTAAATTTTGATTCTTTTAGAATCCGAATCATTGGATGATAACGAGTGTTTGTGTCGGTTTCTTCGAGAATAGCAGTGTAATTGTGTGGTGTTTTGATGATGAGGACAAATGGGGGTTGTTCTTGTGTCGATTTCTTCTTTGATTTAGGTTTAGGAGCCATGATTTTGGATGAGTTTTGAACGAAGGGCTTTGAAAAATTTGGAATTGCACAAGAAAAGTAAAACCTCTGTTTGGGGATAGAACAGGGTTTTATAGGGTTTTTCAAAAAGTGCACTTGACGTGGCGTCTGATGCAACATCTGTCGAAAAACATCTGTCCATGTGTAACCTTTGTTTGGCAATGGAAAACAGTTGTTTGGCTAACCACTGTTAGAGCAAGACTACTAGTGGTTGGGACCAAATTAACATTAGCAGAGGTTTGCAGCAGTGGATAGATTTTCAAGACAACAGTGTTTTTATGCTATCAGAGCTTTAAACAGACTTTAAGGATTTTATTGAAAAATTCAATTTTAACTATTTTTAAGGATGAATTTCTGATTTTCTAAAAAAAATGATTTCTATTTACACATGAATCACAAGAAAATTTGTTTTTAATCCATGTTTAGCATTCCAAGCTTAGAAATCAAGCTGTCAAATATGGAAGCATCAAGTGCTTTTGTCAACACATCTGCTAGTTGATCCTTGGTATGGACATGTTGTAAAGAAATCAGACCTTTTTCATAGCAATCCCTCATAAAATGATGTTTGATGTCAATATGTTTGGTGGTGGAATGTGAAACTGGATTTTTGATGATGTTTTCTGCTGCTTGACTATCAATTTTGAGAGGAGTCCTCAAGGTAGTCACACCAAAATCCAAGAGTTGATTTTGAAGCCACAAAATTTGAGCAGTGCAACTTGCAACAGCTATATACTCTGCTTCAGCAGTGGATGTGGATACTGCAACTTGCTTTTTACTTTGCCAAGACACTAAGCAATCCCCTAGGAATTAGGCTCCTCCAGATGTGGACTTCCTTGTTGTTTTACATCCAGCAAAGTCACTATCAGAATATCCTGCAAGCTCAATGTTACCATTAGCTGGATACCAGATACCAAGTGTGGGAGCACCTTTTATGTATCTGAATATCCTTTTTACAGCAATAAGATCTGATTTTCTTGGCATTGACTGTGATTTGGCACATACACATGTGGCAAACATAATGTCTAGTCGTGATGCAGTTAGGTACAATAAGGACCCAATCATGCTTCTATACAATGTTTGATCAACAAGGTCATCTCTGCCATCTACAGTGACTAGCTTGGATGTTGCCATGGGTGTGCTGCAAGGTTTACAATCATTCATATCAAATCTCTTAAGTAGTTCTTTCACATACTTATTTTGATGAATGAAAGTGCCTTTTTGCATTTATTTGACTTGTAAACGAGAAAACATTGCAACTCACCCATTGCACTCATCTTAAACTCTGCTGCCATGAGTTTTCTGAACTCTTCACACATGGCAGGACATGTGGATCCAAAAATGTATCCACATAAATTTGGACAAGCATCAAGTCTTTTCCTTTCCATTTTAAAATACGGTTTTGTCAATCCTACCTCTGGTAAAACCAATGGATAAGAGAAAAGTGGATAGAGTTTCATACCAGGCTCTTGGTGCTTGTTTTAGACCATACTGTTTAACCTGTAGACATGATCAGGATGAAAATGATCCTCAAATCCAGGAGGTTGACAAACGTATACTTCTTCCTTGATCTTTCCATACAGGAATGTACTTTTGATGTCCATTTGATACACCTTGATGTTGTGGTTAGCAGCAAAAGCTAAGAACAGGCGAATGGTTGCTAACCTTGCTACTGGAGCAAAAGTTTCATCATAATCAATCCCTTCTTCCTGTCTGTAGCCTTGAACCAAGAGCCTTGCTTTGTTCTTGACAACAATACCCCTTTCATCAGTTTTGTTCTTAAAGACCCACTTTGTGCCGATGGGACTCACATCTTTTGGCAGTGGTACAAGTTCTCATACTTGTTGTCTCTTGAATTGTAGGAGCTCTTCTTGCATGGCTTCTACGCAGCTGTTGTCTTTCAGTGCCTCTTGGTACTTGACAGGCTGTGTGAGTGATAGAAAACCAGCAAAAAGACAAATGTTTTGGGCTTGGCTTCTTGTGAGAACACCCTCATTGATGTTGCCAATAACTTAATCCAATGGATGGCTTTTGAGGAAAATCAAATCACCTTGATATGGGACAATGGCATTTTGAGGTGAAGCTTGCAAATGTGTATCATCTGAGCTATCCTCTGCTGGTGAATTTGATGGTCCAGCCTCTGATTGGAATGGTGGTGGAGGGATTGGTGGAATGGTAGTGAAAGTGGGTTGATTTTTGTCCATTTGTTGTGGACTTTCATCAACAGATGTTTGGATTTGAGAGCTGGCAGAGGTTTGAGTATTAACCACTGTTGACCTGGCAGAGCTTTCATCATTGTTACTAACATCTGCTCCTCTGCCTGTAGGATTGATTTTGAAACTTGGAAGAATGCAATCATATCCTTGCTCTTCAAATGATGATTGTGGAGTACCTGCAGGGTTAGCCTTGACAGACACATCTTCAAATGTAAATTTAGATAGATCAAAAATTCAGCAGGACCATTTGCTGGGATTTTCAAATATGAGAGTTCGTTGAACTTCACATTTAGAGTTTCCTCAACACACTTTGTCCTAGAATTAAAAACTCTGTAGGCTTTGGCAGTGGTTGAGTATCCCAGAAAATAACCACAATCAACTTTGGCTGCAAACTTGGATATTGAATCCTTGATGTTTAAAATGAATCATGGGCAGCCAAAGACTTTGAAATAAAAGATCAGAGGTTTGATTTTGTAAAGCAATTCATAGGCAGTCTTTTGATGCCTAGGGTTTATCAAAACTTTGAACTGGACATAGCAAGCAGTACAGCCTCTGCCTAAAAAGACAAGGGTAAACCTGAGTCTGCAAGCATAGTCCTTGCTGATTCAATTAAAGTTATGTTTTTCCTTTCAACAACCCCATTTTGTTCTGGAGTTCTAGGGATGGTGTATTGTCTAACAATCCCTTTTGACTCACAGAAGGCATCCAACTCCTTGTTCCGAAACTCTGTCCCATTATCACTCCTAAAGATTTTTACAGGCAGATCAAATTGCTTTTCAACTTGTTTAACAAAGTTTTGCAAAATATTTGTTGTTTCATCCTTAGAGTGTAAAAAGAAGTCCATGTGAACCTGAAAAAATCATCAACTACCACCAGACAATATCTTTTGTGTTTTAAGCTCATGATTTTTACAAGTCCAAACAAGTCCATATGAAGCAACTGTAAGCACTGACTTGTTTTGGATTCCTCAATTGACTTGTAAGAACTTTTATGTTGTTTACCTTTTAAGCAGGAAACACAATGCTCTTCACAAGTAAATTGTTTTTGGGGTAAACCTCTAACCAGATTTTGTTTTGAGAGAGTGGAGATAGTTTTTAGATTTGTGTGTCCTAGTCTTTTATGCCATAGCTCTGTCTCTTTGCTTGAGGCAACTGAAAACAGGCATGCATTTGACATAGGATTATCTTTTAACATATCAACCACATACATATTTCCTACTCTATGAGCAGTCAACTGTGCTTTGCTCTCTGCAATGATTTGATCAATCTTTTTGACAACCTCTAGCACTACTATCTGGTAAGTTTTCTTTGTGAATAAGGAACCATAACCTTTATCACTCATCTGTGAAACACTTAAGAGATTGAATTTTAGATTGTCAATGAGATTCACATTTTCAACCTTGAGTTTTCCTGCTGAGACACATCCTGACCCTAACACCTTTCCTTTTGAATTATTCCCAAAGGATATATCACCCCATCCATGAGCTTTAAAATCTCTGAGCATGGCTTTACATCCTATCATGTGCCTGGAGCCTCCACTATCTACATACCAAAGCATGTCAAGGTAAGTAGAAGCTCCCTGCACATGTTTTGAAATAATTAGCTCCGGTGGGTCTCCAAAGCCAAAATGGCTTTGGATGGGGTATCAAGTGATCTAGACTCAAGTCCAGATTGATGAGCAGTGGTTAGATCAGACTTTTGTAACCACTGCTATGAGCTACCTCCTATCAACTGTTGGTAACCATGAGGATGCCTATTTATCCTTGGCTTGGAAGACTTTTTGTAAGTCTCATAAGTCATAGGCACCTTTTGATAATTAGGCTGGTTTTTACCTCTTGGAAACTGGTTTGATGGAGGTGCATCTGTTACTTGAATTTCTCTGTGAATAGAGGTTTGATTTAAAGCTTTGGTGACAGATGTTTCACATGATTTAAATTTCTGTTTGGCAAGATTTGAATTTTCTCTTTCTAGAGCTTTTTCTCTAATCTCTTTTACCATTTGATGATAGGTTTTGAGATAGACACACTCTTGAGTTGGATGATTTGTTTTGTTGCAAATGGTAAATCTAGGAGATTTAGGTATAACACAAGTTTTGTTTATATCATTGGCTTTCAAAAGAAAACAGTCTGCTGTATCATGATTCCTCTTTTCACAAAATTTACAAAACAAGTGTTTAACCTTTTCTTTCCTTTTCCTATCAGACTTTTTGAGAGCAGATGATGTAACCTCTGCTGGCAAGTCTTTGATAGGAATCACCAGTGCTTTTGGTGCTTTTATACCATCAAGAGTTGAAAGGTCCATTTAAGTTTTCTAAAATATCACATTCATCTGACCAGGTTGGTTCAAACTAATATTTTTCAATTTCTTTTTCTTTTGGGGAAACCTCTGGTTTTTCAAGAACAATTTTGTTTCCCTTTTTATCAGTGATTTTAATTTCTTCACCAGCCAAGTTTGTTGGGACTATTTCAACCAGCTCAGAGTCAATTTTTGCAACATTTTCACAAGTATGGTCATATTCCCTAAAGCCTAAACCAAACTTTACGTTGCTCTTGACTTGAGCATCAAGCATAAGCTCAAAACCTTTGCAAGACTCTACCCATTTTTCACAAGGGATCTGGGTAGATTCTAGCTCCTGTTTGCAAACTTGGTATTTTTCTACCATAGTTTGGGGCTGATCTTTGGTTATGCTTGATTCATGCCTTAGGCTACTCATTTCAGAATCTTTTTCACTTAATTTTGTTTTTAACTCTTTAACAAGTTTTTCAAATTTAACTTCATCTTCCAAAATTTTGTTTCTCAGGTTTTCATTCACCTGTTTTATGTTTGCAAAAGCAATAATGCATTTTTCAGAATATAGATCTTTTAGGATCTGAGGTGATACCATCGAAGCAGCCATAAGAGCACAAGTCACACACATCTATGTTCCATGGGTCAGATAGATTGTCTTTTTCAACATCAACAGCATTCATTTCAACCACAGGTGTAACTTCTGGTGTAACCACTGCTTCACAAAATTCAACCACATCAGCTTTTGACTCATGTTCCACAGACTCATCACCTTCAACTATGGTCTCAAGAGCCATAAAACATAAGTTTTCATTTTCAAAATCATTTTTGGCTATGAGAGTAAAGTTTTCATCAGTTAAATCCTCAGGCAAACTACTCCAGTCAACAAAACGTTGGGTAAAGAAGCTTTGTTGTGTAACCTCTGCTGGTGTAGTAGTGGTTTGAATAGTTTGAGTAACATGTGGAGCTTGTTGCACATGCACTTGAGGTGGTGCCTGAACATATTGAATCTGTGGAGCAGAGGTTTGGACATAATGAATAGGGACAGTTGTTACAGGAGTTGCAAAATGAGCAGTGTTTTGCATTTGTTGTGTAGGGGCAAACTGGGAATATTGGACAGTGCTTTGAGAACTGGGGCCAGGAGGGGTAACAATTGGTCCTACAGTTTGAGTTCTGCATTTCCTGGCAAAATGTCCCATCCTATTGCACTTAAAGCATTTTATCTTTGATTTATCTAACCCAACTTTTAACCCCCCATGCAATCCTGGAAACCTTCTACCAGTTCTTTTGTAAAACTTACTAGCCCTGACACTCAAAAGTACCAGCTGGTGTAGGATGTCCATTTCTTCCAAACCATGGGTTCAAAGTGTTGTAAGTCATTCATCTCAAAACTCAAATTGTCAGAGGTTTGGCTTTCACAATTTGCAGCAAAGCAAAATTGGGTGTACAGGGATCAGAGTTGAAATTGTTTCCAGAAGTTATGTCAATGTAATGATCAAAACTCTGATCCTTTCCACTACCGGACCCCTCTTCATGACTATAGAGAGCAGTGTTTCCCAGTGTATAGTCATCAGTCACTTTCCTAGACTCTTGATGCTTCTTTTTCTGGTTCAACTCTCTCTCATAAGTGAGAAGTCGACCATGAAGCTGTGTGAGGGTCATTTCTTTATAACCAACAGATGTTCGAGTAACATAAGCTATTGTCTCCCATTTTTCTGGTAGTGATCTTAAGAAACGACTATTGATGGTCGAATTAGGAAATTTCACATCTACCAGTTTCAATTCGCTTATGAGACAGCTAAATCTCTCGAACTGTTGGGTTAGTGACTCACCTTTTACATGGCAAAATGTTTCATACTACTAATTTAAGACTTCTCTATTATTCTCGATCACCTCTTCAGTACCACCAAATTGCTCTTTAAGATCATCCCATAACTCTTTAGCACTATTACAATAAAGTAATCCCGCATAAATCTCATTGGGCAAAGCTGAAGCAACGATGCTAAAGGCTTTAGCATCCAATTCGATTTTGAGGAAATCCTGTTCAGAGTAATTTTCGAGTTTTTTAGGGACTTGAGTGTGGGGATCCTCTGTACTTGGAACCATAGGGTCCAAACACAACGGATCTCCAGCATCTCGTGTTCTGTTGAGCGAGAATATGACCCATCCTACGTTGCCAAATAAAATACTCATTTCGTTTCAACATGTGTGGTTTGAACATGGATCCAATATTGGAATCCGGTGTGTTTTGTGTCATTTCTCTTGTTTACAACAGATTTGTGTTTTAAAAACTTCTGTAGTAATAAAACTTTGTATTTAAGCAAAACTTATCAAACGAAATTAGCAACAAAGAGTTGATCTGTTCAAATCAATTTGATGTTTAAATCAAAATCGATTGACCAAGCTCTGATACCAATTGTCAAGATCTAAGTTCGAATTGATTGTTGTTTTTGTTTCGAATAATGAAAAATGATTGAAAGACAGAGAATAAGTGCAGGGGATTAATGAAAAACTTTTACAACAATCAATCGGTCGTTTGTTTTCATCACCATCATGCTTTCAAGTAATTAAACTATTGCATGTGATTCACAAACTCCCCCTTAGCCCAATAACGATCGTTTGATAGTAAGAAATGAAGAAGATATGCGAAATTGATATTTTTAAGAAGACAAGTAAAAATTGTTACATTGAGCGTCTATTTTTACTAACTATCTAACCACTGATCGTCTACAGTGACGTCATGGTTGATAGTGACAGCTAACAAACGTAACTAACTACAAACACTGCTTAAACTAAAACTATCAGTGCATAGCACTGTTACATTAATTAAACTAAAACTAGGCTAAGCACTACTGGCTATCCTCTGATCTTGTGATCTTCTATCAGCGGTTGGGAGTTTCTTCTGTCAGAGGATAGAATGTGTTTCTTTAAAGCAGTGGATACTCATCAGAGGATAGAACATCTGATGGTTTGGACCAAAACTCGGATGGAGTATTTTGACTTTGTATCATCTGTTCCTTTCCAAAGGTTCAATCCCAACATTAGCATAACAAGGTCTTTGTCCTTCATGTGTTCTCTAATATTGGCTAAAGTAGTTGCATATCCCATGGCTCTAGTTAAATAAGTGATGAGGGTTTCAACAGCTGAGCAATTGAGTTTTTAACGTACACTCACGAGAGGCGGTGCTTGGTGCATATGCACGTTCTAAAGAAAGCCAAAGATCTCTAGAAGTCGTATCTTGAACATGTTGATATGGTGGATAGGATGATCGTCCAGACATGAGCATCATTTGCTATCCATCAAGAATAACTCGGGTTATCAATAGTGGAGGAAGAGTCACCTGCTTAGATTGTGGCACAGCTTGTTGCCCGTTTACCTGCCACTTGTTTGTAATTTGTTTACTTTGTTAGTTTAATGAAAAATTTCTGATAAAAAAATGCCAACAATTTCTTCATCATCTGCAAACAAGGAGACTGTAATTCCTTTACATTGTTGAATACTATGCCAACATCTAGTAAACAAAATCAGTAATTCTTCAGGAAAAAATAAATAATAATAAATAAATAACCAAAGCATAGGCTGCAATTAAGGAAACAAAGTAACCATACTTGTTATCATACAAACATCTGCTGCAATAAATACTAGATACCACCACCAAATTTTCACCTTTTCATTTATAGATTTAAAAATGTATACTACACAAAGAAGTGACAGGTACATAAAATTTTGACTATATACTGCATCAGTACACTCCCATCCTAGAAACACAAAGCATAATCATCTTTTGCATGTAATATTAGAATTATGATGGTTTTATCCACAAGCATAAATTAGGGTCATCTGGGTGATGCGTTGATGATTTCTTGACCGAGCTCGTTGATTTTGTTAAGTAAAAGCATCTGCTCTGTTTCAAGTTGAACGATGCATTCTTGTTCAACGTCATGCAGGCTTTCCAACTCACTCAGAATCATAGATGCTTCTTCAAAGCTTTCATCTTCAATCAGAGACCGGATTTTCATCATCGTTTGCTTCATCTGCCGAACTCAAAGGACAAATTCAATGTTTCATTTAATATGTAAAAAACTATATTAAGTCACAAGCTTCATTTTTTAAGATTTTTTATATTCCCATAGCAAGAAAGGCAGATAGCAAAAAATACAAAATGCAGGTTGTAACATGGCCAGATTTTTTAAGATTCATATTTGAAGATTTTTATGATAAGTTTTATAATCAAAGATTTTTATAATAAAAAGTATACAAGTTGTACCCTGCGTATAATTTTCAAGATTCATGTTAATAAAGATTTTTTAAGATAAAAAATATTTCTAAAGTTTCCTATATAAAGATTTTGAGGCAGATAAAAGAGACAGAATACGAGTCGTAACCTGGGTAGAAATTTTTTGTCCTCTACTTGAGGGTGGCTCAGAATCAGAAGCTTTCTTTTGTAGTTGTGGAACTTTTCTAGTAACTTGAACATGAATCTCACCCTTTTTGACTCCTTGTAGAGGTATCCACTTATCGGACATCTCATTTGGAGGCAATCTCTGATATTCAACAATGCAATCGCCAATACTAGATGTCGGCAGAAGGGCGTTATGGTCTTTTACATGGAGCGCTAAGAGACTTCCATCATCCGGGAATTCGAAAGTTTGATGCCACTGGGGAGTTAGAGTTTTATACATCACCTTGGTTCTTCTTTTCAAGTTTCCATATTGTACCCTGACATAAGGATCGCTTGTTCCCCGAATATCGGCAGCAACAAGATCTCTTCCTTCAATAAGAACAAGCTCAATCAGACCTCCTTGTGAGCCCTATAATAGATCAAAAACCCACAAAAGTATATGAAGTTTGAAAGTAGCAAAAGTCAAAAGTTGACAAGAAGTATATTTGCATACCATGGATCCTTGATTATAATCATTGATGGTTACCATTTCAATTTCAAGGTGGACTTCACCCTTGTTGACTTTCTCAAGTGGGACCCATACATCCCTCACACCCCATCCATCAGACCTTCCAAATTTACCCTTGCACCCCCGATATTCTCATTTCCAAACATGTCTTCGTTATAGCATTTTATCTTTAGATATTCACCATCACCGATCTCTTCGAACTCAAACTTCTGATTCCATGCAGGGTGTGAATTTGCTGCACCTCTTGTTCTTTGGATTGTCTGAACAAACATTCTATATTCAAGATTCTCCTCCAATATATATATTAAATATACGAGACGGCCTCTAACATTAATTGCTTCTGAATGACGCCCTCTCTCTCTCTCTCTCTCTCTCATTATATATATATATATATATATATAGAGAGAGAAGAGGAGAGGGCCGTTCATTTCAGAAGCATATAATGTTTAGAGGGCCGTCTCCGAAAATCAAAAAAAAAATTTAATTGGCGCTGTGCGAGATAAAAAAAATTGGGCCCTATTCGCAAATCTCCATACATTCAATTAATCAAAGTCAAACATTAATTTCTAAACATTGGCGAATTGGTCACAAAATCACAAATCCAAAATTCTGAACAGGCCCAAAAACGTTTTTGGTTCATAAACCCAGGCTCTTTAAAGATTTTTTTATATATATAATTAAAAAAGTTTGGGCCTTATTTTGATTTGGGCCCAGAGCGGGTCGCCCACCTGGCACTTGCTCTGGCCGGCCCTGGTATTGTGTTAAATGTGCTACACAAGATGATAATGTAACCGCCTCTTTTTCCCTTTCCCACTACTTTTTATTATCTTTTATGCACTGTGTGTGTGTGGTGTGTGTATATATTTACACACCAAAATTCATTTATTTTTGGGTGGGGCTTCTACTTAAGTAAAGCATAAACATCTACCTTCCCATATTGTAGTTTAACATAAGACTTTGCGCTTTTCTCCTTCTCTAAAAGGTCTTTCCCCTCAACAACGGTCACATACATCTTCCTTCCGGTTCTTGGCTGGAAATTAGAGATGGACCCATGTAGTGACGATCCTCGCGAGCTAAGTTGCAGACCACTTAAGCTACGTAACCCATCAGAATATTGCCATTCTTTTAAAGTGAGTTTCACTTTCAGCTGCACCAGTAATATGATTATCCTTTACATCAGATCATTATTACCATTTCTAAGATGTACAGGTGGCAAAATACACAGGTAAGGAGGATTGTGTAACCGCTCAAAATGAGTATTTCTTCGGTACAGAGCAAAACAAGTCAGGTTAAGTTCAGCCAAGACACATTTCGTCCAAACTTAAATTTTATTGATAGTTAATCAGTGTATCAAAATTGTATCATAAATATGCCTATTGCCTTATAAATACACTTTGGCGGATTTAGATCCATTTGACCGAATACCTTCTAAGCAGGGTACTTTGACTTTACCTGTTTAACCTTTTAGTTCACACATCCTGCGGATGCTAGAAGCATACATTACTGGAAGAATTAATTATTTAAGGAATGCCGAAAATCCAGTCAAATGTGGTCTGTGAGTAAAATATTTGGGTTCAAAACATTTACGGACTTATCATTTAATCAAAAGAAAGTTACTTTATTTAGGGACAGAAGACATATGATGATTCAAAACAGTATAGTAGGCCTAAACATTAATGGTTCTGATGAGAAAAGATCATACCTTTGCTGAGTTAATACCCTCAAACGGGACAACCATTTCAACTTCTTGTCCACAAAACTCAGCATGCTTTGCTATCACGCTTGAATCTGGTCCAACGGCCCAAAAGACGGTTGAATCATCATCGCAGTATCTCAGCTGCAACCGTTGAAAAGGTTAACTTCTATACGAGGTGCCCTTAACTTAAAAACTCAACAGATCATCGTATATCAAAGTCAACATGCATCCTCTAATGCAGTGGCGGACCCAGAAATTATTTGCTGGGGGTACGGATGAGTGGTTCAAGCATATTTTCAGGGGGTGCGATCGGGTTTTTTGCATAAAAAGTACACTAAATATTTTTTTTCAAGGGTGCGCCCACCCACCCTGGGCTTCACCTAGGTCCGCCACTGCTCTAATGTCAAAAAGAAGACTGCAATGGTTATAATGAATCTTTGTAACCGAAACTGCAGCCCAAAATTTGTTGATGCAAATATGTAGATTGAATAAAAGGGTGTATTAGGTAACGAGTCAAGATTGGTTCAAATTGGGGTGTTTCGGTCAGGGTTGAACCGCTAACTACGGTTTAAGAAATAGACAAACCGAACCACACAGAAAGGTTTTACGATTTGAATATTCGGTTTTGGCGGTTTAGTAGTTCAAGACAAAATAATTATTTTATTTTAAAAAACGTAATGTATTAATTTTTCAAGACATGACAAGGATTCTTCATGAATATATAACATATATAGATAACTTATATTCCTTAAATGAAAAAAAAAAGTAATAAATGTTAAACAGTTGGTTCAGTTTACACGGCCGGTTCCAATTTCTAAACTGTCAAGCGTTAACCAGACCGTATATATTTCAAACCGGCCAACTTGCTTCGGTTTGAGCAGTTCGGTCAGTTTCAACGGTTTATGAACACTACTAGGTTCAAACTTCAAATAAGAAAGGGTAGGGCCGAGTTGGGCCAATCCACCAACGCAATTTTGTTGTTATTATTAAAAATCGAACTATTAGTGTATTAAATACGATTACAGAAACTCGATTGCTAAATTAGTAATATATCTTCTTTCAAGTAAACTATATACTGTAAGCATTTAAATACATGTTAGGAAACTATTGACCCGTTTCAGTTTTATATAAAAATACAATTGAATTGATCTGTTTCCATAAATCTATGAAGATATCAATGATCCATCTTGATTGTGAAAGTAGTTTGACTGCAAAAAAGAGCATAACACACGTACCTTAATCTCACAGCTAGCAAGGTAATCATAATTGAGACTATCTGAACAGCATTCATAAAGATTGAACTTAAGAACTCCAGCATCTCATGAAGAACCATATTAAATGTTGAATCCCATGTTGGGTTGGGTCCCGCTACTTCAAGTGTTCTTCTAGTCAAATCTTCGAGTTCCACTTCAACAAATGTATGAAAGTCTTTACCCATGGTGTCATTATGATTATCTGCTACTACCACACTCCCATCATCACTTATCCTAGACCTTCCTTTAAAACTATTACGCGAAAGTGATCCAGCTGTCACAACCGTGACATGGATTACACCCCCAACCGCCTTTTTCCTTAGGTCCACTGCTGGCAAATAAAGACAACGCCGTCGAGGTTCAACCATTGTTTTATTCAAGGAATCATTACATAATTTAACCTGGGATTAAAAAACATTATCAATTAAAGAGTGTTATGACCAATTCAACGGTCCTATTATGTACGTATGTGATGTGACCACAGATGGCAAACTGGGAAGCTTTCGATACGGGTCAAAACAGGTTAAAAGCAAAATAAGTAATTGTTTGTACGGGTTGGGTTGAACACAAACAAATACTACAATTTTCAATAGTAAACTAATTATTAGATTTAGTAGGTTTTGTGATTTAAGAATACATTTTGGTCCACTTTCGACTGCTTCGACCCAAGCTGATATATTATTCTTTTAGTGACCCGTTAAGAGTTTAATGTATAACCTATCATCATATAATGGTAACTCATAAAATAATAAAATTTGTAAAGAACTCAGAAGCTTACCAGCCACGAAGAAACACCAGGGACTTCTGTCGCAGGTAAAGATTGGCTGCCACCACTTCCGAATGCAACACCTATTCTGACCTCCGGAGTTGACACAAACGAGTACAGAATTGCTTTTCCTCTAGAATTGGCGATAACAAAAGCTGCAGAGTCAAGAAAGGAAATTAGTACACGTATGTATATATGTAAGATAAAAAGACGAAATTAATTGTACATACATCACCCTTGACGTGGACGTTATTTACAACTATTCGAGTTGATCCCATAGCCAACTTTGCAAGCAACATAATACTTATGTTAGTTGTGTCCCAGTCACAACCCATACGGATGAATCTCTGTAAGCACAATCAGCAAGTATGTATCAACTTAAATTTAAAAACATTAGCCCAAGGGATTTTCTTAACATTCAAGACCAAAAATTAAGGAAAAAAAGGGTTTAAGTGGTTAAGAGATCAGACCTGATCGCCTGCGGTTAACCATTGAGCACCATGCATTCCCAATATAGGAGGGCATGAACCTAACGAGAACTCTAGCAGCTCAATCTTTTCCTACAAGAAAAAACCACGCTTTTTAAAACATTAAATTCTTGTAAATACCATTCGAAAGGATGAAATAACTTACAATTAGCTTTGGCTTCCGATGCTTTAGACGTTTCTGCATGAGAAAAATAGATTTGCATTAGTAGATATGAGCACATGTACTACTAATAACTGGAGATGACTTCTTGAAATCAAAAGATTTAGGATCCTGTAAGCATTTGAATCCACATTAGGCAACTTTTGACGTGTTTAACACATTCGACCTGTTTCATTTTAAGCTAAATTTCTATATTTTACTCATTACCAATAAAAATAAAATCTAAACTGACCAGTTTCCATATAATTGGGTTACCTCTAGTAAGTAGGGGTGGACCTAGTGTATAACAAGGGGCAACCCCCGCTACGGCTTGGCACTCCGGCGGTAGTGTAAAATTAGTGTAAACTTTGAAAAAATTTGACGTTTTTTTCGATTTCGTTACCGCTTTTTTATAAAACGTTACCGCTTGGTGGATTTTCTAGATCCGCCACTGCTAGTAAGTAGTGTACAAATACAATGATTTAATCTCATCGATCTCATCCAAATCTATATTAAATACATAATCACATGGGAAATCAACATATACATTCCTACTTGAAATGCATGCCTTTGATCAAGCTATATACATAGACACACACATATATATATAGCTATAAGAAAGGGGAAGTCACCTCAACAATGGATGAAAACTTCAATGAAAGCTTTGGACTAATGAAATTGGGCCAAACTTCAATTAAGAGCTTGTTGAGCCACTCACAGTGCTCCAATGGTGTTGTATGCTGGTGAAGTAAAACGAAAGAAGAATGCAATCGTTGAACTTGCATTACGTCAATGAAACCATAATTAAAATTTTATAAAAAAGAGCGTACGGATGTTTGTAAAATTAGTTGTTTCCACTTTTTGTTCAAGTCTTGCACAACAATTCGCTGTCGATGACTTCCATACTGCGGATTAAAACATCAGTGTCATAAAATTTTATTATGCATAATATAAATCATTTTTAATGTCAATAATAACTCCATCATTTATCAGGACTTTTGGCACAACATGCATCAAGTACAAAAAGAAGGATAAATAATGTTTATAAGACAAGGGCACAGTCAACTATTTATCTGATTTAAAGCTTGTGGCATAAGCAAATCAACCCTCATTAAAAAAAAAAGCATATCATCGTCTTGACGCGTATGAAACTTGGTTCTAAAAGCCCGCCTCGCGCTCAGGCATGTGGTGCGTCGTACATGAGGCGCAAGTAAGATTTGCTTGAGGGTGCGCCTCACACTTTTTAAAACCCAAGCTACGAAAATGTTTTGATCACCTTGGTATATAAGAAACTGATAATTACATTTTAAGTTTTAACCATCTAACAAGTATACAATAAACAGCTTTGTGATTCTTGAATTTTTTAATATGTCATTTCCCTTGCTTCTCAGTCAACCAAAAAAAAAAAAAAGCTGTTATCAGATTATATGTATTAAACAACTGAACCATGTGAAACCCACTTTTATGCACATGGGAATTAGTTAATACAACAAAGATCTACACAACAAACATGTCTAAAGCACACTTGGAAAAAGACAAAGTTAGAGTGCAATTCAATTCACCATAGGAGAATACCAACCTGCAATTTGTGATTCAATAACCTAAGATTTGAACAACTTTATGCAAACAACTTAACATCATTATAAGTTTTTATACATATTTTTACATAAAAACTTCCTATTAAAAAACCCATAACTGATTTCTTTTTTTTGTTGTGTTAACCATAAGATTCCACCGGCCAATACCCTGCTAACCAACAGTGATCAAGTAAAAATCACAGCTTGTGCTAAACAAGTGGCATCAAGCGGATACGGAGAAACTGGTGGAAGCAATATTCGAACTTAACCGACGCTAAAGGGAACCAGGTGCTTACCACTACACCACCCGTCGAAAATAAGTTTCATTTTTAGTGTTTACTAAATCAAACTACAAAAAATAAAGTTTAGTTTCTTTATACAAACAAATAATAAAACTAATAAATAGTGTTTATCAAATCAAACTACAAAAAAGTTTGAGTTTCTTCATACAAACAAATGATAAAATGAAAAAGAAATTTATATAAATAAAGTGAAATAAATTAAGAAAGAAAACCTGAATAGTTGCCCAGACAGCAACAGCAAGAGGAACCCAATTGGAAAGATTGAAAACCCATTTCTCAATACTCCATAAAACAAATAACAGAGGGATCACCAATGGAAGAAGTGGCTTCTCCACCAGCATCTGATTCAAGAACTCTGTTATTCTACGCATATCAATACTGGGTTTCTTCATCTTCCTCATATATGAATCTGAGAGCTCTGTTTGGATCAAAGATTCAAACTTTTAGGAACCCCATAAACTGATGTTATCTAATTAAGAAAGAAACAAAGGGTTACTGAAGGATCATGGGAGACAAAAAGAAGTTGACTTTTTGGGGGAATGGTAAAGTAAGCAACTGTTACAAACTGGTGTTCTTAAAGGTGGAATTCTTGAGGTGCTTTTGTAATAATGGAAGTTTGTTAGAACAGGGAAACTTATTAGACGAGAGTGTAAAGAAAGGTTATTGATTGATGATGATGGCCTCTGGACTTTTAGTTGTGAAAGTGGTCATGTGATTGTGATGATCTCTTTCATAAATAATAATAAGATATTTTTATTATGAGGTAATAATAAGATATTTTATTAGGGAAAAGATCAAATAGGAAGGGCATTTTAGTCACAAATTAATCTTGTATCTCCTCAGATCTAAGAAGTGCAGAACCTTATAATTCATTCCACCACCACCACTCCGCCACCCATCACCTCAGCCAACAGGAGCGGCGCAACCACCACCTGTCGCCGTACCTCCGTAGCACCACCACCACCAGCCTCTGTTCGCTTCGTATGCACCACCCTATACACCGTCGTATAATATCCATTGCATTTTATACTTTTGTACACTCAAACACAATCTCAACCGTAACCACCTACCACCCACGCCTACATAAATCACCCCACAAACTCCGACCACATAACTAAGCACCACCGCAAAACCATCCCATCGTTCTCGTCTCGATCAGATCTCTCTCCACGACCATTGCCGTCGCTGGAACCCGAAACACAACACCACCATCACCGGAGCTAAGATCTACTTTTCCGGCCACCGCTTCCGTCACCAAGCACCATAACTGTAGACGGATTGCGTTTACCAAAAACATTTTCTTTTGTGTTTTTAGTCCATTGCATTTTAGAAAGAACACTATGTTTTGTGTCTTTGGTCCATTGTGTTTTAGAAAAGACACTTCTTTTGTATTTTTCCTTGCTTTAGAAGATTACTTTGTTTTTTTTAGTTCATTGCGTTTTAGAGAAAAATCATTTTTTTATGTTTTTTGTTCATTGCGTTTTAGCAAAAATCACTTTCTTTTGTGTTTTTTGTCCATTGCGTTTTATAAAGAACACTTACTTTTGTGTTTTTAGTTCATTGCGTTTTAAAAAAAATCATTTCTTTTTTGTGTTTTTTGTTCATTGCGTTTTACGCATCTGGGTTATCTAAAACTTTTTTTCGAAAGTATATAAATAGTGTGCTCGTTTTAAAGATAAAAAACGTTCGTTTTTATGGTGCAATTTATAAAAAAATAATGTCGTATGAAAGAGTTATTAACGTTTAAAAAACATGGGAGAATTGGAGGAGAGAGAAACTATTATTTTGGATTGACTAGAATGCCCCACCAAAAACTCACGCGCCTCCTCTTTATGATTCAATTTAATTCATTTAATCTTAACCCTTGATTAGTAAATGGATAGACAAGATTACTTCCTATCCTTCATACCCAAAGAAACTTCCTATTATATCCTAACCCACTTTTATTATGGGGTTGATTACAAATCTAATCTTGACTCTTATTCTCTTTCATCTTCAAATTTAGATTCTTAGTATTATAGATTTATGTTTTATTTTATTTACAAAGAATGTGTTTTATCTTCAATTTTAATCATGAAAATCTACTATAGTTATGTGTTTGAGTAGTGGCGGATCTAGAAAATGATTATAGTGGCAATGTTTAAAAAAATATTTGTGTACTTCATATGATGGTTCGGTACCAGTCAAAATGATTAAGGTCAAAACGATTTGAATCGAAACAGGACGGGTCATAACGGTATGGGTCGAAAGGGTTCAGGTCGAAAACAGTACGTGTCAAAATGGTGAACG
Organism: Scalesia atractyloides; assembly: GCA_947069175.1. NCBI lineage: Eukaryota > Viridiplantae > Streptophyta > Magnoliopsida > Asterales > Asteraceae > Scalesia > Scalesia atractyloides. Next base: position 36,999,199 of record CAMTDV010000025.1, read on the forward strand.
TCGAATCATAAAACGCTAATCCTAATCCTAATCCTAATTAATTCTAACTACACATAATACCAATTGCACCTAATAACAATTGCGCATAACTACACAAGCTCAAAATCCTAATAAAATCAACTACACGTGTGACATCCCGGGTTTTTCGGACAACTTAAACGTAATACTTGTCGAGTGAATTATATGCTATGTATTAAACGTGTACGAGTTAGTGAATACGTGATGTGCGATTATGTGATTGTGTTAGTTATAAAATAATCATGGCGAATATGTACACGAACCGAACCGCGACACGAACCAACCTCAAACTCCCTGTGACTCTAGGAGTTAACCAAGTTTTAAACTTTAAACCCAAGTCTCTTCGGCCATGCTTTCTATCCAAAACCCAAGACCATATCCGCGAGCAACCCAAATCACTCTAGGCCGAGATCAAGCCCAAACCGCAAACTCATTGTGTTCAAACCCAAACCGAACCAACCCAAGTTCCTCGGCCACGAGCTCAAGCTAAAACCGTAACCCTTATCTCTCTCTTTGCGCTATATATACAAACCCACATGCATGATTCATTCACAACACAAAACCCTAAAAACTAACAGGCGACGGCAGCAAATCCCTCCATCCCCTCGACCGCAAACAGCCCCTTTTGCACTCCTTGTTGCTCACGAGCAGTCTCCCCTTTCAGTCCCTTTCAGCCTCGGTCGCAACAGCACCTCTTTCGGTTTTGATCTTGCTGGAACAGCCGGATCATTCTTGTCCAAGTCTCAGCTTACTTACCTAGTTATTAAAGGTTAGGATTTATCTTTTGATTACAAGATCAAGTTCAGATTTATGTGCTTGAATGAAGTGATTAGTTTGTTTCGGATTATATGTGTTGAATGTAATCGGCTGATTGATCGTGTTTATATGCATGATTGTTTTCGGAACTTATAAGTTTGCAAGTATGTTTTGTTTATAAAAACTAGAGTTATGAACTAGGGTTTGCATGGATATGTTATTAGTATTGATCTATGACTAGGAAACCGGTTCTTGATCGCCTAGGTTAATCATATGAACGGCTGATGCGAGTTTATGATAATGATATGCTGAAACAGTTTGCTGAGTAATAGTTACAGCCGACTTCATCTGGCTGTAACTCGGTCATTAGTTGTCGAAAAACGGATTTTCTGATGTCTAGAACGTAGAGATTTGAATAACGAATCTAAGGGCGCTAGATTCATAATTTTCTGAAGTCGTTTGATATTTTTAAAGGGCCAAATAAGTTCAGTAACTAAAGCTGTGAAAATCCTGAAATTTTGTTAGTTGTTTATCGAGTTGGATTTTAAAATCAGTAGGGAGTTGAGTCATGAATTTTGTACAGCAACTAGGTATGGAAATTTCCGGGCAACTCCAACTGGAATTTTGTTAATTGGACGATCGGTGATTTTTAAATAAATTCTTTCGTGGACTGCAGTCAGAAAGTGATAAATCTGACTGCAGCCTAGTATATTAATATTTATGGTTAAATGGTAAAGATTTAGGACTTGGAAAATTTATATAAATTTCTACAGTATAAATGGCACCTGCTGTAAAAATATTGGAATTTTTGGAACGTTGGAACTATTTTATAAAAATCCTAGAAAACAGCTGAATTATGAGTGTTAAGCTGAAATTTGATAACTTGTGATTGTGTGCACCAAATTGTGTCATGGATTGGTTTATGTTCATGATAAGTTGTTTGATCACTAGATTCACATGAGTATACTTGCATGCATGTTTGAGTGTTAGATATGTTGTTTGTGTGTATCACTTTGTGCGTAAATTAAGTGTAGAATTTGTATTGGTGTGTTCACACACTGACGTGAAATCAATTGGTTTGTTAGGACGCAATTAGCGGTCCCATCCTTTACAACTTCTTTGCTACACTAACCGAGCAACAAAAGGTGAGTTCACGGCCCCTAACTTTATCCGGTTTTTAAACAACAGGGGGAGAAACATGTATACACTCTCAAACTCAATCTCTTTACGTTATACGAATTTAACGTCACATAACTATTCGGTAACTAAGTTAATGTTAATGTAATGTTATGGTCACTAAGCAGCTTTATCACTTAAGTCCTCGTCAATCTCTCGGATTGTTAGTATTGGGTTTAATAGCGGGGGAATTATAAGTAGTACTACTGGGCCCGACAAGCCCCATCCGAGCTAGTCGCGCTAGCCGACCGGGTATGGTCAACGGGTGAATAATTTGGCCTAACTTCGCCATGGTCAGTGATAGGCCTGGCAACACGGAGGCACAACAGTCAGCTTCGATCGCGAACTCTTACGTGACATAACTTTAGGCTAGCTACCTATATATGTTAACATTGAACTTAATTACGAAACAACTATATTATCCCGGGTTGAGGATAATGGAAACAACAACTTATTATTCCGGGTTGGAGTAATGGAAACAACAACTATATTATCCCGGGTTGAGGATAATGGAAGCAACAACTTATTATTCCGGGATTGGAGTAATGGAACTAGCGCGTTATCCCGGGTTAGGGATAATGGGGAAAACAAACTATAACCGAACAAACGAATTTATGAAAACCTGTGAACTCACTCATCTTTAATGTTGACACTTGTTTCTTTACATGTTTCTCAGGACGCTAGGAGCTCTAGGTGCACGCACATGCATTGAACAAGACATCTTTTATCGAGTCTTATTTACAAATATTGTTTTGGGTTTTTCATTTGTTTTGGCGTTTGTGTTGGCGCCCGCTTCACTACTTATTTATGCTTCCGCTCAACTTTAAAAACTAATGCTTCCGCTAAATATTGGTAACTAATCAAGACAATATAAAACCTACGACAAATGATTTTTGAAAACGTATTATCAAATCATATAGAGTCGTTCGACGTACTAGTGTTTCAGATTCTGGTTTGTTCACACGCCTCGCGGTAAAACTCCGCAAGTGGAAATTGAGGGTGTGACAACACACATATATGAATAAGCCATAAATCCTAATAAAATCAATTGCCATAACTAAATAAACCCTAAATCCTAATCAATTCAAATTTCCACATAATGCCAACTATTATTAATCTCCCGCGTTGCGGTGGTGAGCGTAAACAGTTCCAAGTAGCACCAATGCTACACCACTGCTAGTGACCAGTAACACCGGAAAAGCTCGTAAAACAAAATAAATAAAAGGAAAAAATAAGACCGAATGAAAAGTAGACGTAAATTCGTTGAACCACGCATGCCCGTTGCGGCGTGTTAATGTGAATAAATTAGACTGAAACTTAAAACATAGAATATAATAACTAAGTCGATCTAGGACCTCGCGTGTTGCGACGAATCTGTCAAACGGAGAAAAATAGACGCGTTGCGACGGACCTGTTAAACGGGAAAAAATAGACAAAAAAACGTTGTACCCCACAATCACGTTGCGGCGTGTATACTGGCAAACTCTAGAACGAAACGTAAAATGAAAAATTTGTAAAAGATGAAAAGCATGGGGATCAAAGTTGAAAATAAAAGAATAGCATTGGGGTTAAATTGCAAAAGATGAAAAACTTTGGGTTAAAAGTAAAAAAAATCAAATGGTTAAAATGCAGAAATGAAAACCTTTGGGTGGCGGATTGGAGGAGCAGGGGGCGCCCGACGGAGCACCAGAGCTTGGGTGGACGAACAGTGGTCTGGGTTGTGCGTGGGCAGTGTCGTGCTTGTTGGTCGCTGCTCTGATATTTATGTGCGTGTTGTTCTTTTTCTCACAAAAGACTCACAAATGAACATGTATTTGGGTTTTTGGCTTAGTTGTTAGATGGGTTTTGGATGTTGGATATTATTTGGTATTAGATGTGGGCTTGTAATAATATTAAAGATGGGTAACATTATTTTTTTAAGGGTTAACGAAATCGAAAAAACGTCAAAATTTGTTTTTTTACACTACCGACGAACGGTTAAGGGTTAGCGAAGGCTACCCCTTAATACAAGGTATGTCCGCGACTGCGTTTGAGAATGTTTTTATATATGAAAGTGAAAGCTTGAAGTGACGTTGGTTGAATTGCATAAATTATTATCAACTGATAAGTCAGGGTTTGAATTATTACAGTTTTGTTATTGCTAATGCTATTACAACAACTATTATTATTACTACATAGTACTATTACAGGTATACAAATCATGTTCAAACCTTAAACAAGTTAATTCTGTCAACGAAAAAGTCTACATCGGGTTGAGTTTCAAACCGTTTCGGGTTTTGTTGATACGTTGACTAGTTTTTTACTAGTTATGTTCAACTTCAACCGATTTTAAATGAGATGATAATAAACCAGTTAGAAACCTACAAATTGTATTGGTTCCGAAATGAGATGATAAAAAACCAGTTAAAAACCTACAAATTGTATTCGTTCCAAAATAGTTTTCATGTATAACGTTTCAGATTTCGGGTTCCTGTTTAAAAACAGTTTTGTTAAAGCATCTCTAACTACTAATGTTATTTTTTATTAGAGTAAATTGTCAAAATCGTCCTTGAGGTTTGGGCATTTTTGTCATTTTCATCCAAAACAACTTTTTTGTACCATACAGTCATTCACTTTTGGGATTTTTTTTTGCCATTTTCATCCAAACGTCTGGCTTTTTGCCAAAATCGTCCCTGAGATTTGGGATTTTTTATCATTTTCATCCAAATGTTTGTTAGAAAATATAAGGCAAATTAGATGTTTTGATGAAAATGACAAAAAAATCCAAAAGTGATGGACTATATTGTATAAAAAAATTGTTTTGGATGAAAATGGCAAACATGCCCAAACCTCAAGGACGATTTTAGCAATTTACTCTTTTTATTATTTTGTTTTAAAGCATCTCTTACTACTAATACTATTTTTTATCTAATCTTGACTCGTATCCTTTTTTTTACTTTTATAGGGGCTGTTTATTGTACAAAATGGCTTATCCTACAAAATGTAAGCAATAATGTCAGTCTTCCGATCCCATGCGAAATCACTTTATTCCATGCGAATTCATCTCCTCTCAAATGAAATTAGCTGGCGCATTCACTTTACTCCATGCGAATTCACCACTAAAGGGTGCGAAATCACATGTCATACGTAATGTACGTTAAGCCATTTTGTACAATATATTTTCTCTACTTTTATATTCATGTATATCTAATCTTGACTCGTATCCTTTTTTTACTTTTATGTTCATGTTTTGTCATGTTTTTTTAAAATAACATAAATTCTGGTAAAAATCAGTCAACCAGGTTTTCCAAGTGGGAAAAAAACAAAGTAACGTTAATTTTCGAGAAAAACGTGTAAAAATTAATAAGTTAGCAATATATGCATAGGTTTGCTAGATTCGAGGAAGTTTAAGATACAATATATATTTATCAGTATCATTTTAACTATTTTCATTATATCTGTTAAATCATTCACCTATTGATGCATACTGTTACAACATCATGAAATCAAGGAATAAATTATGTTAAAAAATTAACAATGTTAATTTTAGTAACACCAATTATATATAAATATAATTATATATAAATATAATTTGTAACTTTTCTAAACTATGTATGTTGTACCTTGTGTTTGATTGGTGTTTTTTTAATTTGTGGCCCTTCTCCTTTACTTTAGTTTACTTTTTATCATATATAATACAATGAAAAGTAAACTAAAGTAAAGGTAGAAGAGACACAAATTAAAAAAACACCAATCAAGCACAAGGTACAACATACATAGCTTAGAAATGTTAAATTATATATATAATATAATATAATGAAAAGTAAACTAAAGTAAAGAAAGAAGGGCCACAAATTAAAAAAACACCAATCAAGCACAAGGTATAACATACATAGTTTAGAAATATTAAATTATATATATATATATATATAGGATTCGGTTCAAGAGAGAACCAATCTCAGTTGCGAGAACCAAAAGAACTCATATCATCCTACAGCATATTTACACATCACTCATAACTAAATTAAATTTAAAGGACATTTTAGTCTTTTACTTTCCATGTCACATATTTTATCTTTCTTCTATTTAAAAGTCAACATGTCACATCTTTTCTCTCTCTTATATTTAAAACCTATCATGTCATATATTTTCTCTCTCTTTTATTTAAAATTCAACACGAGACATCTATTGAGTCTTGATTTTTGAGTGAGTTCGCTTGGTAAGATCCTCAAATTTCGTAAACCCGAAATCGGGATGTCGGGGCAGTAAAAAGATGTTGGGCGTAAAAAAAATTTTGTAAAAAAGTTTTTGAAAAAAAATTGTAAAATAGATTTTGTAAAAAAGCTTTTTATAAAAATAAAATATTTTTGTTTGGCGTAAAATATTTTTTGTAAAAAAGTTTAAACCCGTAAAAAATTGTTTTTTTTGTAAAAAAAATTGTTTTAAAGTTCAAACCACGCGTAAAAAAAAGAAAGTTTAACCTGCGCGTAAAAAAAGTTTAAAACCGCGCGTAAAAAACTTTTATACCGGCGCGTAAAAAAGTTTAAAACCTGTGGTATTTGAGGGTAAATATTTGTAAATACTTGTACCAAAAAATGTTAAAAGTCGGTACCGAAGCGGTACCGAAAATGTACCTTGTTCGGAAAATTCGATACCGGTACACGGTACCATTATTTAAAGCATAAGGATATTATACACTTTACTTTGTTGCTTTTTCCTGCATCAATTTCTTGCATTATAAGTTTGATTTGATTGTAAGTTTTTAAAATAATGGCCGCGTATTTATTTCATGTCCAATATTTATATTTGTTTGACATTTGTTTCTTTGACTCTTCAAAACCCAGACATCTCTACATTATCTCTTTCTCTTAGATCTTTTACTCTCTCTGAAACTCTCTCTCTTAGTTGCAGACACTTTCCGACGAGTTTTTGTCTGACCATTTATGGATCTTACGCGGTCGTATTTTGTAGAGAGAGGAACATGAATAGGGTTTCTAGATAGAGAAACAGAGTGAGATGACACGCTTTTAGCCCCTGTCGCAACGCGGGGGAGCTTACATCTAGTTAATTATAAATATTTATTGGCACTCATAATTTAATATACTATGATTAATTTAACGTCTTATAAATAAATTCAATAATTTAATATACTAGGATTAATTTTAACGTCTTATAAATAAATTCAATTATTTTGTAGAGACTACTCAATAGGTTTAGACTCAACATATGCTAATCCGATAGGTTTGGGTCAGTTATCTCATATATTCTTCATACATATCCCTATAATACATTTGTGACACCTTCATTATGTTTGTTTACAACTACGTGGATTTCAGAAGAATATTTGGCACCATACATGGGAGCGATCCTTGTGAAAATATTTCTCTGAAAGTTAGATTTGGATGACTTATTAAACGTTGACCAATCCTTGTAAAAAAATGACTCTTTAAGTTAAAGTTGGACGGCTCACCAAGTGTTAACCGATCCTTATGGTGCCTCTTAAGTTTGAGTTAGACGGCTCTCAAGCGTTGACCACTCCTAAAAACTAACTCTCAAGTTAGAGTGGGGTGGTGCAGCAAGTGCTAATCGATCATTATAAAATTATGTATCTCAAGTTAGAGTCGGAAGGCTAAATAAGTGTTGATTGCTCCTCATAAAAGGTTTCCTATCAAAGTTAGAATGAGGCGGCTCATCAAGCGTTGACCACTAGTTTTAACAATATGGATCTCAAGTTAGCGGCAAGAGACTAATCAGTTGTTGATCGTTCCTCATAGAAAGGTTGGCTCTCAAGATAGACTTGGGCGATGCATTTAATGTGGTCGACTCCTAATACAAAAAAGTTAGCTCTCAAGTTATAGTCGTGCGACTCATGAAGTGTTGACCAATCCTTATAAAGATACGGTTTTCAAGTTAGAGCCAAACGGATGATCAAGTCAAGCGCGTCGTTATAAAAAGTTGGTTCTCGAATGGAACGAACCATCAAGTGTTCACTAGTCCTTATTAGTTATTGTCTCTTGATCGAGGTGTCGCGCCTCGGTCAAAGATAATATCTATAAACCCGAATTACCCTCAACTATGAGTTAGTGGTAGTACGAGGTCGATCCACGAAGAGTCTGTGGTTTGCGTATGGACAAGACTGATTTTACTAAGATTGTCACTTTTATGAAGCTTGCTAACTAAATTGATTAATTTGTTTTTTTGAAAGTGATGTCGGAATGAACCGACAAGTTTTGATTGAATTAAGTAATAACTAAAACCTGAGGATGATAACAACGAAAGTAACTATGATTGTAAAACAATTGTGAGAAAACAAGGTTCACACCCGGTTCAGTAATTGCACTCCTAGGGTTTCTACACGTTTTAGATTTGAATTAATTGCAAAAGTGATTAATGAATTTAGTGTCACGAGGCTTAGGTGCCAATAGCTATCAAAGTTACAAAGAACTGACAAAGATGCACTTCATTACCAAGAACATGTAAATCCTAACCTAGACCAGGCATAAATGCACATAAACATTTCATAAAGTCAAATTTAATCTTCACTCGACAATTTATGAATTCAATACAAATGCAAGACAATTGTCATAAGCTTCAAAATCAAATATCAATTTGTCACAAATCAAACCAATAACAATGTTTAACCCTAGACTTACAAATACCTACACCGGGGTAAAACCTCCGGGAATTAGCCGCTCATGGTGAACGGAACACGATCAACGGATGATTGAGCCTTGAAGTTATTCATCTTGATGCTTGGAGATGGAGGTAAGGTATGATTAGGGTTAGGATGAATGATGATGGTGATTGGGTTAGTGATTGATGAAGGATGGTGATGATAGTGATCTAGGTTACTAACCGATATGGATGAATTGAATGGACTGGAAATGAATTGGATTGGAATGGTGGTGAATTGTGGCTCCAAGAACAAGTTTTTATCTCCAGGAACTCGTAACTCCCAAGAATAGGTCAAAAATCAAGTTTTAACCCGTCCCCAAAAGCCAAATTCACAAAATTCGCGAAGCAAGAATCGACGAGCCGTCGCCGACGGCCTGATGACCCGTCAGCAACGGGCTGTGCTTTTTGATAATTCACCCGACGGATTATCTTGCTGTCTACGACGAAACTTGGGCGACAGGTGAGAGTACACGGCACCCCTATACTCCAATTTCTGTCGTTTCTTGATTCCGATTGATCCCGTTCGTGTCCCGGTGCCCCGTTTGGCTCCCATAGCTCCTTAAACTCCGTAAGACCTGTAAAACACAAATCTTATTAAAATTAGGCTATCCGGAATTAAAAGTCACGTAAAAACGTTAACTTAAACCATAACAAACACCGGTTTACACCTCTGCATCACATCCCCACACTTGTCTTTTGCTTGCCCTCAAGCAAATCTGTTTTTCACTTTCACGCGGGTCAAACGAGAAATACACTCCCCATTCTTGAGACGTAAGTAAAGGTCTCAAGTCATACCCGGTTCAAGATGTTTTGCAATTTCAAGTTATTTAACACTCAATGGATTCATATGAAAATGGTTATTCAAGATTAACCCGCCCTTAAAACTTACAACATATGCATATCCCTCACAATGTTCACTCCACTCGGTTTACAATTTGGCTAATTTATATGGTATTAGCGCCTTTAAAAGTGATCACTCAAAACCGAATAGAACATATACCTGCATATGCTTGCAACTCAATCATTCTCCACCACCGAACACGAACACTAAGCACAAGTCAAAAGGTCTTTAGAGGGTTGTAACGGGGCTAGGCTAAGGGTATGGAATATGATATTTAAAGTGGCTAAGGTGATGAAAATTCGATCTTTATTACGATTACACTAAACCGACTAAACCCAAGTCGACAAACTAATAGGCTAAAATGTTCGCCTTTTATTCACAACTACCGCACATCTTTTTGTGTTTTTATTCAATCATTCTTCACTATTTTTCATAGTATTTCCTGAATTTTCTGTTTTTTTCTTCACAAACTATATACACAACTAAAACTATGATCGAATTTCCCTCACACGGTTAGAAAGGTTTAAGGTTAAAGGCTAATTTGGGTGATCAAACAAAAGGATTAGGCTCAACATTGGCTACTAGGGGATATGTTCGGGTGAGGCTAGATAAATGGTGTAAAACAAAAAGGTTTACCTATTGCCTTAATCATTCTCGTGCTTGTATTCGGTCTATGGTCTCAAACGTATCAAAAGATGCAAGTTCTACAATACATGACTAACGGACCACTCAAACAAAGAAACATGTATATGCATAATGTATACAAGTGGCTCAAAAACTCACATATTAAGGGTATGAAATGTGATATGCACAATTACAAGTTTTTAGGCGAATTATTCCCAAATAAACACCCATTAAATACTTTTCATGCCTTTAACTTGAACTCGACCATGACAAAAGACCAAATGGTTCGTGCCATCCCTCGCTAACTTAGTTACTTGTGCTTTTTAGATTGCTTCAAACAAAGACATTTTTGAAAAACTTTTGAAAATTTTCCCCCATCCCCACACTTGATGTTAACATTGTCCTCAATGTGTAGTTTTTAAATGAACGGGTCAAAATCGAAAAACTTTTACTACCCCATCCCCACACTTGAGGTTAACATTGTCCTCAATGTTTTGGAATTAGGGCTCTTTATAATGCACAAGGGATGTGACACGGCTAACTTCCGAAAACTTTCACCCCGGAGACTAAAATACAATTTACACTCCACTTATTATCTAACTAAAAATCAAAGTAAAAAGAAACGTATGCACCTGATTTCCGAGCTCATTTTTCACTTGCTCCACATCTTTCAACAAAGTGGTCGTCTCATGAACATAATGTACCTACAAATCTCAACCCTTGTGTAGAAGCATGCTTCTCACAACCATCAAAAGTTGTTAGTATTCTACCACTTTTATGAAAATATCACCACTCCATACGTCAATTTACTTTGACTTATGTGGAAAATAATGTACAATAATAACAATCCTAACTCACTTTCGTAGGAATCACGGTTGCATTTAGCTTATGCAACAAGCCCTTTTAAACCTTCCGATAGCTCGGAAGGACGAGTAGGTCTCGTGAGGGTTATTTAGGGAACACACCCACAAAGTTCATTTAACTAGGAAAGCAATAAAATCTAACTAAAACAAAAACTAAAACAAAAAAAATACAACAATAACATAAAACATACGTCGCCTACCTTTGGTACTGTTCGTTTGGGTCTTAAGACAGGTATGGATTATACGGGTACCCGGTTAGGGATGATATCATTTCCTTCCAATCATCAAACGGTCCCGATTCCCCCTCAGCTGGTGGTGGTGGCTGTATCGGGATGAAACTTGAGCCCGGCATCTCGGGCCAATGCGGAGATGGGTCGAAGGGTCCTTGAGGTACGGGGAGATCCTCATAGTTGAACCATGGTGTGTGTTGCTGAAATAGCAACCCGGCTATCAAATTCCTATGATGCCTCTCCCGATCATGCAAGATCTTGGCGTTATTAATGGCCATTTGTTGATCCGTGGCGGTCGTCATCCAATGCCTATCCTCATAGGCCTCTCGCTCAATACGGAGGCGACCTTGTTCCTCCTCCCATGCTCTTCACTGAGCATTTTCTTGAACCCGTTGTTGCTCCAACTATTCCAACCAGGATATCTGTTGAGCTTGGAACACTTGCTGCTCCTCCCAATATTGTTCAACTTTGGTTCTATGGGCCGCTTCCTCATTCCAATGATTCTGATACTGTGTTTGGAGCCTTGCTCCCATTGGCGCCTTTTCTGGTGGTATCCGCGGTTCTCCCCAATACCCGCGGATACGTTGTCGTACACCCCCTGTTGCCCCCTATTATAATTGGTGTAATCCGGCCTACGCCGGGAGACAACTATTTGAGTAACCTCATTTGAAATTTCCTGATGCTGTCGGGTATATCTCTGTCTCGGCCCCCTCGGACCGGCCTGTTCTTCTTCTTCTTCCACATCATGCATTTCCTCTTCTTGTATAGCCCCTTGGGCTGCGGTGGGATCCATAAACGTGAATTGGCGATCCTGATCATCTTTCACCATATATTGGTGACCATAAACCTTGACGCTAATCTTCCAATGCCGCCTGATTGAAGCGAAACAAACTTGATCAATTGGCTTGGTTACCCATAACGAATCGGCGGGTAAAGCATTTTGCTGTAGGATCATTGCGCTTATCAACCTCACATACGGTATCATTTTTCTGGTGCATGATTCACGCATGTCCCACGTGTTTATCATCACAATTTGGCACCATGACAACTTTGGCGCACCAACCAACAATGAATGTAGCACCCTACAGTCGGGCGCCTTTACCTTCCCGCGGTCTCCAAACCGCACCATGACATTCTCCAGAGATATACCTTGGAGGATCCGTCCCTCCAACGACAGATCGTTTCTCGATTCACCTAACCCCCCGGACCTCGGTAACACAGTGGCTAACATACCAGCGGGATCAGCAGGATTCACCTTGTTATCTAGAAGTTGGTCCATGGTGTAGTAGTAATAAGCATCCGCACCCAACGAGTCAAAACGAGCAATACAATTCATGTGCTCGAATGACATGACCATCTGATTCTTCCCAATGTCACCAACCAATTGCCACGTGACCGGTGGTCCATCCCTGTTCAAAAACCGTAATGTTGACAGCCACTCACAAACTGCTGCCAAATAAACCCTTGGTGTGATGTCTTCACACCAATCCAGAACTCTATCCCAGCCAAGCCTTTCAAACATTTGGACGATTCCTATAGCCCTGAACTCCTCCACGTTAACAGATCTTTCCGGAACAGATCGTTCCGGGACCGAAGTGGTGACGTTCCCGGAAACCATCTTCCATCTCCACATTTTTGCCTCCAGTTTTTTATTGTCATACCTCGACAACGGCTTTTTCTTGTTGTCGTTCCACTGTGAAGCTGTGCGGCTGTTTCTGAATTCATCCCAATCCCAATCCTGATGTTCCAACTGACCATCATCCTCTTCAACATTACTTAATTGTTCCCATTTCTTTTGGACATATCCTGAGCCCGAACCCGCTTGTGAAGATGACCCTTCACTGGATGTCTTACTTCTTTTTCTTGAAAACATGGCTACAATTAAACACAAGGAACCAATTAGTATAACCAAAACTTCAAACAATCCAACTTTTGAACATAAACAATGGTGTTGATTGAACTTTTGCTTTAGATATAAATTAGCTTGTTTAAACTTAAAAGTGGCAACTTTATAATCTAAAACTTAATATTCATCATGTTTATTCCAAAATCTATGGAAGTTCAACAAAATTCAACACCATGTTCATGTTCAAGCATACAAACAACATGTGTAATCACATCACTAAAGTTGTTGTAGGCTCAAATCCCACCCAAATCATCTATTCATGCTCAAATATAAACTATAATCATCATACATTGCAATAAACAACCTACTCTAAACCAAAAAGTTTAAAAATTTCGGAAGAAATTGACTAACCATATGATAACCATGCTTAAATCGGAGAAAAATCATACCTTTTATGTAGCTTAGGCAAGAAGAACTAAAGAAAGAAGAAAATCTTGAAGCTTGATGAACTTCTTCAAAAACCCGAAATTTCACGCCCAGAAATCTTGCAAACTAGCAAGAATTACTGAAAACAAAGTTGGGGGTTTTGTTCGTCTCGGAAAAATACACAAAAATCGGCTCAAGAATCACTGGATTTGGTGAAGATTTGAAGAAGTTATGAAGGATGGATAGTTTAGGTTCTTATGAAGAAGATGAAGAAGATGGAAGATGGAATGAGATGTGGTGTTGATGAATGCAGAGATTTTGTGGTAGGATAGGGTTAGGAATCAGATATAAGGTCTACCGGGTCAGATGTATAGTTTAAAAAACTCTCAGGTCGAGTTTGGTTAAGCAAAATAAGATAAAAACCCGAATTTTTACGTCAAACCAACACACCGTCGGCTGACAAACCACGGCCCGTCATCGACGGCCTCTTGGTTTGTCGCCGACGGCCTCCCAAAAATGCAATTCTCCAAATTTTGATTCGACGCCTTAACCCGCTGTCTACGCGCAAACTTCACCCGACGGCCAACTTTTTGCAACCCGTTGGCGACGACCTGGTCCCCATCGCCGACGACACTCCAAAATCCCTTTTTTTACGAAACTATGGGCAAAAACATGAACTTTTTACAAAAGGAGCCTAGCTTAATTTAATTCCTAAAAATTATAAAAATCTTTTTGTTTGACGTTTCCGGTTTTAATATTCACTAACAACCTATCGTTAACAATCCTACCACCCCCCAAAAAGTCGTGTATTGCCCCAATACACATAAAAGAGTTCGAACACATACCTCATGTTATGGGGACTCGTTTATAGCTTCCGGAACTACACACATCTCAAGAGATTATTAGATCAAAACAATAAGTGTAACTAATCTAAAACAATGCATCCAAACAATTAAAAATAGTACATAACTCTACAAAACGTGTTACTCGTAATGTGGTACGCCCACTACGAAGCTTACCACTTCTGTGCTCTTCTACCTTTATCATCATTACCATCAAGAAATGGTTTTAGACGATGACCGTTAACCGTTTGCCTTGACCCATCCTTCGGGTCCTCAATGGTGACATCACCCAATTTTCCGACCTGTGTGATCACGTATGGGCCCATCCACTTACTCTGGAGCTTTCCGGGAAAGAATTTAAGCCTTGAGTTGTAAAGCCAAACTTTTTGCCCTACCACAAACTCCTTTGGCTTCAACTTTGCGTCGTGTGCTCGCTTCATTCCATCATTGTATTTCGAAGCACACTCATACGCCTCCTCCCGAAGGTCTTCCAACTCGCATAGCTTTAACTTTCACTCCTTACCTGCATCGTCATATTTCATGTTAATCTCTTTAATAGCCAAAAAGCACGATGCACAAGCTCAACCGGCAAGTGACAATTTTTACCGTAAACCAAACGGTAAGGTGTGGTACCAATCGGTGTTTTATGTGCAGTTCGATAGGCCCATAAAGCATCGTTCAACTTTGTTGACCATCCTTACGGTCCGGTCGAACAGTCTTTTGCAAAATCTCTTTGATTTGCCTATTGGATACCTCTACCTGACCGCTTGTTTGCGGATGATAGGGGGTAGCAATTCGATGGTCAACACCATACCGTTTTAATTGTTTTCCAAAGTTAAATTTTTTGAAGTGAGACCCTCCATCACTAATGATTACTCGGGGAATCCCAAATCTAGAAATTATATTCGTTTGAACAAATTGCAAACCACGGTATGGTCATTTGTCTTGGTAGCAATCGCTTCAACCCATTTCGACACATAGTCGACCTCCACCAAGATGTACACGTTGCCATGCGAATTAGGAAAGGGGCCCATGAAATCGATCCCCCACACATCAAAAATATCTACAATAAGGATCGGTTGCATGGGCATCTCATCCCGTTTAGAGATACCCCCCAATTTTTGACACTCAACGCAATTTTTAGCAAAAGTAAATGCGTTTTTGAAGATAGTTGGCCAATAAAGCCCACTATTGAGCACTTTGTGCCCAGTTTTGTGACCACTAAAATGGCCCCCACAAGCAAATGAATGCAAGTGCGTCAAAACACTCGGGATCTCCTCGTCCGGAATGCATCTTCGAACAACTTGATCCGGACATATTTTGAACAAGTCCGGTTCCTCAACGTGTAGTATTTGATTTGCGACATGAAGTGCAACCTTCTCCTCCGATCCTAATGAGTTGGTAAGTCACCTGTAACAATTCACAATGTTAGCATACCAAGGTAAAGTAGTAACTTTCAAAATATGCTCATCTGAGAATGCATCATCAATCTCTACACGTGAAGAACCCTCTTCCACCATTAATCGGGACAAGTGGTCCGCCACCACGTTTTCACTACCCTTCTTGTCCCGTATCTCTAGGTCAAACTCTTGCAAT
This sequence comes from Scalesia atractyloides, assembly GCA_947069175.1. NCBI lineage: Eukaryota > Viridiplantae > Streptophyta > Magnoliopsida > Asterales > Asteraceae > Scalesia > Scalesia atractyloides. The sequence goes on from CAMTDV010000025.1 coordinate 37,015,071, forward strand.
AGAAGAACCCAATGGATAAATCTCGGCTTTGCATCCTTTTTCTCCATGAGGTACCTGACAACAGTGTGATCAGAATATATAACAACTTTGTTACCCCATATGTAAGCCTGAAATTTTTCCAACGCAAATACCACCGCAAGTAGCTCTTTTGCGGTAGTTGTATAATTCAATTGTGCATCCGAAAGAGTCTTACTTGCGTAGTAAATAGCAACGGGTTTCTTTTCTACCCTTTGACCTAACACGGCCCCAACCGCATAATCGCTTGCATCGCACATGATTTCGAATGGTAAAGACCAATTCGGCGATTGCAATATTGGGGCCTCCACCAATTTCTGCTTCAAAATGTTAAAAGCGGTTTGACATTCTTTGTTAAAATCAAACGGATGGTCCTTAAGAAACAATTTACATAAAGGTTTCGTAATGTCGCTAAACCCCTTAATGAACCTTCTATAAAACCACGCATGACCTAAAAATGATCTAACCCCTTTAACACTCGTGGGATACGGTAAAGTAGAGATGACTTGCACCTTTGCACGGTCGACCTCTATCCCACGACTCGACACTACATGCCCAACACAATCCCTTCCTGAACCAAAAAATGGCTCTTCTCCCAACTCAAAACTAAATTTTTCTCAACACATCTTTTCAAAACTTTTTCGAGTTGGTCAAGGCATGCCTTAAATGATGACCCAAAAATTGAGAAGTCATCCATAAAGATCTCTAAGAACTCCCCCACCATGTCCGAGAATATACTCATCATACACCTTTGAAAGGTGGCGGGGGCATTACATAGCCCAAACGGCATTCGCCTAAATGCAAAAGTACCGTAGGGGCAAGTAAATGTGGTCTTAGCTTGATCCTCCGGATGGATGGCTATTTGGTTGTAACCCGAATACCCATCTAGAAAGCAATAAAATTTTTGACCTGCTAACTTCTCAACAATTTGGTCAATAAACGGTAAAGGGAAATGGTCTTTGGAAGCTGTATAATTTAACTTCCTATAATCAATACAAATTCGCCACCCGGTTACCGGCCGGGTGGCAACCTCTTCACCTGCGTCATTCGTGACGACTTGGATGCCTGCCTTTTTCGGGACCGTTCGCGTTGGGCTCACCCACTGGCTATCAGAGATGGGGTAAATAATACCCGCATCTAGCCACTTCAACACCTCTTTCTTGACGACCTCTCGCATGTTTGGGTTTAATCGCCTTTATGCGTCACGAGAAGGAGTGATACCATCTTCGGTGATGATTTTGTGCATCACCACTGAGGGACTGATTCCCTTCAGATCAGCAATGGTCCACCCAATAGCGGCTCTATGGGTGACCAAGACCTCCATAAACTTTTCCTCTTGCCCTCCGGTTAAATTAGTCGCAATGATCACCGGAAGCGTGTTGCCCTCACCCACATAAGCATATTTCAAATGCTTGGGCAACACCTTCAATTCAACCACCGGAGGCTCCACTAGTGACGGCTTCAATTTCGTATCAATCTTTCCGGAAGACTTTCCACTTGATGTGTCCAAGTGGGTCTTCCTTCCTTTGCCGCCATCACCTCCATTCTTTTCACCTCCTCATCCATGCTTCGATTTGTTTCCACTTGCAACCTGTCAAACATGAAACATTCCTCTATTGTGTTTTCCTTTTCGACACTAATGTCACATAGAGGTATACACTCGTCAATGACGTCCGCCATATAGCATTCTTCACCAACTAGAGGATTCATCAATCCCAAAAAAACGTTCAACCACAACCGACGGTTACCAAAAGTCATGTCGACCGTACCCGTTTTACAATTGATTTGGGCATTTGATGTTGCCAAAAATGGTCGACCGAGTATAACCGTTGGTTGTTTGGTTCGGTCCAAGGAAACATAATCAAGTACAAGAAAGTCCACCGGATAGTAAAAATCATCGACCTTTACTATCACATCAGTGACTATCCCATGGGGTAGTTTAGGAGTCAAATCCGCCAACACCACAGTGGTGTTAGATGACTGAAGTGGAACAAAGTCATATTGGTCATACAAACTACCCGGTAGGATACTCACACTCGCCCCAAGATCCAAAAGTGCCCGTGTCATTTTAAATTCACCAACTTGAATAGAAATAATGGGCGCCCCCGGATCTTGTAGCTTTGGTGGAAGTGCACCCGAAAGAATCGAACTAACATTTCAGTCAAATCAAATTTCTTAGGAAACTTGTTAGTTCGTTTCTGGGTGCACAATTCCTTTAAGTACTTAGCATAAGAGGGCACTTGTTTGATCGTATCTAAGAGAGGTAGGTTGATTTTTACTTGTTTAAAAATTTCCCACATCTCCTCTTGTTGTGGGCCACGTTTTGTAACCACCTTCTTAGATGGTCCCATTAAAGCTTCGGGATAAGGGACGGTATTAACCTCCACACCCTTTTCCTTAGCCTTTGGGACTGGGACGGTCACAACAGGGGTATTTTTACTTTTTTCAGAAACAATTTTATTTGCACCCGTTTGACCGTCAGCACTCTCCTCATCACTGACATCTTCCACCACCCCTTCAAGAAACTGAGGTGGTGGTGCTTCGACACCACTATCTATGACTCGACCATTACGTAAAGAAATTTTATTAATCGGTACCTCACGTGTGTTCTTCGAGTTGGACCCTTGATGCTTAGGGTTTATAGTGGTATCACTTGGAAGTCTTCCTCCACTTCCTCGCATCTGAGCTACCTCTTCAGCAAGTTGCCCCACTTGCTTTGCCAACACCTCATGAGATTTATCCCTCATCTCATTCGCCTTTTTCATTTCCTTGATATCACTGCTCGATTCTTTCACAACATTCAAGAGTGCATCAATCTTGGCATTCAAATCGTCACCACCACCTTGAGAGTTCGAATTACCTCCCGCGTTACCACCTTGGTTGTAACCCTTTGATAGTTTCCTTCACGGTTTTGATACGATTGATTACTACCTTGATTGTAGTTTCTTTGACAGCCCCCGTGATTACCGCCTTGTTGGTTTTGGTATGACGATCCTCCTTGGTTACCCGCAATAAAGTTCGGGTTCATTTGATTGTCGGCGTTCCCATAACGGAAATTAGGGTGATTCCTCAATCCGGGATGGTAAGTGTTCGAGTTCATATCATTATGTTTCCGATCACCAAACACTTGATTCACTTCCTCGGTGTTTTCGGCTTTTCCAATTTGACATTCCACGGTTCTATGATCAAGTCCCCCACACCCATCGCAACCCGCAAATTGCACCGCGTTGACTTCCTTTTTCTTCATTCGGGTCAATTCCCGTTCCAATGTAGAAATGCGGTCCCTTGAACTGGAGTCAAGGTCGGGTAGTGACCGAGATATAGTGTGCTTCTTAGCTCGGTCAGCCGACTCTTTAGCTTTTGATCTTTTGGCCATTCTCTCGAGAAACTCCCAATCATAATCTTCATGATTACTCAACAATGTTTCGTTACTCGTCGACTCCAAATGATTCCATGTCTCTCCGTCTAAGCCTCTCACAAAGCACTTCACCAATTCCCACTTTTCGATTTGATAATGATGACATTTTCGGATCAATTCTTTATACCTCATGAAAGCCTCATGTAACGGTTCACTCGAGAGTTGCTTAAATGCTCGAATCTCATCATGTGCATCATCAGTCTTTGCCATCGAGTAATATTCATCAAGGAAGGCTTGTTGCATCTCCGCCCAAGTGTGAATGCTATTGGTGGGCAATGTTAAAAACCATTTCTTAGCTTTGTCCTTTAGTGAGAATTGGAAAAGGCGTAAGCGAACCTCGTCTTGAGTGAAATGACCACCCCCAATAGTGCTACATATGGCCGAGAACTCTTGCAAATGCGTGTATGGTTCATCATTCGACCGTCCGTTAAAATGAGGAAGTATGTTGATGTAGTTGGGTTTGCAATCGAACGCAAATCTTTCTCTTGGCGGTGGTACAATTGGAGAATCATTTTCCGATAGCATTGGTCGGAACCTACCGTCAACTCCTTATGGTGGTGGGCATTGATTGTTGTTGCGATTGTATCGATTATCCCTTGGTGACCGTTCACCTCTTGGTCCCCCCTTCTTCGATCCCCTCTTCTATCACCATCTCGATAACCCCCTTGGTTCCCGCCACCCACGTATTGTGGAATCCGATTACGATTGACATTTTGGTTGTTGTAATTGTTGTTACCATCGTTTCGGTTCCTATTTTTGTTACGTGGTTGACGGTCGTTCCCATAACCGTCATCTCTACCTTGGTCATAACCATATCCATCATGATCTCCCACAACATTCGCATATTGATACCCCCCTTCGTTATAACCAAAATTCCCACCGTCGTGGAAAGACCCTTCACTGTCATTTCCCCATCCATCGTCTTCAACTCGATCATCATAATATCCCCCATAGTCCGAGTATTCTGTGTGAACACTCACATGTTCCGGTGATTGATAACCAGGTATACTATATGGTGCGTCATCCGATATGTTATTCCTCAATTCATCAAGATTGACGAATTGATCTGCATTCGCGGGATTGCCACGATTCACATTAACACCACGGTTGGCGTTAATGTTGCGGTTGTTGACATTTGGTGATAATGGGTGTTGTCGGTTTTGGTTTTGAGGTGGAGGTGTATGGGCTTGTTGGTTGAGGTTTTGGTTAGGACCGCGATTTGGAAATGGTGGTGTAGGTGGTTTAGAGTTGTTACCACCCGGTTGGAAGTTAGGGTTTTGAGGTGGGTGATTTAGGTATTGGTATTGATGTTGGTTAGCATTTTGGTTATCCATTGGAAAGGTTCCAACGGATGAGGTGTTTGGTGTGTTGGGCTTTGGTGGATTAGAGACAACGGTTGCCTCTAATCGGTTGGCTAGATTTCGTCTAACAACCCGCTCAATCTCCAGTTCGAATACTAACGGTGAAGTTCTTCCGGAGTTCCGTGTATGCATGCACTACCTGTAGCCTGCACAAGTAACACACCCGCGTAACACAATAGCAGATATGCTAATATGAAAACAAGCACTTAAACAGTTAATCACAAAAACCAATAAATCCAAACGCAAAGCGCACGAATTCCACGGCAACGGCGCCAAAATTTGATCGAGGTGTCGCGCCTCGGTCAAAGATAATATTTATAAACCCGAATTACCCTCAAGTATGAGTTAGTGGTAGTACGAGGTCGATCCATGAAGAGTCTGTGGTTTGCGTATGGACAAGACTGATTTTACTAAGATTGTCACTTTTATGAAGCTTGCTAACTAAATTGATTAATTTGTTTGTTTGAAAGTGATGTCGGAATGAACCGACAAGTTTTGATTGAATTAAGTAATAACTAAAAACTGAGGATGATAACAACGAAAGTAACTATTATTGTAAAACAATTGTGAGAAAACAAGGTTCACACCCGGTTCAGTAATTGCACCCTAGGGTTTCTACACGTTTTAGATTTGAATTAATTGCAAAAGTGATTAACGAATTTAGTGTCATGAGGCTTAGGTGCCTATAGCTATCAACGTTACAAAGAACGGACAAAGATGCACTTCATTACCAAGAACATGTAAATCCTAACCTAGACAAGGCATAAATGCACATAAACATTTCATAAAGTCAAATTTAATCTTCACTCGACAATTTATGAATTCAATACAAATGCAAGACAATTGTCATAAGCTTCAAAATCAAATAGCAATTTGTCACAAATCAAACCAATAACAATGTTTAACCCTAGACTTACAAAAACCTACACCGGGGTAAAACCTCCGGGAATTAGCCGCTCATGGTGAACGGAACACGATCAACGGATGATTGAGCCTTGAAGTTGTTCATCTTGATGCTTGGAGATGGAGGTAAGGTATGATTAGGGTTAGGATGAATGATGATGGTGATTGGGTTAGTGATTGATGAAGGATGGTGATGATAGTGATCTAGGTTACGAATCGATATGGATGAATTAGATGGACTGGAAATGAATTGGATTGGAATGGTGGTGAATTGTGTCTCCAAGAACAAGTTTTTCTTTCCAGGAACTCGTAACTCCCAAGAATAGGTCAAAAATCAAGTTTTAACCCGTCCCCAAAAGCTAAATTCACAAAATTCACGAAGCAAGAATCGACGAGCCGTCGCCGACGGCCTGATGACCCGTCAGCGACGGGCTGTGCTTTTTGATAATTCTCCCGACGGATTATCTTGCTGTCTATGACGAAACTTGGGCGACGGCCGTCGGCGATAGCACCCCTAAATTCCAATTTCTGAATTTTTCGTTTCTTGATTCCGATTGATCCCGTTCGCGTCCCGGTGCTCCGTTTGGCTCCCAATTAGCTCCTTAAACTCCGTAAGACCTGTAAAACACAAACCTTATTAAAAGTAGGTTATCCGGAATTAAAAGTCATGTAAAAACGTTAACTTAAACCATAACAAACACCGGTATACACCCACGCATCACCTCTCAAGTTAGAGTCACAAGGCTCATCAATAGTTGACCAATCCTTGTATAAATTGCCTCTCAAGTTAGACTCAGACGGGTTAACAAGTGTTGGCCGATCCTTATAGAAAATTGGCTCTCAAGTTAGAGTTGGTGACTCATCGAGCGTTGACCACTCCTTAAAAAAATAAATAAATAAGAAAATTTGCTCTTAGTGTTGAGAGTTGAGTGACTCATCGAGTGTTGATGACTCCTTAAGAATGTGCTCTCAAGTTAGAGTTAAACGAACTCATCAAGTGTTAGACCAAATGTGTCTTAGATGAGCTCTCAGCTTATCGAAGCTCCAAAGGCTGAACCAGGGCCTCATCCAGGTGGACCTCGTCGCATGTTTCGTTGAAATGTGAACTTATAGGATTGTGTGGCTTCCACCTTTGGAACCATACCTCATCGTATTTAGGATCCCTATGTTAGAGTATTACTATGTAAGACAACCTTTTGAAGACGTTACCTATTATATTAAACGAGTTGAATTCTCACAGTAAAGTACATAGTCGCGATGATATTCGGACCATAAGTCATTCTAACTTCGAATTTGGCCAAACCAAATATCATCTTGATCACTCAAGACTAGGAATTGCAATGAGCTAGGTATGGCTAATCCTAGTCTCACACCCGGTTATAATGTCTTGTTCCATACCTAGTCCGTTGTTTTCACTTTGTAACACATTTAGTCCGTAACTTGAACATGCGATAACCTTTAGATTCGGTACAAAGTGCACCACATGGATCATTCATGTACTTTTTGAAAGCTATGGATCAAATCCAATTTTTTTGTAAACCACGGGATCATCTATGTACTTTACTCAGAATTAAAATTTTAATATATTATAATATTAATCTCAAAAAAATAAATATTGTATTTCATAGCATATAAATACAAATAATATTATAAAATATATATTTCAAAAGAAAAGTTTATTTTTCAAGTAGTAAAGTTACTAAAATGAGACACCAAATAATAGTTAAGGAAAAATAAAAACAATTTTTTTTTTAAGTTTTCGGGTATATGAGTGTATAGTTTCAATTGGCAAAGTGGGTAAGTTGGGTGGGTTGGGTAATTGGTCAAGATGGGGTTGAGTTAGAATGGGTATAGGTCAGGATATGTATTAAAAAAAGGTTGGATGGATAATGGGTCAAGATAGGTTTGGGTTAAGATAAGTGTAGGTTAATATAGGTTTGAGTAAAGATGAGATGAAAAAATAATTAAAAAAATAAAAAATAATATAAAATATAAAAACTCTAAAAAAATAAAAATCTTAAAAATAAAAAAATCTAAAACATCTTGAAATCTCCAAAAAAACTTATAAAAATATAAAAAATTCTAAAAAATAAATAAAATTGTAAAAATTCAGAAAACTCTAAAAAGTGAAAAAAATCAAAAAAAATTATAAATATACAAAAATTATAAAATAAATAAATAAATAAATTTAAAAATATCAAAAATACAAAAAAAAAAATAAAAAATAAAAAACAACTAAAAATCAAAAAAAATTGTAACAAAATCAAAAATTTCTATAAAGTCAAAAAAATTCAAAAAATCAGAAAATTCAAATAAATTCAAAAAGTTCTAAAAAATCAAAAAATTCTAAAAAAATCAAAAGAATTCTAAAAATTTAAAAAATTCTAAAAAATAAAAAATATCAAAAAAATCTAAAAAATTGTAAAAAATTCAAAATTTTCGAAACAGTAAAAAAATCTAAAAAATCGAAAAAATTGTAAAAAGATAAAAAATTTATAAAAATTCAAAAAAAATCCTAAAAAATCAAAATAGTTCAAAAAATATTCTAAAAATCCTAAAAAGTTCTAAAAATCTTAAAAAATTGTAAAATTAAAAAAAAATTGTAAAAAAATCATGAAAATAAAAAATGAAAAAATTGTAAAAAATCTAAAAAATAAAAAAAAGTTTTTCTTTTGACTTTTTTAGTTTTCTAAAATTTTTAAATTTTTAATTTTTAAATTTTTTAAATTTTATTATATTTTTGATTTTTTTAATTTTTAGTTTTTTTTTTTAATTTTTAGAAGTTTTTTTATTATTTTGATTTTGTTGAATTTTTTTTTGATTTTTTTCAACATTTTTTTTATTTTTTTAGTTTTAGAATGTTTCGTATTTTTTTATTTTTAAAGTATTTTTTATTTTGTTTTGAATATTGTTCATAATTTTATTTTGTAGCATTTTTTTATTTTTTTAGGTTAACTGATTTTTTTAGAATTTTTTCATTTTTACAATTTTTTTATTTTTTAGAATTTTATGATTTTTTAATACTTATGAATTTTTTATTTTTAATTTTTGAAGTTTTTTACAATTTTTTTATTTTGACAATTTTTTTGTTTTTACAACTTTTTTTGATTTTTTAAGAATTGTTTTATTAATTTTAAAATTTTCATTATTTTTAAACGAAGAACGACAGGAGAGTATGGTGATGTCACTGTTGTGAAGATATATCTACGAGTAGTAATTAGTTTAGTGATTTTATCTCATACCCATCCTGACCCGTTTGGGTTTTATCTCATACCCATCCTGACCTACTTTGTTTTTTTATCCACCACTTCATAACCCATCCTAACCTAGATATATCTACGAGTAGTAATTAGTTTAGTGGTTTTATCTCATACTCATCCTGACCCGCTTGGGTTTTATCTCATACCCATACTAACCTACTCTTTTGTTTTATCCATCATTTTATAACTCATCCTAACCTAGTGCTTAATTTTGTTTGGTCCATCTTAACCCCTCTTAAAATTTAAAATACCCATATCAACCCAAAATAGAATGGAATGGCTTGTTTTGCCAGGTCTTTTCAAGTAACCGGGCTGGATATCACCTCATCCCATACCAATTCCATACACGTGAAATATTATTTTCCAATTTCATACATATCGCGTATCGCATATACGCATCTCAAATGTTTCGGGTTCGCGATATACGAGTCAGGCTCATCAATACCCAAGACAATACGATAAAACCAAGACAAATGTTTTTTTGCAAGACCATCCACCTATGATAAACTAACAAAAACAAAACAATACTGGAATGTAACACATGACGAGAAATAGCCAATGCTACATCTTTTTTTTTAAACCAGACTAAGCTATACTCTAATGAGAGAGGTTATTCTACAAGAGAAAAGAATTGTACGAAGTGTAGGAGACAAGTTTGACCCTTGATTTGTAAGATCAATGGTTGAGATTAAGTGGTCCTCAAATATAGAATTCACATAACAAAAAACAAGGGAACAAGTGAGGAAACGGGTAAAATAGGAAAATCCAATATTGTTAACTCATAAACCCACTTCCCCCTTGATTTTCAAATGGCAATAACTTTTTCATACGTTAATATTTTTTAATAAAAATTACACCGTATTAACGAGCATTTCATTCTCTTTAATTTGAGCAGCCTATTGCTATATTTTAACATTTTTTTGAAGGATTTTGAAACCATATTAGTGATTACGTGATTTTGAATGCCCAGTAAGTGACTACGTGATTTTGAATATCCATTACGTGATTACTTGATTTCATTGTAGTATTTTATGTGAAACCACGCTAAGTGATTACGTAATTACGTAACAATAGTTGACTATGTAAATTACATGACTACATGATTTTAAATACGCATTTCGTAATTACATGATTTCATTATAGTATTTATGTGAAACTATACTGGATGATTACGTAACGTAGCACATAATATTTCATATGAAATACCTAATATTTAAGATATAATCACGCCAAACCAACCTATAATAGCAATATAATGTCATATATTAGAGATTTAACCACGTAATAAAGCATAAACAATCAAGTTCTTATTTTTGAATGTGTAATCACGTAATAAGCATAATTGTATTAACTATAGTTAAAACAAATCGTATTAAATGTGTAATCACGTAATGAATTTACAATGAATGCGTAATGATTTATGTTGAATGTGTAATCACGTAATGGGTATTCAAAAATCACGTAATGGGTATAGGGTATTCAAAATCACGTAATCACGTAATGGGTATTTAAAGTCCTATAAATTATTTTTAAGAATACTATAGCAATAGACTGCTCGAATTAAAGAGAATAAAATGATCGTTAACACGGTGCAAATTTTTAAAAAAAATATTAACGTATGAAAAAGTTATAGCCGTTTGAAAATCAAGGTGAAAACTAGTTAAAGGGAGAAAAGACCATCATACCCTTCTCTTTCTTAAATTGTGAAAAACAAATGTGTGGTCATGATTGTCTCCACACTTCGTACAAAATTCTTCTCTTGTATACGATCTGTTACCATGTTGATTGTTAGATTGAACTTAATAGTTGCTAATAAGATTTAAGGTTTGTTGGGTCCTAATCAAGTGTATAGATGTATCAGTCGTTCAACATATATATCAAATGCATAAAGATGTGTTGTTAGTTACAGATTATTTGGAGCTTTCTGCTTTAGTTTATTTTCTAAATCTCCACTAGCACTATTTTTGATTGCTCATATTCATATAAAACTCTCCACAAATTGGTGGATGCAAAGAGAAAACTCGAGATACTCAATTCCCAAGATGAGAGACAGTAATGATGAGGAGCAGTTACAGATAGTGTTGACTGTTTAGGGAGCAATCGCATAGAAATACGCACACGAGACCATCTCAATCGAGATCCTCAAAACCCGTACTAAATTTTGTTAACCACTACAAAAACACATCTTATAAATGTATTCTCAGGTGGAGATGCTTAGCATTACATCATAGAATGAAGATTCAGGTAGCAATCAGAGGAATCGGGTTAAAGATGGGAAGGACGGTTGGGATAGGAAGAATCTGATGCATGGAGAAACTGGATGGTTATCTTAAGGGGAATCCAAGTGAAGTTGCAGATGATTTAATATCATGTATCTGATTCTTTTATTCGAAGTGATAGAGAGAGTGAGTAATGGTGTTATTTGTTTTTTAAAATATAAAATGTCATGCGGTCTGGGATCACATCTGCACAAGAAAAGGTGGACTAAACCTCTGTAGTATGTAAGAAGAAAATTGTTTGTTTTTTTAAAGTATGTAAAACCGGTGGTGGTGTAAGAATGATAGTGGTGGGTGGTGGACGTGGACGGTAGTGGTGGTGGTGGTGGACGGTGTTTGTAGTAGACGGTGGTGGTTGGTGGTGGGTGGTTGGTATTTAACCCTCTGCAGACCTTAAAAGATCTTAAAAGTGGTTGGGCCAAGAGAGCTCACACAGACGTTTTCTAATGAAACGCCTTCGAAAAACAAACATCTGCAGATGAAATATATGTGCGTGGTCTGCGCGCGCAGACAGAGGAGGCTGCACAGATCTATTTTAGAAAAACAAACACCACCTAAGTGACTAGATCTTCATTTTCATTTTGTTGTATATATATATATGTGGGGATGAGATTGGTATAGTACCCATATTCGTATACGTATCCTTATCGGTACCGAATATACCAGTACTTAATTTGAACAAAAAGGGTACCAAATACCGTATCGAATACATTGGTATGGTATGTGTACGGGCATGTGTATTGGTACAAGTATTTCGGTACGGTACTCGTTTTGGTATCATTTGTTTTTTTAGTTTTTGAACACTCGTATGTGTACTAAATAGGTAAAATCGGCACGAATACCAATATAGTAGGAGTACCAATTACCAAATAGGTAAAATGGTACAAGTACCAATACGATATGGGTACCAGATAGATAAATTCAATACGAGTACCAAAAATACCATTATACGAAATAAAACGTAATATAATTTTTTAAAGTACTCATAAAATTCGGTACCAGTACTTGTTTTTACCCATATCTGTACCAATACCGAAATTAATAAAACTAGGTACCAATACATGCACCAAACACCTAAAATCAGTACGGGTACAGGCAGTGGCAGAGCTTGACCAAAAGTTCCCGCGGGGGGGGGGGGGGGGGGTTGGGGCCAAATTTTTTTTCCTATCATTATGTTTTGGGTAATATGTTCAGGTCGGGCCAAACAATAATAACCCCAAATAAAACTACATAATCTTCATTCATTCGATTAAGGTGTTCTTACACATAAAAAACGTTAAATATTGTTTAACAAAAATAAAGACCAAATGTTTATAAAGATGCAAGATAAATGTTAAGTACCTGGACGAGAATTAAACCTAGTTTTTAATGACTTTTAAGATTTAAAAAAAAAAGAACCCTTAACTTTGATTTATATATAAAGTAGTAACAAACTTTACTTAAAGTTTAGCCCGTTCTTCACATTTTTTTAACTCAATGCGAAAATATTATAAATATTTTTGACAATACACTTGTAGGGGCAGGGTCTTTTAGGCAAAAACAATTGGGCGGGGCGGACCATATAATTTTAAAATTTTCGGACGAAAAATCGAAAATATTACATTTCTAACCGAAACATTCGGGGGAACTGATGCACCCCCCGTCCCTTAAAAGCTACGCCACTGGATACGGGTACAAATTAGGGGTGTGCGCGGTTCTGTTCGGTTCGGTTATTAGCATTATCCGTAACCATAACCGAAGTCTTCGGTTAATTTGTCGGTTTTCGGTTCGGTTTCGGTTAATTTTCGGTTAATAGCCAACTCAAACAAGGGCTAAATTTTTTGCTTAAAAATACATGTAATGGAGGTATAAATACATGAAATAGATGTATAAATACATAAAATGGGAATATAAATAAATGAAATGGAGGTATAAATGCATGAAATAGATGTGTAAATACATTAAATGGAGGTATAAGTAAATGAAATTAAGGTATAAATAAATGTAAATGATGGAGGTATTATTATATGAAATGAAAGTATAAAACATGAAATACATGAAATAGAGGTATAAAAGCTAGAAATATATATAAAAAATAAATGGTTCGGTTCGGTTCAGTTAATCGATGGTAAAAAAATTATCCGTTAACCGACTTTCGGTTAATTCGGTTTCGGTTAATTTCAGTTCGGTTTTATCGGTTTCGGTTCGGTTTCGGTTAACAATTGGTTATTGAACACCCCTAGTACAAATACTGGTATGGGTATTTAGGAAAAAATGTCCATCCTATATATGTATAGCTTACATACACTAGACATAAGTGTATAACTGCATAACAGAGATAATCTAACTACCACCAAAGTCAGCTCTTTCTAATATTATTCCCGCATCACCATTAAGACTTTTGGTTCCGCTGCATTTGTTCTAAAAGCTAAAGGGCCATAGTGGAAGGAGCGAGAGCAGAAGCAAGAATGTCGCATGAAGTTGCTTTGGATTCATTTTGTTCTTGAAATACAAAGCGACACCCTAATGTTCTGGACAGTCGATATATAAACAGATGAAACGACGCAAATGATCTATAGCACCAGTTCCCAATTTAGATTGATAATTGAACATGCTACATCGTTTCATCAACCTAAATTCATTAGTTTGACCGATAGTGATGTGATCGGCCTGTTGGTTTGCCTGCAGCAGCCCAAACCGATGGGTGTGATAATGGTCGGACTCGGCCCGCAATTAACGACACGATGCTTAACGTAATAAAATGTCTTGACACAGTAAACTAATGCTAATGATAAATATCACAAAAGCCCAAAATGTTTAAAAAGGACTAGCAATTGAGCCCGCATTTCACTGCGAAGTTTGCTAGGTTTTAACATGATCGGTTTGTGTAAGTGATTCGACCAATACGTATTATTAAAATGAAAAATTTAAAACTTAAAATTAAATATTAAATTTAACTAATTAATAAAAATCAAATATTATATGACCTATTTTGACTCGAACCAAAATTATTGTTTTTACGTGTCAGCGACATGCTTCCCGATCCAGCCCGACCAATAAGTATCATTAAATACCAAAGGTATTACTAAAAGAAAATGAAATAAAAGAAATTTACAATTAGAATAATAAACTCAAGTAACTAATAAATAATAAATATTATGTGACGTGTTATGACCCGAAATATTCTGATAATAAATATTATGTGACGTGTTATAACTCGAAACTATTTTCACCTGAACCCGTTTTCACTCAAATCAAAATAATCATTTTTACGTGACATTCTAACGCGACATGTTGCCCAACCCAACCCAACCCTAACCTGACCGATTCGTATTATAAAATACCAAGCTTATTTTTTAAAAAAAGTGAATAAAATAAATTTAAAATTAAAATAAAATGATTAATTAATTGCACGAACCCTTTTTGACTTGAAACAAAATAACCATTTTTATGTGAACTATTCTGACACGACATGCTGCTCAACCCGACCCAACCAATACATATTGTTAAATACAAAACGTAATATTAAAAGAAAAAAATAAAAGAAATTTAAAATTAAAATACTAAAGTCAACTAATTAAAAATAGGAATAATGGATTTTAATAATCCAAACTTTTAGTCATTGGCCGGAAACAGGACCCAACTTAAAAAATAACCGGTGGTGGTCCCAACTTTTCGTATATTGTAAACCAATGACTTTTCCTAAAAAAACCTTAATTTCTTTTTATCTCCTTATCCTTTTCGGTAACTTTTTCGTATAATGTAAACTAATGGACCTTTACTAAACCGAAAAGGATAAAGAGACAAAAAGAATAAGTTTTTTTTAGTAAAAGTCCATTTGTTTACAATATGTGAAAAGTTGGGACCACCACCGGTTATTTTTGAAGTTGGGACCGTTGCCGGCCAACGACTAAAAGTTTGGGTTATTAAAATCCATTATTCCTTAAAAATATATTAAATATTATGTGGCATGTTCTGCCACGAAACTGATTTGACCCAAATCCGTTTTGACTCATACCAAAATAACCTTTTAATATGACATGTTCTAACATGACATGTTGTCCGACCTTATCCGACCAATACGTTAAAGGTTCTGGTCCATGTGTATTTTAACTGGTTTTGATTAAAGGTTATGGTCATTGTGTATTTTAACAGGGTTTTGGTCATCACGTTTTTATTGGAACCTATAATATAATGTATAACACAATGAAGATGGTGTTATATTTAGGTTTTCTATATATTGGGTTATAGGTTCTGTCATTGTGTTTAGCCTGTTATCCATTGTGTTTTAATTTGATGAACTTGTTTTCGTTGTTATTTTATGTCATAAACTCATATTTTATCGCATTTTCGAGTATGTGGAGTGTATGTATGCATGTCATAACTGTGTGCATGTGTGAATTTAAATACGATTGTTATAAACATGATTTCCCATTACGATCGAAGTCTTAGATTACAAGATTGAAACAAAGTACAAATACAAGCTTTCTAAATATAGAAACATGAAAATACGGAACATTAATGCTAGTGCAGAACTTGAACTACCTTCACATGTTCTTCTCTTGTAAGTCTTCAACTCAAATCGACTAACATCATCATACGAAGAATTCGAAGATGATGACGAAGCATCGAGTTTTTAACCTCTCATCCCATTCATTTAACTTGATTACCCATTCAGAAAGGGACTGAGGGACGTAACCTTACTTCTGAATGATGCAACCTTGACTTGATCATCCTCGGACACTTTCCCAACTTTCTCTTTCTTCACCAAACCTCTAGATTCAACTTCATTGATCATCACATCATATTCATTAGCAACATTCTTTTCTTTATCTCTCGAAGATACCAAAACTGGACTTCCAGATACTAACTACGTATCAACAAAAGAAATCACATCATCAAGATTTATATCACTAGCTAGTTCTTCATTTATCACATTCACATGTTCTTCAACTTCAACATGTTGTTCTTGAACTTCAATGTTTTGACGTCATTAACAGATTCAATGTTTTGTGGTTTTTGAACAGCTTCTGCATTGGCTCATATTCATGTTTGGCGGTTCTAAGTTCATAGGCTCTACTACCTAAGGTTCTCTTGCGATTCGGATTAACCAACGGAGGTTGTTGAAGATCAACCTAAATTTGAACAACCAGTGGAGGTTGTTGAATATTCACATGTGCATCTTCATCATCTCCACCTTCTTCAAACATTTGAACTACTCCATTTGTGATTTGTAACCAACTCTGGCATGCATTTGGATTGTAGTTATCTGCTTGAACAATACATCCCAACAAGTTTGTAACAACAAGTCTATTAGAATGCCTCCATTCTTTAGCTTTGCGACAATCTTTGAAAACTCCTCGACCATCGTATCCAATCTATAATCTTCCAAACCATATGTCGCAAGTTTGGAATTAATCTTCTATAACACAACATAAGAAATCTAGGATAAAGGCATAACAACTTCACATTGCCTTCTTGATACGATAACTGTGTTTGAATATCCCTTATTGTAAGGTCACCATTGAAACATGATCTATAATAATCTACAACCACGTAAGATGTGTGAAATCCACCTAACGTGTATACACTATAAGCACACTACAAGAAGGAGTAGAATAATTTCACCAAAATATGTTGCACTTTTATTAACACCTTTGAACCCGTATATGCGCATACCCGTTAAATATATATTCCAACATCTTAAACTTGTCACGAATCCATCTTGACCATCGAACCCGTATATGCGCATACGACCCGTAAAAATGGCGTAAACCATTTAAACAAGTCGTAACTGTCAAATCTTTTAAAAATATTCCAAATTAGAATGTAAGGTTTAACAAACCATAGTACACGAGATCCTTCGCTGCATGGTTGTAAACCACATTCTATCTTATCTTCCATTTAAACCATAATTAAAGCGACGCTAACTATATAATCATCCTAATTACCAGGAAGTACTTGAACTCTTCAAGCACGATTAAACTCATTATCAATAACCAAAGTGAGTACATAGTTCCCTTTTATCGCAAACCTTTGGTGTGATTAATATGTGCCAACTATTTTATTATTTTTGTAAACTTGTTACATATGGTTTATATAAAGTATACTTTCGTTTCGTATGAAACTTAGTGGTGCGTCATCCATAACAAAAAAAATACATTCATTAACTTTGGCCAATCCGGCTAGTGATATGTTATAGTGCTATAGGTTTGACACACCATTTCCACTTATGTGTGTTTTGTTTGTGTTAGAAGTTACCTCTGGGAATGACAAAAACTGTGCAGATTATTGATAAACTCATTTTAGGGTTTATCCGACAAGTCAACAAAGGCTTGAATGTATTTCCAAACGACCACACTCGTTTATACAAAAACACAAAAGTTTCAATAATAAACCGTACAATTTGTGCATAAACAATTTATCGTCATATGATTAGTACAAAACCATTTTTTCATGCA
Organism: Scalesia atractyloides; assembly: GCA_947069175.1. NCBI lineage: Eukaryota > Viridiplantae > Streptophyta > Magnoliopsida > Asterales > Asteraceae > Scalesia > Scalesia atractyloides. The sequence goes on from CAMTDV010000025.1 coordinate 37,032,744, forward strand.
CTTGGCTACATAAGCTATTTTCTCTCACACCAATTCTTGTAGTTGGTCAACATATTGAAATACCAAACATTTGGCATGTAGTTCGCTACAAAATTTATTTTACTCATCGACTCTTGTAGTCGGGCAACGCATTGCAATACCAAACGTTTAGCCAAGAAATTGACCGAAAAACATGTGTTACTCACCAGCTTTATAGGTTGACCCTTTATTTTCACATATATTAAGGTGCTAATGTTTGATGCTATTCAAGTATGCTTCACGTAGGAATCAAATCCGAGCCTTAGTTACTTTAAATTAAAAAGAACTACTTGTAATATTATGTTTTGTGTTTGAAAACAATATAATTGATAAACTAATGTAATAAAATGTTAGTGCCATGTTGTAACACTCTAACCCGTTTAAGTAATTATTTAATAAATATGGATAATAAGGTCCCAGATTTTTTTAACAACTAACTTACTCGACTGGTTTAACCAATAACCCAGACGAATCGACAATACGAATTATTACACTTCATCTACATTATACATATCAAAGCTTTTAAACTCAAAAGCTTCGACACACATGATCATGTTTATAATTATCCCGAATGGATGTTCCTGAGGAAATGGTGGTTTAGGAGTGTTCGGTTCTTCGTGTGCTTGGTCGTCCGTCTGTCGAGTTCCTGCCTTAGTGATAGCCTGTCATAAACACTAAAAACCATTAGTGTTTAAGTTATAAGGTCAACAGTTAGTAATCAAAACATTTGAATGAAAACATTAAGCACATTTTTTTATGTTAGGCTCCTTACCCGGCCGGGTCAACTAAAACGTATCTCTTTTCTCAGCAGCCTTACCCGGCCGGGTCAAATTTCACCCGGACGTTAAGCTAAAAACGTATTTTTATTCAAATCATTCTTATGGTTTGAAGTTAATTACCCAACCGACCCGTTAGGAGGCTTTCGCATTCTAGCTCAAGCCTCCTACTTTCTTATCAAGATTTTCATTATGTCTTTCACCACAACATCCATGTGGTGAGTTATTCTAGGAAAACCTTTATATTCCAATTTTACCCTCAGGTAAGACATTTTACCAATATGTTCCGTTAAAAGATATAATAATTTAGTTCATTTCCGTATAATGGACATGCCCTTGGCTTAAATTACCGTCTACCCAAAATGCTAGTGCATTTCACTTGGGTTAATCTATTACCCAAATATGACACATCCCTTTCTAGTCAAGCCATAAGCTCCTACCGAAAGCATAACCTTTTATACATACATGGCGCAGTCAAAACCATTGACTTGTTATCCATACCTTGCGATGGTTATTTCTTCCAATTTGTGGAAATGCATGCCCATACATTATGCTTACCTATAAGCATAAAACTTGACATAACAAAACATCAAATAATGGGTTCAAATGGCCATCACCATTTGACCCGCATGACCCATTTGTCCTTGTAACCATTCTTGCAAACAACATATTTTCATATTGACTTTTATAGTAGTTTGCATACAAACATATTTGCATATTCACTTTTACACCAGTTTGCAAACAAACGTATTTGCACATTGACTTTTACACCATTTGCATACAAAGATATTTGCATATTGACTTTTACATGTTCGACCCATTCGGTTTGCGTCAGAAAATCATATTCTGAAGGTTTATTTATAAAATTCATTATGTTAATCGCCCTAAATGTGATTACTTGCCATTGTACTCATTCGACCCGTTATAATTGTGCCATTGGGTCATATTTCAAAACTCTTTTTTTTAATAGCCAACATCCGGTTCAATATAACTTCTTCTATTTTAACCCACTACGGTTTACACCATAGGGTCTTCTTTCAAAATAACTTGTTTATTCGCAAACATGTGGTTCAACATAATTTCATCCATTTTGACCCGTTATGGTTTACATCACAGGGTTTTCTTCTCAAAACTCTTTTTCTATTCGCAAACATGCGATTCAACATAATTTCATCCGTTTTGACCCGTTAGGATTTACATCATAGGGCCTTACTTGACAAAATCGTCCGATTTCTTTATTCATCTTATTATTAACCCATTACATAAAGTGGTTCTAATTAAAAGGTGTAAGTATTAACTACCTTGCGTTCGATCGTGTTTTCTCGCGTCTTTGACCCGCTTGAACCATTCCTTTTCAAGCTCCCACCTAGCTTGTCATGAGTCAAACTATACAACCCACAAGATGGTTAGATTAGTCATCCTACATCATGACCATCACACCTTATGGACCTTTTTACCACATTTCTCATTCGATTATATTATAGGTCAGTTTGACTTTTAAAAAGTCAAACTACCAATTGACACATATAATTGCACTAACAAGTTCAATAAACTCATTTTGACATTTTATCAAATACTTGGTAGGCAATATTTTTAAACCAAAAATTTAGCTAAATTTGTCCAACCAAAGTCACCATGTATGAACAACTCAACAACTTCATACATTTCTCAATATTTAACTAACCCAACTTCTTCATTTGTTCAAGCAAGATATCAATTTAAACATACAAGGGTTTGGGTTTCACGCCTAGGTCAAAACCACTTTATTGTATGTATTAGTACTAACCAAATCTCTAAGATGTTTAAGTAATTCACACATACGAACAAGTATGATGATCATAAAGACTAATATAACATCAATTTCATCATACTATCAAAACCCAATTAATATCAAGACTCATCACTAAACTATTAGAGATGACCAAATAGCACATATAATTACACTAAACCATCAATGCATCACAATCAAGTTCTGAATTTTGTCACAAACAATCTATTACAAAATGATAAGTGCCAAACCCATAGTTATGGACTTCTGATCGAAATTTACTCTTGTGGGTTTTCAAAGACATATCCTAGAAAGCTGCTGTCCAAATTTCAGCCCAATCCAACGGTTGGATCTCCAGGAAAATTGATTCAAAGGGGCTGTGTTTTCGTCCCCTTTGGTAAAGGGTTGTCATAGGCTTTACCGGATCCGCCTTTCACGTATAAGGCCTCAAAGGCAATGAGTTAATCTTGTATTCCTCTCCTTATCATTTACTAGAGCCAGTCACCATCTGGTCACTCGATCATATGAGTCTGTCAACATACTTATTCCATGCTAATCCTATAAAGACAAGCACATTAAACAAGTTTTAAACGAAATTTTGACCTGGTTGGTCTTGCCGGTTAAACTTACCGGTTACGGTTACTTTATACCCCATCATTCGGGTATACCCACATTGCCTTCCCCGATTACAGGCGTTTATGACCCCATTCCGGTAGCTTGTGCTACAATGTGATCATATCCCAGTTATTTCTTAACCGTGATTGCTCCACGTCATGTTCAGTTTCCTTATCAATAATTTATTTTTTGAAATCTTCCTTTGAAAACATTGTCTTGCACCCATTAGTGCCAGAACGTTTTTTTTAATAACCATTTTCCCAATCCATGACTTATTATTACGTTGTTTTAAACCTTGTCATTAACTAAACCGAAATTTAGTTTGACATTTTTCTTTTTAACTCGTGTGGATTTCTTACATCAAGAAATTGACAATCAAAACGTTTTTCTTTACCAATTTCAACTTACCCAGGAATCGTACCCGATTTCCACACCTAAACCTAATTGACTAATATGCCCCTTTTAATTTACCCCGTAGGCTATTTCTTTAGGCATCCCTTTTTATTTGTGACCCGAAAATCACATTGGTTTCGTAGACCTTTATCACTTATTTACGACCCGAAGGTCATGATGATTGTAGACTACCCCTTACCAGTGTTATTCTTTAAGTGTGTTTAGTGCTAGCACACTCATTTTATGGTTAAAAGAAAAATCATTTTCCTCCTCTTTTATTTTATCCGCCAATCATGGCCCTTTTGACCATGAAGGCTAATTTATTTTTATTCCAACTATGGCCCATGACCATGTTTGATCTGTATTGGCAATACCTTCACCTCTATGACCTCGTGCGCCATTTATGCGTCGGTTTGTTTCACGCTACCGTTACCCGGTTTGCGTTTATGTATATCTCCAATTATGTCCCATTACCCCGGCTCGTTATTCTAATGTTTCACGCTCCCGTTACCCGGTTTGCGTTTACATTTATATTCAATTACGTCCCATTACCCGGGCTCATTATTCTAATCTGTTCTAGTCAACCATGGCTCTTTCGTCCAAAATTCCAAAGATTTCCTTAGCTCATTATTTCTACGCGTGCCATACTTCGTTTTTATGTTTCCGCGTGAACCATTTATACGAGTATGCCCGTAAGGTTTCTTGACCCTAAAGATCCTTTAACTCTTCCCATTGACCTCGTCCTTACTACATTGGACGTATGTGCGTTTATTATAAGAAGTTCATGGTATCATGTGTTTACTACTTGGCCAGGGTAAGTAATCAACACATGGTGCGTCTGACCTTATTATAACTAACACATTACATCCAATGTAAGTAAATTCTCGATTCATGTATGTATCTCCGATTTTATTTGGTAAAACCTCTTTTTATTTTATTTAACAATTATTAGGTTTACCCATTTTCGTTCCAAAACATGTAGAATGTTTTCATTTTGTAAATCTTTTATGCAATCACCTTAATCAATGTGAATGTTACCTTTTCCTCTATATGATCTTATTGAGAATGTCTACTTGGATAGTCAACTCCATCCAAGTTTTTAAATTTGAACTCTTTGTACTTTTGTTATTCACAATTGTGTAACGTGTATTTCTAACCCAGTTTCTCTTGGGAACCTCATCCTAGATAAGTATCCTATTTAGTTTTCCCAAGCCTTAATATTCTGGTATGCAACCATCATTCATTACTTGAAAGTTGCATAATACCGTTCACACAATAATTTAAAGTGTGCACCTGGGTGATAGTCGCCCTGATGGGCTTTCAATGTAGTTTGACCTTTGTTCGGTATCATTAAATGATTTAGGTCCTTGGTGAGCTTTCTTTACTTATCATACTTCTGACCATTCCAACATCACCTCGGTAGATCATTAGACTCCTATCATCGTTAGATGCCAACATTATGTTACGATCAAAAAATTAGTAACTTTAAAGTTAATAAGCGCCCGTATTATAATACGAGCCACACTATAATACTTGTTAACACAAAAAGTTCGATAACCATACCGGTCTTTTACCAATTCTTTTTAGGGCAACGTACGTTAACACGATTTCCCTATGTGTTGTATGCTACACTTTCAACCGTACTAGACCGCTAGCGATCATAATTACTTACCGGACCATGCGACCAAGTATTGATCCAAACACTTTTATCCTTTAAACCTTGAGATCTGAATATCATTTGTAACACTCTAACCCGTTTAAGTAATTATCTTAATAAATATGGATAATACGGTCCCGGATTTTTTTACAACTAACTTACTCTACTGGGTTAACCAATAACCAGACGAATCACAAGACGAATTATAACACTTCATCTACATTATACTATATCGAAGCTTTTAAACTCAAAAGCTTCGACACGCATGATTATGTTTTAATTATCCCGAATGGATGTTCCCAGGAAATGGTGGTTTAGGAGTGTTCGGTTCTTAGTGTGCTTGGTTGTCCGTCGTCCGGTTCCTGCCTTAGTGATAACCTGTCATAAACACTTAAAACCATTAGTGTTTAAGTTATACGGACAACAGATAGTAATCGAAACATTTGAATGAAAACATTAAGCACATTTTTTATGTTAGGCTCCTTACCCGGCCGAGTCAGGTTTCCACCCGGCCGTGTCAACTGAAACTTATCTCTTTTCCCAGCACCCTTACCGGCGAGTTAAATTTTCACCCGCCGTGTCAGCTGGAAACGTATTTTTTATTCAAATAATTCTTATGGTTTGAAGTTAATCACCTAACCGACCCGTTAGGAGGTCTTTCGCATTCTAGCTCAAGCCTCCTACTTTCTTATCAAGATTTTCATTATGTCTTTCACCACAACATCCTTTGTGGTGTGTTATTTTAGGAAAACCTTTATATTCCAATTTTACCCTTGGGTAAGACATTTTACCAAAATGTTTCGTTAAGAGATATAAATCAATTTAGTTCATTTTCGTATAATGGACATGCCCTTGGCTCAAATGATCGTCTATCCAAAATGCTAAGTGCATTTCACTTGGGTTAATCTATTACCCAAATCTGACACATCTCTCTCTAGTTGAGCCATAACCTGGCACGAGTCAAAACCATTGACTCGTTATCCATACCTTACCATGGTTATTTCTTTCCAATTTGTGGCAATGCGTGCCCATACATTATGCATTACCTATAAGCATGAAACATAACAAAAACAAAACATTTAATATCGGGTTCAAATGGCCATCACTATTTGACCCGCATGACCCATTTGTCCTTTTAATCATTCTTGCATACAAACATATTTGCTATTTACTTTTATAGTAGTTTGCATACAAACATATTTGCATATTCACTTTTATACTAGTTTGCATACAAAGTATTTGCATATTGACTTTTACACTAGTTTGCATACAAAAATATCGCATATTGACTTTTACATCAGTTTGCATACAAAGATTTGCATACAAAACATATTTGCATATTGACTTTTACATCATTTGCATACGAACATATTTGCATATATAATATATGCAAGTTTAGAACATAAACGAAACATATTTGCGTATATAATATATGCAAGTTTAGAAATAACTTGAATATATTATCCGCCTTAAAGAATATTTACTTGTTTGACCAGTTTGGTTCGCATCAGCAAGTGTTTACTTCGAAAATTTATTTGGTTTATACCAAAAACTCATTTTTTTACCTGATCAACCCATTTCGGTTCGCGTTTATCATCAAAAACTCATTTTTACATGTTCGACCCATTCGGTTCGCGTCAAAAAATCACATTCTAAAAGTTTATTTATAAAAATTGTAACACCTCATAAAAATCGTGTCTAATAATGTATTGACACGTGGCCCTAATCTTTTTTGTGCCAAAAGTTGGCTAGGAGGGACTATTTTGACAAAATTGAAAACTATGTAGGCGGAAGGACTAAAAGTGTCAACATGCTATAACTTAGCCTCTGAGTGATCTTACACAGTGTTCGTATTCTCAATTGAGCCACTCGTTGGACGTGAGAAATCGTTTGTGGAATTGTCGGAAAGTTTGTGTAACGAAGGGTTAAAAGTGTCAACATGTTAATTCTTACCTCTGAGTGACCTTTTAACGAACCGAGAGTTTTATGATGTTGGTCATACTCTTGGGTGTGCCTAATATTGGCCTAGGAAGGCTTTACGATTGTTGATAACGTTACACTCAAGTTTGGAAGTCATAGGCGCCAAAAGGATCAAGAAATGGAAGTTGTGGGCATGGCTTGTCAGACCCGACCGTAGCTTACGGTCACTGGACCGTAGCTTACGGTCTAGGCTGACAGCTATTGTTGTTTTGTGGCTTGGAGGCCACACAAGGCTCCAAACCACCCATTTCAAAACTAGGTGCTCCCAAACTGCTAGGCCAGTTATAGGACACTTGTAAGCTTCCCTTAACTCCTCATTACATCTGTGATCACCTCCTTCAAGCTCCACAAGTATAAATAGCACCATAGTTCAACTCATTTCTTTGCTCATTCACTTCTTATCTTCTCTACAATCTATCTGGAGGTTCCTAATCCTAAAGGAGCTTCCCCCGAGTTCTAAACATTCCCTTGGATCACTAGTAAGTGTTCCATCCTTTCCTTTTTTCATTTATAGGCTTTTAAGCCAAAAGTCAAGCGTTATCGTAATAACGCTTTGACTTTCGGTTTAGACCATTATGGTTAAGCCATTTTTGAAGCGAACATGGCTACGTGATCGTAATTAGGTAGGCGTTAATCCCTTAAAGGGCACCTCCTAAGAATCACGTTTGCTTGGTCAATTGACGGGTCAACATATAATTATTTAAAAAGTCAAACGGGCCAGTTTTGAAAATAATCATAAACTGGTAATGTAGGTGTTCTAAAATGTGTTTTAACACTTAAACAACTTGGTAATAATTATTAGAACATGTGTAAACTTGTTCGGCTTGTCAATTCCAGGTTTAGGGTCGGTTCGCAACCGAAAGTCGTGAAGTTTGACTACTCTTTGACTTTCAGTTCTGACCCGAATTAGATTAGTTTCATTCTTTTATAAGTTGCATTATGACCATATTATATTGTAGTATAACCCTCTGGAGGTTATATTACATAGTCATATAGTCATCTGAGTCTATTTCACAAGTTCCGTTATTATGCCTTATGTTGACTAAAATACCCTTTTGTTTTAAAAACGAGGTTTTAAATACAAATGAGCATGCAAATGAATTATATACTGACATGTTAAGTTGATTGGCATATTTTGATGTTATAAACCTGGTCATAAACTGAGTTTTCGATTAAATAGCGTAAATTATGTTTTAAAGTGACCAAATCGCCCCTTTGGCGTCTAAAATGGTTTTAAACATAATTACTTCACCAAAACTCATTACCTACTGATGTAATATCATAACTATGATTATTTAGGATATTAAGTTGGATTGTAAACTGAGTTTAACATCAAGTTCTTGAAATATGTGGATAAATGACGATAAAGCCCTTATGGCACCTAAGTGGGTTTTAATCAAACTTTGTGTACAAAACCTTTTACCCACTGATGTTTTATATTAAATAACATATTATAGTTATATAAACCTGATCATAACTTCAGTTTAGTTAAACATTGTTTAACTTTATCGCCATTTCGGCGCATAGTATAGTTTAAAACCATATCTATGAACCAAAACCTATTACATACTGATTTTATAAAAAAATTAATTTTTTTTACAGTAGGTATAAGTCATGAACTCAGAATCCCAAATAAGTTCTCAAACTATGTGTGAAATGACCAAAATGCCCCTACGGTGCATAATTTGGTCTTAAAGCATAAACCACACACATATTTGATATCCTACCGATATAACATCATAAATTAACTATTTTTGCAAAATTTTTATGACCATGGCATCAGTTTACTTGCAAGCTCCTTTTATAAAGTCGTAAAATAACCAAAACGCCCTTATGAGACTTAACTTGATTTAAAACCTTAACGGGCATACATGTTGATATCCTACTGATATTATAACATGTCTAAAGTTTAATGGCATATGGAACTTTTATATGACTCATCCGATTACCCAGTATCGCTTATATGCATACGGTTAAGCTTATGTGACTAGTTTACGTAACTTAACCGAAACGGGTTTAACCTTATCATTTTTACTTCAAATTCCAGAATATAAATAGTTTACCCATATTATACAAGTCCTAGTACTTGTCGGGTTTAAACTACATTCTATTCCGATCATCGGTTAATCTAGCGTATCGTACAGTAGTTATTAATTAAGCTAGCCGGTCCGAGTTTATAACTTAAATAGGACCCGTTAGCATTCTAATTGGTTATTAATACCATCATTCCAGACTAGAGCCCTTCCAGTAGATTGCTACCTTTAATTATCTTTTTATTAACGGATGAGTTATTAATCTTTTGAAGAATTAGCTCAGGTAAATAATTTTAGCCTATTTTCCCTATACGGGCTTGGGATACGGTATATTATTACCGCTTGGTCGGGTATGGGATCATTTAAATCGGATTGTGATTTGTGAAATCTTATAACCTGTTTTAATTTGTATTGTCTGATAACTTAAACATTGGGGGTTAACTCGACTGTGTGGATATCCTCGGCTCATTGATATTACTAATGGCCATGACCTAAAGCACGAGGTGTAGCCATACGCATGTCAGATGCGAAATGCTAAATTATTTTATATATCCCTTTTGTGGATTTTAAGTGGTGTGTCGGCTAATCATGTTATTCAGTTTCTGCACTGACCCCATGTGTATTGACAGACTTGTAAAACTGTATACAAGGTCATTCTGAACTATCCCAAGTTATTTATAAAATGTGCCAAGTGCACCAAAAATAATTTTGAAAGGATTTTCAAAATGTGTCGGTTATTAGTATTTACAAGTGCAAACTGACGTATTTTCAAAAGACTAAGCTACAGGTACAACACGTAATAGGCTGGGAGGGAGCTGCTCGGTAGGGACGTAGAGGATCTTGCAAGTCCTTAGTTATGCCTAAAGTCTGCTGAACATCATTTTTGTATCTTATTACGATCCGCCTGTGGATCTTTATTACAAGCCGTTGTATTTGTAATTTGAACTTTGAACATTTCGGTTTGTATTAATATTTTAAATCCAAGGCTTCCGCTGTGCTGTGTTTGTTTGACAATGATGATGCCAATCTTACGTCACAATATCCCCCACCCGGGCCCACCAGGATACACGTGGAAAATCGAAGTGTGACAGGTTGGTATCAGAGCCAACGTTCGAGTGAATTAAACACTAGCCTTTTGTGTTTAATCACGAAAATACACAATAACACATTCCTTAGACTTCCGAGTCTAGGCTTTGACCTAGGATTATTCATTTCATAACCCTATTATTATTCGTTTTGTTTTAACTTGTTTTTAGAGCAGGAAAAATGCCGCCAAGAATCCGAGGAAGAGGAGGAAAAGGAAAAGGCCCAATGAGAGGCGGACCATCCATGCAAGGGCCTTCGTATATACCGATCCCAAACCCATACGAAGGATCGGGGGATTCTTCGTCACCCTAGGAGCCAATAAGACATTCCATCTCACATGAGTACTCTCCCCCAAACTCTCAAAACTCCAGACATTCTTACCATTCTCATCACTCCCACCAATCTCACCACTCTCATTATGCACACTCCCATTCATACCATGAACAATTTAACCCAATCGACTACATACAAACACCTCCGATTACACCCCTAGGCGATTCCCCAAATAATATGGATGAGGATTCAGATCCTGAAATGCCTCCAACAGGGTCATTCGGTCACCCTATTGAGTTATCCAGTGACTCCAATTCCTATGCTGGAACGCCGTACCAAGGTCCCGATGAGTTTAAGCAATGGTGGGGCAAATATGATTTTTACAACACACCCTCCTACCATAACACCCCTTCCTACCATACTCCTCAACCACCACCTATCGAGGATGCTCATTTGGAACCGGTGGAACAACCACCACCACTACCAGAACAACAACCACGACAGAAGCGTGGTGCATGCATGTTGGTGCGTGCGGGACAAAGGCAGGATCGCTGCCACCTTTGCCCCAAACCTACCCTACAGTTCCTGAGGATCCACAAATGTGTGGACCCTCAAACACTAACCTGTGGTGGATCCGACACCACAACCTGCGGTTGACTCGATACCACCACCACCTGTGGTTCAGCCACCACCACCGGGTTTTGAAAACCCTATACCATTTATCCGGACCCGTCCGGATACAACCCTTTTTATCCTTCTACGCCACTAGATTTCTATCAAACGCCAGCAAATGATCCTTATATGCAAGCGCATAATGCCTTTACCCATCTCCTTATCCATCTTACCCGCCTACTGGATATCCAAATTATGGATACCAATATCCAGTTGTGCCTCCACCACAACCACAACCTCAACCACCGCCAACGCTCGAGGCCATGAATGTGGCCATAGAGCGGATGAAGGAGATTAGCGAAATACTGAGAAGTCCAAGAAGAAAACAAGTAAATTCTTCAAGAGGTTCGATAAGATGGTCAAGGGGAAAAAGGATGAATAAAATCCTTTTATTTATTTTTATGTATTTAATTTAAAAAGTCCCTGCGTGGATATGTTATTTATTTTTAGTCCATGCATGGATATGTATTTCTTTTTAGTCCCTGCGAGGACAAGTTTTGTATTAAAAGTCATGTTTAAGGCGAAATTTTGTAATACTTTATCTTCTAATGAAAATTTTTGGAATTTAACTTATAAGTACTCGTTACATCCTTTGTTCAAGTGATCGTCTCGAGTTTATTCGATCTTTGTCGATCCGCTACAAAATTCCAAAAGATCTTCTTAATGGTTTACACCCGCCAAGTGACAACTTCACATTAATTGGCGAATATAAACGGTAGTTAAGAATAATAACTTCTACCATGATAGTTTAGGAAGATCATCCCTTCTATCTAGATGTGGTGAACTATATTCAAGCCTCCAAGCCTCTATGGTTAAATGCGACCATGGCTAAATGGTTTAACCATTAAGATAATCATTCTATGATAATATTCAAGTAATATTAACACTCCTGGCAGTGTGACTTGAGGAACCACACTATCCATCAAGGTATTTTGGACTGCGTCCAAGCCTAATAAGCCTATATGATCGAGTTAGATCATGGCTAGTATCATCAATGTGATGATTATAACATCCCTAGTGATGTATTGCCTATGGGCTATATAAAATTGTCCATTTGAGACAAAGACAATTGTAACCTTATGGTTCCTGTCCAAGGTGATGGGCTATGCCCAAGCCTCATAGTCTATATGATCAATGCGATCATGACAAATATCATAAGTGAGATGATTATTATTAAACATCTATTAGTGATGTAATACCTATGGGTTATTAAACGATGTCCATTAGTGATGTAGTGCCTACGGGCCATATATTATGTCCATTAGTGACAAATGACAGTGTGGTCTACGACTCCCTGTCCAAATCTTTAAAAAGCCACTTGATCAAGTGACCTGGCTTATATTTTTGTGTCCTTGAGACAAGGCCTTTGTGCCATATCTACATGTCCTTTAGTGATAAGGCCTTTGTGCTATATTTCAAGTCCTTTGTGACAAGCTTACGAGCTATCTTAAATTGTCATTACGATAATGACAGTTGTGACTTATGATCCCCTGTCTAATAATAATTTTGGACTACGTCCGATTTCTTTTAAATACCTATGATGGTCCTTTGAGACCTAGGTTGAAATATACTAAAACATTCGTTTTGAATGTTAAAGCCTGGCAATTGTGATTTTATTCACGTTGATAAAAAAGGCGAAGGATTTATATATATCCGTTTTAAAAAGCCTATATGGTTTATTTATACCATGGCATATAAGTCATCTGCTACAACAACTAACAAATATAAATTGTGTTTAGTACCAAGCAGTCTATATGGCACGTTCTGATGAAGCCGACAACAGACGTAATGACAATAATGCAGATGCTAATATCGTCATGACCAAAAATGACCTACAAGCTTTAATCGCACAGAAGTTGGCAAAGCCATGAATGCCTATACGACAAGGCAACAGGAGTCGAGTGCTTCTCGCTCCAAGCACGTTTCAAAACGTTCATCTATGCCTCATCCTTCTAATCATAAGGAAAGTGTTATGCACTCCTTAAATGCGTGGAGTGAAGTTAGGAGGCAGGAGCATCAAGATGGGATGCGTTCCAACAAAGATGGATGTTCATATAAGTATTTCGTATCCTGTAAACCCCGTGATTTCAATGGGGAAAAGGGGGCAATTGAAGCCCTTAGGTGGATTGATGAAATGGAAACCATAGTTGAGATCAGCGGTTGCGCCGACAAAGATATTGTGAAGCTTGTTTCACAATCGTTTAAGGGCGATGCCTAATCTGTGACAGCTATGGTTCAATCTGCCGGAAAAGTACATCTGTACTACTTGAGTTGGTCCAAGTTTGTGGACCTGGTGAAGGATACTTACTGACCACCTCACGAGGTGGAAAAGATCGAGTCAGATTTCTTGACTCTGACTATGAAGAATTTAGATTGCCTGAAGTTTGTCACTGAGTACAACTCCCTGTCAAGATTGGTTCCACATTTGATCACCCCTGAACCTAAACGCATTGCTCATTTTATTAACGGTCTAGCGCTAGAAATAAAGGGGATGGTTAGGGCTTCAATGCCAAGCACTTACAGGCCTGCTGTAGACCTAGCTCTGACTCTCACTCAGGATTTAGTGAGAAATAGGTTGGTCAAGTCTGAGACTGACGGGAAAAGGAAAAGGGAGGATGATAACTCCTACATGTCGAAAAAGAAAGGAAAGTCTGGTTTCAATAAGAACCAGAACAAATCGGATGAAAAGCCGTTGTGCAAGACCTATTATAGAAGGCCCGGGGGACAATGCCGATTTGACCCACAAGCTAAATCATGTGGTATATGTAAGAAAGTGGGACATAAGACCTTGGACGGCAAGGATCTTAAGGATGCTTCGTGTTACGGTTGTGGCGAGAAGGGCCACATCAAAAGCAACTGCCCCAAAGCTACCAAGGGGGGTACTGCGAAATCTGGAGGGGCAAAGATAGGAAATGCCTGGGCCTTTCAGATGAATGCATGAGAAGCCGTGAATGATAACAATGTTATCATAGGTACCATTCTCGTCAACGACATCTTTGCTAGAGTTCTTTTTGATTCGGGTGTTGATAAGTCATTTGTGGACCATACGTTTAGTAAACTATTAAACATGCCCATAAGAACTCTATACATAATTTATGAAGTAGAACTCGCTGACGAACCATAGAAACCGCTTCTTTCATTCTTGATGGGTGCTCTATATCCATTAAGAATCATTATGTACCTGTCTCTCTTCTGCCAATGAAATTGGTGGGGTTCGATGTAGTCTTAGGCATGGATTGGTTATCCCTTAACCAAGCCCACATTGCCTGCGATAAGAAACTAATCGATATTAAATCCCCATTCGGTGATATACTCACCGTTATGGAGATATACATTATGGATTGCTGAGAAAGCAGCTTTGCTTAAGGCATCCTGATTCTGAAGAGAGGTTGTCTCATCTACATGGAACAAGTAACCATCGATGAGCCTAAGCCCAAGATTGAAGATATACGTATCATCTCTGAGTATCCAGAAGTATTCCCTGATGAATTACCCGGTTTACCCCTAGATAGGCAAGTGGAGTTTAGGATTGATATCCTACCGGGAGCTGCACCAGTTGCAAGAGTCGTTATCGCTTAGCACAAACAGAGATGAAAGAGTTAAGAACTCAACTTGATGAACTTCTGGAGAAAGGTTTCATACAGCCTAGTTCATCACCATGGGAAGCTCCAATTTTATTCGTTAAAAAGAAAGACGTTTCGATGCGCATGTGCATTGATTACCGTGAACTTAACAAATAACGATCAAGAATCGTTGTCCCTTGCCCAGGATCGATGACTTGTTTGATCAGCTTCAAGGGGCAAGCTACTTTTCAAAGATAGACCTAAGGTCGGGCTATCATCAACTAAAGGTCAGAAGTGAAGATGTACCGAAGACGGCCTTCAGGACCAGATAGGGCCGTTATGAGTTTCTAGTGATGCCTTTCGGACTCACTAATGCACCTGCAGCATTCATGGATCTCATGAATAGAGTCTGCAAGTCTGTACTAGATAAGTTTGTCATTGTCTTCATAGACGACATACTTATCTATTCTCGTAATCATTTGGATCACGAAGAAACATCTAAGGTGCATCTTAGAGCTATTACAGAAGGAGAAGCTTTATGTTAAATTCTCAAAATGCGAATTTTGGCTTCGCGAAGTCCAATTCCTTGAGCATGGTATCTAAGTTGATCCGCCAAGATTGAAGCAATCATGAACTGAGAAGCACTGAAGACCCTTCTGAGATCCATAGCTTCATAGGGCTGGCTGGTTATTATAGGAGATTGATTGAGAACTTTTCAAGAATAGCTACTCCTTTGACTACTTTGACCCGCAAGAATGTTAAGTTCGACTGGGGTCCAAAGCAGCAAGAATCCTTCGAGATTCTTAAGCAAAAGTTGAGCAATGCTCCAGTATTAACTCTGTCAGAAGGCATTGAGGAATTCATTTTTATTGTGATGTTTCGCATACGGGCATGGGTTGTGTGCTAATGCAAAGAAGCAAGGTGATTGCCTTATGCATCACGACAACTCAAGGTGCACAAAAGGAACTACACCACCCATGACTTGGAATTGGGTGCCGTTGTATTTGCACTTAAATTATGGAGATACTACCTATATGGAACAAAATTATTATTTACACTGATCACAAAAGTCTCCAACATTTGTTCAATCAAAAGAATTTGAACATGAGACAATGCCGATGGATGGAAACATTAAATGATTATGATTGTAAAATTTGATATCATGCTGGAAAGCGAATGTAGTCGCTGATACGCTTAGTCACAAATAAAGGGTTAAGCCGATTAGGATTAATGCCAAGAGCATTAAGCTCAGGAACAACTTAATGAGAAGCTACTAGATGCGCAAAAGCAGCCATGTTAGAGGCTAATATATCTAGTCAATGATTAGGTGGAATTGTTGATCAGTTGTCACCTGGAAAAGATGGAATCCTCAAACTTAATGACAGAATCTGGGTTCCAATCTTTGGAGGACTTAGAGATCTAATCCTCCAAGAAGCGCATAATTCAAGATACTCAGTTCATCCTGGTGGTGACAAGATGTATCAAGATCTGAAGAAGAATTATTGGTGGATAGGTATGAAGAAATCCATAATCACCGTTGGTGCATGTTTGTGACAACAGCTTTTAGATTCAGGTCTTTGGATATCTTGTAATTAGTGAAACGATAAACGGTTAGCTGGTTTAGCTTTGTATTAGTGAGTTAATAGTGATTGGGCCAAACCAAACTCACATTGGGGGAATGGTGGGCGACTTGGGCCTGTCCAATTTCGCAGGCTTGTGTGAAACCAACCCAAAATGCATGTCTTCTGTTATATAAAAATGTTATGCATTAGGGTTAGCTTAAGCACTTGAAATCGGTTTAGAGAGAGACAGAATTTATGACATAGTGTGGGAGGATTTTTGAGTGCTAGGATCTTAGGTTGATTGTTTTGAATAATCAATAAAGATCATTGTGTTCTGTTTTACATTAATCTGCTTCTACACTTTCTATAACAATCTGATCTAGAGGATTCCACACTCTAGATTAGATAAACATTCTATAAAGATCCATAGGATTAAGGGGACCTACAATTGTATCAGAGCCTTAGGCTCTTGATTAGCTCGGTTCGGAATTATTTGCTGCAGAAAACTTTAGTTTTTGGCTGTTTGGAGGCTGAAAACAGGGAGCATAATAGGCTGTTTGGAGTGTCTGTGTTTTTAATATTGTTTTCTACTTTTTGTTTTGGTTGTTTTTGCAGGAATTCTAAAGAATTTTGTCTGGAAAAACTTGAAGATTCGAAGATTTGTTCTTCGTGTTCTTCACTGTGTTCTTCATATTTTTCTTAAAAGTTACTGATTTTGGTTGTTTGATTTTGCAGGATTCTGTTTGGAGAAGAGATAAGATCTTTTCAAATTCTGAAAAGATTGATCAAATCCCTGAAAATCGGATTTGCTGTAGACTGGCTTGCTGAACAAGTTTCAGCGTTTTTGTCATTTACGCAGTCAGGACTTGCGTTTTTTACTTGCTGGTGTAATTAATTGGACCAGCGTATTTGACTGGGTAGCATTTTTAAATCCAAAGGGCCTTTGGTACTGTTATAATAGTCCTCCGTGACAATATTACGTTGATCAGCGACTTTCCAGTAGTCGTAATACTGAACTCATCAGCCAGCGTACTTAACCAGTGTATTTGACTTGCCAGCGTACTTAAACTCAGCGAAATTAACTTGACCCAGCGAAATTAACTTACCAGCGCATTTAACACATTTTTGAACTTAAACCAGCGAAATTAAAAAAAGTGGAAAGTTAACCAGCTGACGTAACTAGAATTATACGTTTTCGGACACAAAATTGAACCGTAGTTAGTAAACGGACTCACGGTTGGACTTGTGTGATTTTTAGGGAAAAAAAGAAATAGGTTTTCGACACTATATATCATTGGATTCGTAATCTCAGACGGGTCTAACGGTATAATTTGGTAAAAACAGTTTTCGGACATTTTTAAACATTTTTAGCGAGCCGGTTCGTTAAAAATGTCGACTATGTCAATTTGAACGAGTTGTTGAGTATGGAGCGTGAAGTTGGCAGACAAACAAACCGCCAAAGATGATGAAGGTAGAAAATTACCTTACGTGGAAAGATCGGTTTCAGTCGTTTGTTGAGTATCAGGACACACGAATGTGGATCTGTATTGAAGATGGGTACACAAACCCAACTCATGAGTTCGACGGCAGACATCGGTCACAACTTATGTTAATATGGAAGAAGCAGATAAGAAGATGTATGAAGCTGAAAAACGTGCTCTAGCTGCTATCAAAATGTCTCTACCTGAGGAAATTAAACACACTTTTAAGAGGTACCCTAGTTCAAAAGAGATGTGGGATGCATTAGAGAAGCGTTATCAGGGAAATGTTGATGTGAAAAAGAACAAGATTGATCTACTGAAGAAACAATTTGCTGTGTTTAAGTACATGAGAAATGAGTCTCTTGAAGATATCATCACAAGGTTCTATCATCTGAGACAGAGTTAGACAACTACGACATAAAGGGATACACAGGTACTTAGATAAATGACAAGTTGTTGGATGCCCTACCTGCTAAATGGGATATTTACACTCTCATGATAAAGGTTGAAGTACATTACGCAACCAAAGAATTAGAAGAGGTTGTCGGGAAGTTGAGAGCTTACGAGCTCAACATGAAGAAGAAGGAAACAAGTTATGATCAGGTTCAAGATCCGGGAGTTTACAAAGGCGTTCCATCTTCTCTTCTCATAACGCTTCTAGTGACTCAGCTACTGCATTTCTCTCAAGTGAATGTGAAAATGTGATTGATAATAATGGTGAGTTGTGCTTTATTGCCTCATTGGGAGGTACAACAGCAAGTAAGAGACAACATGAACAACATACTTGATTGAATAACAACAAATTCCAACTCTATGCCATGAGTTTGAAATCAGCTGAAAATCAACTGACACTCCTTGTCTCCTTTCTTGCTTCATATCAAAATTATATACTAGGCAAGATAACAGATCCAATAGCACTAGACGAAGATTATGAGCAGATTGATCCAGACGATTTGGATGAGATGGATATTCAGTGGCAGATGGCCATGATAACTCTTAGGGCTAACGGTTCATGAACAGAACTGGAGGAAATTCATTGGTAAAAGGGTTGGATTCGATAATCCAAGGTTCGATGCTTTAAATGTCTAAAATATTGGGCATTTTGCTAGAGAATGCCAAAGACAAACAGGAGAATCACAACAACCTTCCACTTTTCATAATTTATCTAGTCAAGTTCATCAAATGGTGCATCACGTGCACTAGTTTCCACTACTTCTCCTAATGGTTCATATGATTGGAGTCTTCACCTTGAAGATGATGGAACCATAACACAAGCTCTAATGGCAGAGATCGTCACAGTGATCGAAGAAGGTCAACAAGATGAGGGGGAAGCTAGTGATGTTGTTAGAGAAGAGAGTTCTGAAGAGAAGATTGCATCTGAACAGGTTGCAAGTGAAGAAACTGTAGTTGCTAAAGATCAAAATGCTGCTGAACATGTCAAGCCTAAAGAAAAACCAACCTGAAAAGGTAAAGCCTGATGATGTACAGGGCATTCTGACGAAGAAGAGAAGGCCAAAGCCAATTTTGCTGCATTTATGGCCAATTTGTGTAAAGCTACTGGTGATGTAAGTTCAAAACCAGTAAGTTACGTCTGCATGAGTTGCAGTGAACTAAGAGGTACAGTTGACCGGTTGTCACACACAACCAAAGTCTGGTGAATGAACTAAATGGTCTAAAGGAATCAAACTTTTTCATAAAAAGAAAAGAGGTCTCAATATCTAAAGAAAATAAAATCATGTGAAGCTGAAGTTAAAACTTTGACTGAAAAATTATATAAAGAGCTTCAAGTGTAGATTTGGCACATCAGATTATGAGAGATAAAACAAAAGAACTATTTGACAAGTGCCAATAATTATCTGACGCACAAGTTAAGATTGTTGGGCTTCAAAGAAAAATAGCCAATTTAGAAACATATCTTTTGTAATGAATCACATGATGGGAAACTTAAAAAAGAGTATTGATCAAACAATGGTGGGATTTAATGAATTTCCTCCACTATTCATCAGGACTATAATTTTTACCACATGAAGATGATTTAACAGATTTTGTGTATGGTGCAGCTGTGGTTGAGCCGATGACTATCGAAGTACCTGATAGTTTCGTATTTGAGAATGATGTTGTTTCTGAGTATGAAGTGGCTGATGTCGAGAAGGAGACCAAACAAGACACTGTTTTCAAAAATAAAAATGCATCTTCCCAATCTAAAAAAAAACATTTTGTTAAAAAGATTGATTTTGTGAAGGGGGGTGACATGAAAAATGAGAAAACTATGATTGAAACAGAGTCAAATGAAAAGTTTGTTAAAGATAAAATGAACAAGGGCAAATTAAAAGAAACAAACATTGGTCCTTCAAAAACGTCACCCAAGTCATCAGAACCATCAACTTCAAAGGCTTCACTAAAGACATCTTTTTTGAAAAGATCATGCTTTAATTGTCATACAAAAGGCATGTCGTTAGTTGTTGTCCTTACAAGAAGGTTGAAGCACCTTTGAAAGAAAAGAAGAAAGAAAAATCACCAGAAAAGATGGGTGATTATGAGTTGAAGACATCAAACTTACCGAAGAAATATGTTGTTGAAGATAGGGCTGAAACAAAAAGCAACAGTTTCCTTGTTTTCAAAGAAATCAACCAAGGTTTCGGCCTGCGTCTACACCTGGCAGATTCGACAGACCTAGGAGTAGTTCACCTAAAATGAATAACTTTAATGGTCAGTCAAATTATATCAGAGGTCAAAGTTCACAACAAAATCAATATCACACTGGTGGTAGTCGAAATTTTTACAATCAAAATTTGGGAAATCAATCGAGAGTACATCAGAACTCAAGATTTGCGAGTCAGAATAGAGGTTTTCAAAATCAAAATTTTCAAAGGTCACAAAGTCCAAACATGTATAGGAACCCTCAGGACCAAAGACCTAGTGGAAATCAAAAACCATTTCCATCAACAGGTTTGAGATCCAAGACTCCTACTAGGAGTGATGGATATTGGATGGATGTTCCGGTGGTTGAAGAATCTGGAAGACCCAAGACCATTATGGCTTGGGTCCCCCAAACTAACTAAATTTGTTTTGGTTTGTGCAGGAGCTGCTAAGGAGGCTGATCAACTTGTGGAATGTTGACAGTGGCTGCTCTAGGCACATGACGTGGGATAAGAGGTTGTTAAAAGATTTTGAAGAAATAAATGGAGGTTACGTGAACTCTGCAGGAGCAAAAGGTGGAAAAATTACAGGTCAAGGGAAAGTGACCAATGGGAAGATAACGTTGGACAGAGTTAACTATGTCGAGCAGCTCAAACACAATTTGATGGGCGTGTCGCAAGTCTGTGACAAGGGTTACTCTGTCCACTTTACCAAGTCTGAGGCATTGGTGTTAAAACCTGGTTTGATCATTCCTGATGATTAGGTAGTTATGCGAGCACCAAGGAAGAATGATACCTATGTCATGGACATGAGTGTACATGATTCTTCAGTGGTGACTACATGCTTGTTGTCGAAAGCATCTGAGGCTGGATCGATGTTATGGCATAGACGCATGGCACATATCCACTATCGAAAAATGAATTATATAATTAAAAATGGTTTAGTGGAAGGGGTGTCTATGTAGAAGTTTTCTATGGATGATAAGTGTCTTCCTTGTAAAAAGGGAAAGCAACACAGAAAACCTCACAAGTCTAAAACCGTGAATTCCATTGCTTCTCCACTCGAATTACTTCACATGGATTTGTTTGGTCCAGTGAATGTAAGGAGTATTGGAGGAAAATATTATTGTTTAGTTGTTATTGATGACTTTTATCATTTTTCTTGGGTTTTCTTTCTAGTGACAAAGGATGAGACAGCAGAGATGTTGATCAATCTTTTTGCAAAGTTGGAGAATCTAGTTTAGACAAGAATCAAGCGCATTAGAAGCGACAATGGCACGGAGTTCAAGAATCGGTTGCTGGATATGTACTGTCTTCACAAGGGGATAGAGCATTAATTCAGTGCTCCATACACACCACAACAGAATGGAGTGGCAGAAAGGAAAAACAGGACGTTAATTGAAGCTGCTAGGACCATGCTTTCTGATTCTAAGCTTTCTGTCATCTTTTGGGCAGAGGTTGTGCATACAGCTTGCTATGTTCTGAATATGGTTTTGACGGTTAAACGACACAACAAAACATGTTATGAACTTTTGAGAAACCGTAAACCAAATTTAGAAGGGTTCGAACCGTTTGGGCTTCCATGCACGATAATTAGAAATAAAACTAACCAAAATTTGGTGAAGTCGCTGACGAAGGATTTTTCCTAGGTTATGTCGACGGTGCACCAAACAAGGGAGTTTTTAATAAAACTAATCGTAAAACTGAAACGGTTTTTAACATTGAATTATCACATATTCGCCCAAACAGTCCAACCCAGGTCTAGCCATGCTATATGATTATGATCTATGCTTTGAGTCTTTTAAAGTTCCTGAGTTTTCCGAAGCAGGTGATTTAGAGGTAATTCACAGCTTGACTAGGGATGGAGATGAGAGTTCTTTCAGTCCGAGTTCAAGTGTTCCAAGTGCAGATGTGTCAGGACCTTCCTCAAATGCAAATGCAGAAGTAGCGGAGTCAAGTGACAGTGAGTCTGAACCTCTTGAGGGGGAGGACTTTACTAATCCGTTTGCTAATCAAAATGTTCAGGGGGGATTGGATCAAATCTAGAGACTAACTTGGAAATTGACGCCATTGTTACTACACGAGCAAACAGAGATCATCCAGTTAAGAATATTATAGGTGATCCGAATGCAGGTGTTCAGACAAGGAGGAGTATAGTAGAAGGTTCATGTATGTATGCTACGATTGAGAAGACTGGTATTATCAACGAGTGCTTGTATAGTTGTTTTATTTCTCAAGAGGATCCGTAGAATATTCATATGGCTCTAAAGGATAATTCATGGGTAGAAACTATGCAGGGGGAACTAGCTCAGTTTGAGAAGTTGAAAGTCTGGGAGTTAGTTGATTTACCAGAGGGAGAGAAAGAAATTGGCACCAAGTGGGTGTTCAAGTGTAAGAAAGATGACCGAGGGATCGTGACAAGGAACAAGGCTCGGTTAATGGTGAAAGGGTTCAACCAACAAGAGGGGATTGATTATACTGAAGTGTTTGCACCAGTGGCAAGGTTGGAAGCAATTCGTTGTTCCTAGCCTTCGCATCATTCAAGGGCTTTAAAGTTTACTAATTAGACGTGAATAGTGCGTTTCTTTACGGGAAAGTCTAAGAAGTGGTGTATGTCTCACAACCAGATGAGTTTACTGATTCAGACTATCCAGATCGAGTGTACAAGCTGAATAAGGCATTGTATGGATTGCATCAGGCACCCAAGGCGTGGTATGAGACACTGTCAGCTCATTTTTTGAATAATGGTTTTGAAAGAGGTCAGATTGATAGTACACTTTTCATTAAGAGGAAAAAGGAATATTTTATAGGTGTTACAAGTATACGTCGATGATATCATTTTTGGTTCATTTGATGAGAGCATGTGTCATGAGTTTGAAGAGGTGATGAAGGGTACGTTTGAGATGAGTGCAATGGGTGAGTTATCATTCTTCTTGGGGTTGCAAGTTGAACAAAAGAAGGATGGTATCTTTATTCATTAGACGAAGTATGTGTATGACATTTTGACTCGTTTCAAGATGGAGGATTGCACAACTTTTAATACACCCATTTGTGGAAATCACAACATTGGTCTAGATGCTGAGAGTTTTGGATGATGTTGATCCTACTCAATATAGGGCCATGATTGGATCGTTGATGTATCTTACTGCTTCAAGATCAGACATTATGTTCACTGTATGTCTGTGTGACAGATATCAAGCAAATCCAAAGGAGTCGCATATGAAGGCGGTGAAGCGAATTCTTTGTTACTTGAAGGGAAAACCTAAGTTTGGGTTATGGTACCCTGCTGATAATGACTTGAAGTTTATTGCATACACTGATTCAGATTTTGGAGGATGCAAATCAACCAGAAAATCTACCACAGGTGGTTGTCAGTTCTTAGGGGGGAAGACTTGTGTCATGGCAGTGCAAGAAACAAGCCTGTGTGTCTACGTCTTCGTGTGAAGCTGAATACATTGCTGCGGGTAGCTGTTGTTCTCAGGTTCTGTGGATTCATCAGCAGATGTACGATTACGGTTTGAATTTCACTCGCACCCCTATTATGATAGACAACAATGCCACAATTTCCATAACAAATAATCCCGTAAAACACAGTCACACAAAACATATCGACATTCGTCATCATTTTTATATGGGATTGTGCTGAAAAACGAATGATTGAAGTGCATAGAGTCGACACACTATATAACCTGGCAGATCTTTACACAAAAGCTTTTGACATGGCTTGATTTGAACACCTAGTCGAACTCAACGGGATGAGGAATCCTGAATAACCAGTTTTTCATAAGAATTTTGTAAATAGTTTACTGCTTTCTTAAAAATAAAAAACATAAAAAATAGAAAATCATAAAAATAATTAAAAAAATGAAAAATAAAAAATGAGTTATCACTGTGTGAAAAAGAAGAAATGATAGTACATCAGCAAGTTAGACTATCACACTTAATTGAATTTAAATGGCAAAGTGTGATAGCAGCTTCATTATATGATGTACCAGTAGGCAAGAGACATGAAATAATCAACTTATCATCGTAATATAAACATAAAAGAACTGAGTATGAGTGGGTAACATATCAGTGGCGTATGGTTTTATAACCTTAAATCTTGCATTGACAGATTGCCAAAATCTGAAGTGGTGGGTCTTTATACTGTTATTTCATCCGGGGTATCAGGGTTGTCCTTTTGCTGCATCCAGATATATGTTGACCTAGGCACAACCAAGATAT
The DNA here is from genome assembly GCA_947069175.1 of Scalesia atractyloides. Classification (NCBI taxonomy): domain Eukaryota; kingdom Viridiplantae; phylum Streptophyta; class Magnoliopsida; order Asterales; family Asteraceae; genus Scalesia; species Scalesia atractyloides. Next base: position 37,057,484 of record CAMTDV010000025.1, read on the forward strand.
CTTAAAAGATCTGAAAATGCCAAATCCCATAAATTGAAGAAGCTCTCCTAGAGAGATTCAAATGTGCATAATGCATAATTGTACCAGAATTTGTGGTATTTGTCTTAACCCTCGTTGGATATTGGTCTCTTTGCTATACGGAAGTATTGACCTGATCACCAATTATCGGACGTTGTAAATCTAAAAGGATGAATTTTGGTATACTCACCTACTACAATGAATCTTTGTGCATACCTTGATCATGGGGATATGTCCTGAAGTGGGACACACTAGTATGTCAGTATAAAATTACCTTAACATATCATTGGGTAAAGGTACTTGAAATGTTCATGTGTTTTGTTTAAGTGGATAAACAATACTGGCAATCGTCTTGAACTGCTTTTCATGAAAATTAAAGAAAGAATGAACTGAGAGTGTGAAACAGTTTGATTCGGCTGATATGATCTTCTTAACCCGTGATTCTCACAAAAACAGAGTGTTCATTTTTGTTTTATTTATTTGCTTTCAGAAAAATATAAAAATCCAAAAAGATTTTCTTTTTCTTTAAAATTCTTAACGTACAGAAAATGGTTGTTCTTGGTGTAACATCTGTCGAAAAACGGGTTTTCAAAACCCGCTTCGTTTATTAATCGAATAATCAGTTTCAAATTTTCGTTGCTCATTTAATGCTTATTTTAATTTTAAACAATACATAACTAATAAACATTTTAGAATATGAAAATTAAAATTGTTAGAAAATAAAAATAAAGCAATTAAAAAAGAAATCGGGCTGCCGGGTTTCGAACCCGAGTCAACCGGAAGACTTAATCACCAAACATTTAACCACTCCGCCACTTGCTGTCTTTGTGTAATCTAGGAAACAAATAATACTTAACTCTACCTGTGAAATCACCTGTTTGCGCCAAAACTGAAACCGTTCATCGGCTTTCAACGTTCTAGACGATTGAGTGATCGCTATTACTGGTTATAACCGATGAAATCATTACGGCCGACGTTCTTAATCAATTCAGCCTTTATTGAACTTGAACTCATATGATTTTCGGGTTTAATAACCGAAATCATTTACCTCCAAATTTACACCGGCAATATCATCATCTCGCGACTCAAAAACACTCACAGAACCTCCAATTTCACTTTCGCTCTATTTTCTGTTCGTCGGAAACGCTTTCTGAAATCGCCGGACTTTCGTCGAAAAAACCGTGTCTTTCATCAAAACGGTAAATTTCTCAATTCTTTCATCTTCTATCTGTTGTTAGACTGTTACTAACTCAAAACCTTCAACCAGAATCAGTCCAAGACGACGATATCGGATAATCAGCACTCGCCGGGAGATTTCTGAAAATTCCTAAATCACGCTGTGAATCGGTATAATCATTTAAACCATCTGATAATCATTGTTTAGTAACTCAATTTCGCAACTAATCGATCAAAACGATTAATTGATTCAATCAGACGGAGTTCATAAAACAGAGCCGACGACTTTGCCAGAGTTCTGAGAAAAATCATTTTTTCCGGTACGTTCATTCCCAAAACCTTCCATATCCAGTTCATTTTAATCAATTATATGTCCGTCAATCGAATTAAACAAGAACAGTAGAATGAATCGTTGTCTATGTTGTTTTAACGAAGAAGATGAAGCTTAGACTGTGTATATATTTAATATAAATCGGGTTATATCTCGGGTTAGACACACAGTCCAGCGGTGGACTGTGTGCATTTGAAACATAGAGATACCGAGTTCGAGTCCGTCCTTGTTCCGATTCGTCACAATATTCAGACTTTTTATAAAACCCAAATACGGAAACTTCCAGTTAGTATATAAGTGAAATAAAAACAAGTATTTTAACCAGGTTAGACACACAGTCCAGCGGTGGACTGTGTGCAACGTTAAACAACAGGTCCCGGTTCGAGACCTGTTATACACACCGGTTCGATATAATTAAAATCCTTTTTAAAATAAATGAATTTTGAATAAAATAAATAGTATATAAATATAATTAAAAACAGAAATATTTCGGGTTAGACACGTAGCTCAGTTGGTAGAGCTGCGTGCACGCGTACGAGAGGTCACAAGTTCGAACCTCACTCAGTGCAAACAAATACAAGACCGAACCGGTCAACCGTCATGGTCAATGGTCAACGGTCAACGGTCAACCCCAAAAAGTCAACATTTTTTTATATTTTTATTTATTTATTTAATTTAAAAATCAATTAAAAATACTTAAAAATAATATTTTTAAAGTTAGAAAATGACCTTAAACTCACAAAAATATATCTAAAAATCCAATTAAAATTGTTAATAAAATCCACTTATTTACCATCCCTTTTCGTTTTTATTTAGGTTAGTTATTCCTCGTCGATCAATCCTCTAAACTCGTGCGCATTCAACATCATCAAACGAACGCACCCAATGTGAGTGAATCTCTACAAATTCCCCGTTTTAATCACGTTTTTGGGGTGTATCATGTGTCATATTATTTATTACATTTAAACACTTGTGCATCCATCATATCAATGATCAAATGTGTATTCAATATGTATCAACTGTTTGCGTGGTTAATGTTTAGATTAAATTTATCATTTTCAGTACATACATATCATAGGCCGCCGTTCCCCATTACCTATGAGCGTGAACCGTTCCCCATTACCTATGAGCGTGAACGAGGCGTTGCCAACATACGATCGGCTCCGTTTGATTGAGCCTTGATCGCACATACATCATCATAGGCCGTCCGTTCCCCATTACCTATGAGCGTGAACGTGACGTTGCCAACATATACATTATCATTCATGTCATATATTCATGCAAGGTGGTTTGTTATTGTTATTGTTATTGTTATTGTTATTGTATGTTTGTTTACGTTTGCTCACATATGATTATTGCACAATTTTTCCATATTAAATATAACAAGAAATCAATAATAAATGTTTTCTAACAAGGTTCACTCGCCAACTTTTGTTGACCCAAAAACCCCCATTTTTACACATGATACAGGTGATCCAGTTGCAGCAAGAAACATATAGGATGGCTTAGAAGAATAAATCGGTTTAGACTTTGGATTGTTTATGTAGTTACTTTTCTTTGTAATTGTATGAACTTGTTTGGAATATTGAGGATGTAATTTTGAATTTAATAGATATGAAACATATTAGTAAACATCATGAGCTTTGGTGATAACCCAATTATGCCCCGACTCTTATTCCGTTGCGGGTCGGGGTGTGACAGATTGGTATCAGAGCCATGACTATAGGGATATAGGATAGGTTATTAGACCCTTAGAGCCTATACTATAGTTGATTAGAATTTTTAAATTGTTTGTGTGTTACATGCAAAATTCATGATGTTTATATGCTTTATGTTTATTGTTACATTCAATGTTATGCAAGCATGTTCATAAGTACATATTATTATACAATGCCTATCATGAATCATATTCTCATAACATATCATATCCATGAGAGCACACACCACACAACTTCCATGACTTTTGCAACGATTTTTGTATTTTCAAATCACATCAAAGTGAGTTCTCATGACGGGCATGTAGTATCTGGAAGGGTACAAGTACCGGTAGTCGGAACGTCCTGTCTAGGCTTGGCATTTGTATAAATCCAAAATAAAGGACCAGTTTGCCTACCTGGGGACTAACAATGAGAGTACGAAGGACCTATTAGGCCAAAGCATGCTATACCAAACGTTGTGTGAGCTAACCCCACTTTGAGTTGTCATTGTGTCTACACCTGGACACCCTCCGACCATACATCTCGACATATTTCATGCTTTTCATTCGGGTGATGCGAGTATTAAACCGCCAATACCAATGTGAATCCTACTAAGCCAATAGTCATGGGGGCCCACATGACTATACAGGCGAAGGTATGGGGGACATTGGAGGCCCAAACATGAGCAAACCCAAGACATCCTATGGATGTAGTTGCATTATTGATGTTTATGTTATTTTAATTTTTTAAGACACATGACACCTAAAAAGACTCCTTAAACTCACAATCTTCTTATGTATGTTCCTGTAGATGTCGGCTAGGCAGCAACGTGGGGGTAGAAGGTCAGGAAGGTCAAACGAGCGCTTGGCCACCCAAATCGCAAAACAAATGGCCGCGGTGCTTCCTGATATCGTAATTCAAGTCCAACAAGTTCTCGCCACCAATCCCGTCAATCCTCCCCATCAAGAAGACCAGAACGTCGACAACCCTCCCTCCAAAAAGTGCTCATACAAACATTTCAAGTCTTGCGATCCCCCGAAATTTGAAGGGACCGAAGGTGTCACTGCTCTCCTCCACTGGTTTGAGGAAATGGAAAACACCTTCCTCAACTGCAATTGTCCCGAGGATCGCAAGGTACGTTACGCAACCGGTAGACTATTTGGAGTAGCTCTTACCTGGTGGAATTTTGAAAAAGGTAAGAGAGGAATCGAAGATGCAATGGCCTTAACGTGGGAGGAGTTAAGGGAAATCATGACGAGACGCTTCTGTCCAAGAAGCGAGATCAAAAAGTTAGAGGATGAATTTCACTCGTTGAAGCAAAGGGAGGGAGATCATACTTCCTACAACAAACGGTTTTTAGAGTTGAACCAAATGGTCCCCAACCTGTTCACCCCAGCATACCGCTTAGTCGAACACTATATCCGAGGCCTCCCCTCGAAAATTCAAGACTCAGTTCTAAGCACTTCGCCTGCAACACTTGAAGCTGCTATGGAACTAGCTACCGAGCTTACCGAGAATCGTATTCGTAACGGCAAATTTAAGGACGAGAAAAAGAAAGCCCCCGTTGAGGGCCAAACTTCAAACCATTCCACCTCCTCCTCAAAGTTCGCTAATAAGAGGAAACGAAACACCAGAAACTTTGCTGTCACACAAACAAATTTCCCTATCCCTGCTGCACCCATCACTCAAGTTGCCCCCTCACCTGCACCATATAAAAAGCCATACTCCGACCCATACCCAAAATGCAACCGTTGCCAATACCATCACTTTCCTGATCATCCCTGCCAACATTGCACCGGCTGTGGTCGCGCAGGTCACACCATTCAAACCTGTCGCGTACTTCAGCGAACGAACCGCCATCAGCCCTCAACCCAAACCCACCATCAGATAGTGGGTCAAGCCCAACAACCTTTACTACTACCACCTACCCAACATGTAGCCCAATCCTACTACCAACCTAACTATCCCATGGTGCAACCTATGCGGGCTTGTTACAACTGTGGAGACCCGAACCACTTCAGGAACACCTGTCCACGCCTGGTGAATATCATCCATGCCCAAGCTCAAGCTAATCCAGTAAACCAGGCTAACCAAGCTCCTCCACCTGCAAGAGGAAGAGCTTTTAACATCAACGCCAATCAAGCTAGGGCTGACAACAATGTGGTTAACGGTACGTTTCTCATCAATGGTAGTTATGCATCCATGTTATTTGATACTGGCGCGGATAAGAGTTTTGTGTCCTTAGAATTTGAATCCATCCTCAACCAAACTCGAGATAAACTCATGGAATCCATAACGGTAGAAGTTGCTGACGGAAAAACCGGTCTCATTAAACTCTATTATACGCAATTGTACTCTCACTCTAAACGATCACGATTTTCCAGTTGACCTCATTCCTATGAAGTTGGGAAGTTTCGACATTATAATTGGTATGGACTGGCTCAGCCAACATCATGCTGAAGTTGTATGCCGCGAAAAGTTTATACGCATTCCTCTTACAAACGGTCAGACTCTACGAATCTTTGGAGAAACCCCTTCGAAAGGGCTCAAATTAATGTCCTGTCTTCAAGCCCGAAAATATCTCCGCAAGAATTATGTCGCATTTCTAACTCATGTCGTCAAAAAGGGAACCAAGGAGAAGAAACTTGAAGACATCCCAGTAGTAAAAGATTTTCCGCAAGTTTTTCTTGACGACATTTCAGGACTTCCTCCCGTGAGAGAAGTCGAATTCCGCATTGATCTTATACCTGGAGCTTCACCAGTTGCAAAATCTCCTTATAGGTTAGCCCCATCCGAGATGCAAGAGCTGGCCAGTCAATTGCAAGAGCTGACTGACAAAGGATTCATACGTCCTAGCTCATCGCCTTGGGGTGCACCTGTCCTTTTTGTGAAGAAGAAAGATGGAACGTTTCGCATGTGTATCGACTACAGAGAACTCAACAAGTTAACGGTTAAGAACCGCTACCCATTACCTCGCATCGATGATCTTCTTGACCAACTTCAAGGCGCCAGCTGTTTTTCAAAAATCGACCTTTGTTCTGGTTATCATCAACTCAGAGTACATGAAGAAGACGTCCCAAAGACCGCCTTCCGAACTCGTTATGGTCATTATGAATTCATGGTCATGCCATTTGGTCTAACCAACGCTCCAGCTGTCTTCATGGATCTAATGAACAGAGTCTGCAAACCCTATCTCGATCGCTTTGTTATAGTCTTCATCGATGACATCCTCATTTACTCAAAGTCTAAGTCTGATCATGAACGACACCTTCAACTCATCCTTACACTCTTAGGGAATGAAAAGCTCTACGCCAAATTCTCCAAATGCGAATTCTGGTTAAAAGAGGTACAATTCCTTGGACATGTCGTCAATGACAAGGGAATACATGTCGACCCCTCAAAGATCAAAGCAGTACAAGAATGGCAAGCGCCAAGTACACCAACCGAAGTAAGATCATTCCTTGGTTTGGCTGGTTATTATCGCCGGTTCATTGCAAATTTCTCCCGCATCGCTGTACCACTCACGACTTTAACACATAAAGGAAAACCCTTCATATGGGGACCCAAACAAGAAGAAGCCTTCCAAACCATTAAACAAAAACTCTGTGACGCACCTATCCTCACTCTTCCTGAAGGTTGTGATGACTTCGTGGTTTATTGCGACGCGTCAGGGCAAGGACTAGGCTGTGTTCTAATGCAAAGAGGAAAGGTGATAGCTTATGCTTCTAGACAACTCAAAACTCATGAGAAGAACTACACCACCCACGACCTAGAACTTGGAGCCGTTGTGTTTGCTCTTAAGATATGGAGACATTGCCTCTACGGTACCAAGTGTGAAATATACACTGACCACAAGAGCCTCCAACATATCTTCAACCAAAAGGAGTTAAACATGAGGCAACGGAGATGGGTCGAACTTATTAATGACTACGACTGTGAAATTCGGTATCATCCTGGCAAGGCAAACGTGGTGGCCGATGCACTCAGTCGAAAGAGTTATGCGAACACCATTCGTATTCTATGTTCGCAAATCATAACAGACATCAAAGATCAAATCCGAGAAGCCCAACATGTTTCAGTAACAGAAAACGACGTACGCAAGGAGCTGTCTTGTGGAGCTGAACTTAAAATCGAAACTAAATCCGACGGTATTCTGTACTATCTAGATCGCATATGGATTCCCGATCACAATAACCTTCGTGATTTCCTTATGAATGAGGCGCACAAAACACGATATTCTATACACCCAGGAGCCGACAAGATGTATCAAGACCTTCGATACACCTACTGGTGGCCTGGAATGAAAAAGGATATTGCTGTTTTTGTTTCCAAGTGCCTTACATGTTCCAAAGTAAAAGCTGAACATCAAAGACCCTCAGGACTTCTAGTCCAAACTGAAATACCTGTATGGAAGTGGGAAAACATAACCATGGACTTCATTACCGGGTTACCTCGCACCTCCGGTGGGTATGACACTATATAGGTAATCATTGATCGTCTTACAAAATCAGCTCACTTCATTCCGATTCGCGAGGACTTCAAGAATGAGAAGTTAGCTCGTATCTACATCAGCGAAATCGTAAGCCGTCATGGTGTACCGTTAAGCATTATTTCCGATCGTGATGCTCGTTTCACTTCACGAACATGGCAAGCCGTACAAGCCGCTTTGGGTACACAATTAGACCTCAGTACCGCTTATCATCCTCAAACTGATGGACAATCTAAACGCACCATTCAAACTCTTGAAGATATGCTTCGAGCATGTGTCATAGACTTCAAGGGAAATTGGGACGCTCATCTACCATTAGTTGAATTTTCGTACAACAACAGCTATCATTCAAGTATCGGCATGGCACCTTTCGAAGCTTTATATGGTCGTAAGTGCCGATCTCCAGTATGTTGGCACGAAATTGGAGAAGCTCAAATCACCGGTCCATAATTGATTCAAGAAACCACAGACAAGATCCATCAAATTAGAAACAATCTTCTAGCGGCACAAAGTCGTCAAAAGAGTTATGCAGACAAACGACGAAAGCCTTTGGAGTTTAACATTGGTGATCATGTACTTTTAAAAGTATCACCGTGGAAGGGAGTAGTTCGTTTTGGCCAGAAGAGCAACCTAGCACCACGCTACGTAGGACCTTTCAAGATACTCAAAAGAGTAGGACCTGTAGCATACAAGCTTGATCTACCAGAAGAACTCAACAGAATTCACACCCACATTCCACGTATCAAACTTAAAGAAGTGTCTCGCCGATGAAAACCTCCATATTCCTCTAGAAGATATTCAGATCGATGAATCTATGCACTTCATTGAAAGACCAGTAGAGATCATGGACTTCGGAGAAAAACGTTTAAGACGGAGTCGCATTCCAATTGTTAGGGTACACTGGGAGTCGAAACGAGGACCTGAGTTTACTTGGGAACGTGAAGACTCAATGCGCGAAAAATACCCGCATCTTTTTCCTGTTACCACTACTACTTAAATTTCGGGACGAAATTTCTAAAAGTAGGGGATACTGTAACATCTGTCGAAAAACGGGTTTTCAAAACCCGCTTCGTTTATTAATCGAATAACCAGTTTCAAATTTTCGTTGCTCATTTAATGCTTATTTTAATTTTAAACAATACATAACTAATAAACATTTTAGAATATGGAAATTAAAATTGTTAGAAAATAAAAATAAAGCAATTAAAAAAGAAATCGGGCTGCCGGGTTTCGAACCCGGGTCAGCCGGAAGACTTAATCACCAAACATTTAACCACTCCGCCACTTGCTGTCTTTGTGTAATCTAGGAAACAAATAATACTTAACTCTACCTGTGAAATCACCTGTTTGCGCCAAAACTGAAACCGTTCATCGGCTTTCAACATTCCAGACGATTGAGTGATCGCTATTACTGGTTATAACCGATGAAATCATTACGACCGATGTTCTTAATCAATTCAGCCTTTATTGAACTTGAATTCATATGATTTTCGGGTTTAATAACCGAAATCATTTACCTCCAAATTTACACCGGCAATATCATCATCTCGCGACTCAAAAACACTCACAGAACCTCCAATTTCACTTTCGCTCTATTTTCTGTTCGTCGGAAACGCTTTCTGAAATCGCCGGACTTTCGCCGGAAAACCGTGTCTTTCATCAAAACGGTAAATTTCTCAATTCTTTCATCTTCTATCTGTTGTTAGACTGTTACTAACTCAAAACCTTCAACCAGAATCAGTCCCAGACGACGATATCGGATAATCAGCACTCGCCGGAAGATTTCTGAAAATTCCTAAATCACGCTGTGAATCGGTATAATCATTTAAACCTTCTGATAATCATTGTTTAGTAACTCAATTTCGCAACTAATTGATCAAAACGATTAATTGATTCAATCAGACGGAGTTCATAAAACAGAGCCGACGACTTTGCCGGAGTTCTGAGAAAAATCATTTTTTCCGGTACGTTCATTCCCAAAACCTTCCCTATCCAGTTCATTTTAATCAATTATATGTCCGTCAATCGAATTAAACAAGAACAATAGAATGAATCGTTGTCTGTGTTGTTTTAACGAAGAAGATGAAGCTTAGACTGTGTATATATTTAATATAAATCAGGTTGTATACCGGGTTAGACACACAGTCCAGCGGTGGACTGTGTGCATTTGAAACATAGAGATACCAAGTTCGAGTCCGTCCTTGTTCCGATTCGTCACAATATTCAGACTTTTTATAAAACCCAAATACGGAAACTTCCAGTTAGTATATAAGTGAAATAAAAACAAGTATTTTAACCAGGTTAGACACACAGTCCAGCGGTGGACTGTGTGCAACGTTAAACAACAGGTCCCGGGTTCGAGACCTGTTATACACACCGGTTCGATATAATTGAAATCCTTTTTAAAATAAATGAATTTGAATAAAATAAATAGTATATAAATATAATTAAAAACAGAAATATTTCGGGTTAGACACGTAGCTCAGTTGGTAGAGCTGCGTGCACGCGTACGGGAGGTCACAAGTTCGAACCTCACTCAGTGCAAACAAATACAAGACCGAACCGGTCAACAGTCATGGTCAATGGTCAACGGTCAACGGTCAACCCAAAAAGTCAACATTTTTTTATATTTTTATTTATTTATTTAATTTAAAAATCAATTAAAAATACTTAAAAATAATATTTTTAAAGTTAGAAAATGACCTTAAACTCACAAAAATATATCTAAAAATCCAATTAAAATTGTTAATAAAATCCACTTATTTACCATCCCTTTTCATTTTTATTTAGGTTAGTTATTCCTCGTCGATCAATCCTCTAAACTCGTGCGCATTCAACATCATCAAACGAACGCACCCAATGTGAGTGAATCTCTACAAATTCCCGTTTTAATCATGTTTTTGGGGTGTATCATGTGTCATATTATTTATTACATTTAAACACTTGTGCATCCATCATATCAATGATCAAATGTGTATTCAATATGTATCAACTGTTTGCGTGGTTAATGTTTAGATTAAATTTATCATTTTCAGTACATACATTATCATAGGCCGCCGTTCCCCATTACCTATGAGCGTGAACCGTTCCCCATTACCTATGAGCGTGAACGAGGCGTTGCCAACATACGATCGGCTCCGTTTGATTGAGCCTTGATCGCACATACATCATCATAGGCCGTCCGTTCCCCATTACCTATGAGCGTGAACGTGACGTTGCCAACATATACATTATCATTCATGTCATATATTCATGCAAGGTGGTTTGTTATTGTTATTGTTATTGTTATTGTTATTGTTATTGTATGTTTGTTTACGTTTGCTCACATATGATTATTGCACAATTTTTCCATATTAAATATAACAAGAAATCAATAATAAATGTTTTCTAACAAGGTTCACTCGCCAACTTTTGTTGACCCAAAAACCCCCATTTTTACACATGATACAGGTGATCCAGTTGCAGCAAGAAACATATAGGATGGCTTAGAAGAATAAATCGGTTTAGACTTTGGATTGTTTATGTAGTTACTTTTCTTTGTAATTGTATGAACTTGTTTGGAATATTGAGGATGTAATTTTGAATTTAATAAATATGAAACATATTAGTAAACATCATGAGCTTTGGTGATAACCCAATTATGCCCCGACTCTTATTCCGCTGCGGGTCGGGGTGTGACACTTGGAGGAATTGTTACCGAAAGGGGGAGACGATGTTAGAAGATGAGTTCAAAATTTTTACCCTTGCAGGTTCTAGTGGTGTTGAAAATTTTGAGTGTTGGTGTTGACTGGAAAATTACTTAATCTGTTGCATCTCTTGATTAATAATATTTTTTTACCTTTTGTTGAAAAATTCTTATGGTTTCTCGAGATGTTTATTTTGTATACAGATAGTTGCAATTTGTTCTTGTGAAGCAATGTGAAGTAACGTGATGAGTTGCGGTGAAGTTTAGTGAAAAGGAGTCTGATTGGATGCATGGTAGAATCCTCCTTTCTACATTGCTGACAAAGTCTGAAGAGTTTGAAGATTTTAAAGATTGCTATGCAAATGTGAACTGGAGTTTACTCATTGCTAACGATTTTGAAGATTTGGTGATTGGATGCATCAGCTTAGGGGGAGTCTGTTGCTGACAGAAGTTATTGAAGCTGAAGCTATCCAAAGACCAATGATGATGAAAGATTACATGAAGAATGCAAGATGACTGAAGATAAAAGTTGTTTAATGAAGCTATTGTCAAGGGGGAGTCTGTTGGTGCATGTTTGTGACAACAACTTTTAGATTCAGGTATTTGGATATCTTGTAATTAGTGAAACGATACGGGTTTAGCTTTGTATTAGTGAGTTAAGAGTGATTGGGCCAAACCAAACTCACATTGGGGGAATGGTAGGCGAATTGGGCCTGTCCAATTCGCAGGCTTGTGTGAAACCAGCCCAGAATGCATGTCTTGTGTTATATAAACAATGTTATGCATTAGGTTAGGGTTAAGCACTTGAAATCAGTTTACAGAGAGTTTAGAGAGAGACAAAATTCGTGATATAGTGTGGGACGAATTTGTGAGTGCTAGGATCTTAGTTTGATTGTTTTGAATAATCAATAAAGATCATTGTGTTCGGTTTTACATTAATATGCTTCTACACCTTTTTGTGACAATCTGATCTAGAGGATTCCACACTCTAGATTAGATAAACAATTCTGTAAAGATCCATAGGATTAAGGGGACCTACAGTCACCTATGTAGCTAAGTGTCTGGCGTGTTCGCAAGTTAAAGCTGAACATCAAAAACCATCAGGACTTCTGCAACAGCTTGAAATTCCCACTTGGAAATGGGCAATGGTAACTATGGACTTGATTACCAAGTTACCTAAGACCAAACGTGGTAATGACATGATTTGGGTCATTATGGACAGACTGACGAAGTCGGCTCACCTTTTGCCAATAAAAGAGACGTATAGTTCTGACATATTGGCTAAGATGTACGTGGACGAGATTGTATCCCTACATGGAGTGTCGGTATCTATTGTATCCGATAGAGATACAAGATACACTTCTGACTTATGGAAGAGTTTCCAGCAATCATTAGGCACTCGATTAAATTTCAGTATGGCTTACCATCCGCGGACTGACTGACAGAGTGAGCGTACCATCCAGACTTTGGAAGACATGCTATGTACATGTGTAGTCGACTTCATAGGTAGCTGGGATGACCACCTACCCCTAATTGAATTCTCCTACATAATAGCATACAAGCATCAAGGCTGCTCCTTTTGAGGCCTTATATGGGAGAAAGTGTCGAACGCCTGTTTGTTAGGCAGATTTAGGGAAGCCCAACTATCAGGACCTGAGATGTCCTAGAGACGACAGATAAAATAATACGAATCCGTGATCGTCTCAAAGCTGCCCGAGATAGGCAGAAGAGCTACGCAGATAAGAGGCATAAACCTCTCAGTTCCAAGTAGGGGACAAAGTTCTACTAAAAGGTATCACCCTGGAAAGGTGTGATGCGTTTCGGTAAGAAGGGCAAGTTGAGCCCAAGATATATAGGACCATTTGAGATCATTGAAAGTGTCGGGTCCGTGGCTTACAAATTGAACTTACCTAAGGAGCTAAGTGGAATTCACGATGTGTTCCACGTTTCTAACTTAAAGAAATGTCTGGCCATTGAGTCGCTAGCAATGTCTCATGAAGACGTGCAGATTGACGAAAACCTGAGGTTCATTGATAAACGATTTTGATCGAGGATCGACAGGTTAAAAAGCTCCGAAGAAAGCATGTACCTATTGTAAAGGTCAAGTGGGATGCCGGTCGAGGCCCCGATATACATGGGAGGTCGAGTCCACTATGCGACAAAAGTACCCCCATCTTTTTGGATAAAATCTCGAGGTCGAGATTTCTTTAAGGGGATGAGGATGTAACACCTCGTAAAAATTGTGTCTAATAATTTATTGACACGTGTCCCTAACCCTTTTTGTGCCAAAAGTTGGCTAGGAGGGACTATTTTTGCCAAAATTGAAAACTATGTATCAGAAGGACTAAAAGTGTCAACATGCTAAAACTTAGCCTTTGAGTGACCTTACACGATGTTCATATTCTCAATTGAGCCACTTGTTGGACGTGAGAAACCGTTTGTGGAATTGTCGGAAAGTTTGTGTAACGAAGGGTTAAAAGTGTCAATATGTTAATTTTTACCTCTGAGTGACCTTTTAACAAACCGAGAGTTTTATGATGTTGGTCATACTCTTTGGTGTGCCTAATATTGGACTAGGAAGGCTTTACGCATTGTTCATAACGTTACACGTAAGTTTGAAAGTCATAGGGGCCAAAAGGATCAAGAAATGGAAGTTGTGGGCATGGCTGGTCAGACCCGACAGTAGCTTACGGTCCCTGGACCGTAGCTTACGGTCCGGGCTGACACTATTGTTGTTTTGTGGCTTGGAGGCCACACAAGGCTCCAAACAACCCCATTTCAAAACTAGGTGCTCCCAAACTGCTAGGCCACATTATAGGACACTTGTAAGCTTCTCTTAACTCCTCATACACATGTGATCACCTCCTTCAAGCTCCACAAGTATAAATAGCACCATAGTTCAACCCATTTCTTTGTTCATTCACTTCTTATCTTCTCTACACTCTATCTGGAGGTTCCTAATTCTAAAGGGCTTCCCCTGAGTTCTAAACATTCCCTTGGATCACAGTAAGTGTTCCATCCTTTCCTCTTTTCATTTTATAGGCTTTTAAGGCAAAAGTCAAGCGTCATCGTAATAACACTTTGACTTTCGGTTTAGACCATTATGGTTAAGCCATTGTTCAAGTGAACATGGCTACGTGATCGTAATTAGGTAGCTGTTAATCCCTCAAAAAGGCACCTCTTAAGAATCACGTTTGCTTGGTCAATTGACGGGTCAACATATTATTATTTAAAAAGTCAAACGGGTCAGTTTTGAAAATAATCATAAACTGATAATGTAGGTGTTCTAAAATATGTTTTAACACTTAAACAACTTGGTAATAATTATTAGGCATGTGTAAACATGTTCGGCTCATCAATTCCAGGTTTAGGGTCAGTACGCAACCGAAAGTCGTGAAGTTTGACTTCTTCTTTGACTTTCAGTTCTGACCCTAATTAGATTAGTTCCATTATGTTTATAAGTTTCCTTATGACCATATTATATTGTAATATAACCCTCAGAGGTTATATTACACAGTCATATAGTAATCTGAGTCTATTTTACAAGTTCCGTTAATATGCCTTATGTTGACTAAAATACCCTTTTGTTTTAAAAACGAGGTTTTAAATACAAATGAGCATGCAAATGAATTATATATTGATATGTTAACTAAATTGGCATATTTTGATGTTATAAACCTGGTCATAAACTGAGTTTTGATTACATAGCGTAAATTATGTTCTAAAGTGACCAAATCGCCCCTTTGCGTCTAAAATGGTTTTAAACATAATTCCTTCACCAAAACTCATTACCTACTGATGTAATATCATAAGTAGGATTATTTGGGATATTAAGTCAGATTGTAAACTGAGCTTAACATCAAGTTCTTGAATATGTCGATAAATGACGATAAAGCCCTAATGGCACCTAAATGGGTTTTAATCAAACTTTGTGAACAAAACCTTTTACCCACTGATGTGTTATATTAAATAACATATTATGGTTATATAAACCTGATCATAACTTCAGTTTCGTTAAACATTGTTTAAATCGCCATTTAGCGACTTTATCGCCATTTCGGCGCATAGTATGATTTAAAACCATATCTATGAACCATTACCTAATGATTTTATAAAACATTTTAAGTATTTTTACAGTAGGTATAAGTCATGAACTCAGAATCCCAAATAAGTTCTCAAACTATGTGTGAAATGACCAAAATGCCCCTACGGTGCATAATTTGGTCTTAAAGCATAAACCACACAGATATTTGATATCCTATCGATATAACATCATAAATTTACTATTTTTCCAGAATGTTTATGACCATGACATCAGTTTACTTGCAAGCTCCTTTTATAAAGTCGTAAAATGACCAAAACGCCCTTATGAGACTTAACTTGATTTAAAACCTTAACAGACATACATGTTGATATCCTACTGATATTATAACATGTTTAAAGTATAATGGCATATGGAACTTGTATATGACTCATCCGGTTACCCGGTATCGCTTATAGCGTGCGGTTTAGCTTATGGGACTAGTTTACGTAACTTAACCGAAACGGGTTTAACCTTATCATTTTTACTTCAAATTCCAGAATGTAAATAGTTTACCCATATTATACAAGTCCTAGTACTTGTCGGGTTTAAACTATATTCTATTCCGGTCATCACTTATTCTAGCGTATCGTACCGTATTTATTAAATTAAGCTAGCCGGTCTGAGTTTATAACTTAAATAGGACCCGTTTAGCATTCTAATTGGTTATTAATATTGTTGGTGCATATGTATGTTGCCTACGTCATTATGTATTGAGTCTGATTAAATAGGGCTTAATCTATTAGAAACGAGACGTATTTAAGTGAGATTTAGGTCAAGTTCGCTGGTAATGGTGTGTATGAAGTCAAGTTCGCCAACGAACATGTTCATCACCAGCGAACTTGTTATGCTATAAATAGGTGCCTTGGTTATTTCATTTGTAACTTGGAGAATTTTGGCACAGAGACGGCGAAGCTCTGTCAGATCCGGTTCTCGAATGTATTGAACTTTAGATCAATGAAAACAACGTTTAAATGAGTAATTCTTGTTTTTGGTTAACTTGTCATTTGTTTCCGCCTGATTGGATAATAGATAACAAATTTAGGTTCTTGTGCTAATGTGGATGTTCCTACAAGTGGTATCAGAGCCTGGATACCTAAATTTGCTGGAATCAAGACAATAATTTCTCTTATTCTACTCCATTCTATTTTTTTTCTTAACTTTTTCACATATTTGAAGATTTCATGGACAAAATTGGCTAAAATTTGAACATATCATGTAAAATACACTTGTGGTAAACCCCTGAGAGTTTGGACATCAAATTCAAACGAATTGATAGAAAAAAGTTAAAAAAATCATGATTTGCAAAATCACTTTGGCCGAACTTGAGATCAAGTTCGACCACTTGACTAAAATTCTTTGAATTTTAATCAAGTTCGCCCGAACTGATAGATTTCAAAGTTTTAACTCAAGTTCGCTCGAACTCAACTAAAATTCTTCATTTTTATCAGTTCGCCCGAACTTGTATAAAATTTGTTGAAATTTAACATAAGTTCACTCGAACTTAGTTATTTTCTTGAAAATTCTTTCTAAGTTCGACCGAACTTACCTATTTTCTTGAAATTTCACATAAGTTCGCCCGAACTTGTTAAACCTTATTGTTTGTTAGCACAAGTTCGCTCGAACTTGCCTCACAAGCTAATACAAGTTCGCCCGAACTTCTCTAAGGCATGAAAATCTTGAAAAACGTCTCGGACATTATATTTCGTTAGATTCGTATCAACGAGACGAGTTTAAAGCTCTAATCTGGTAAACACAGTTTTCCGAAAAATTTTAAACGTTTTTAAGCAACCGATACGTTAATATTGTCGGTATTTAAATCAAATTTACTAAAATTGTCTATTACTGATCAGTTTTCGAGTGTTTTTTATTGTATTTCCAGATAAGTCTTCAGATTGTCATAATGGAAGATTTCCATAACGTGTTCGTTTCACAAGTGGCTTCCTCATCAAATGCTAATACTCTTGTGGCAAACCAGATGAATATCGACAACGAAATGAGTACTACGACAAAACCACCAAAGCTAATGAGTATGGACGAATTCGATGGGTGGAAAGAAAAATTTGTGAATAGGATACAAGCAAATCATTCAACAACTGGGTTGCAGTTAAGGATGGTTATAAGTGGCCAAAAGATGAGCGTGTTTCAAGATCTTCCGCTAAACAAATTCTCACCGGTTACAAAGAAAATTATATTGCTGAGAAAAGAATGATCAGCTTGATACAACAATCAGTGAAGGAATATATCTTGATATTATTGCCAGATATGATACTTCGCAAGAATTGTGGCACTCTCTTTGTGACAAATTCAAAGGAAGTGATGAAATGATCAAAAGTAAAAAGGCTCGATTAAGAAACAGTTCGAGATCTTCACTATGATCAAAGGTGAAACTATAAGCAGATGATTGATAGATACTGTCACCTTATGGTCCATATGCGAAGACATGATATCAAGAGATCAAATGAAGAACAAATCGAGAAATTGGCCGATGCACTTCCTGAAGGAGAATGGACAACATATCTGATGATTCTGAAGAACAGTCCATCTTGGAGACATTTCAAGTTGTCATCTTTCATCGACAAATTAGAAGGTCATGAAATGGAGTTGATGAAGATTGCAAAATCTATAATGCTAATGTTGTTCAAGATGTCGGTGTTTATTACAAAAGAGGTGTTCAAGATACTCCAATCCAAAGTCCAAAAATCCAAACGGCATTTAGTGCAAACATGAATTCATCACAAAACTAGAATTCTCCATATGCTGGATATACAAATACTAGTTCAAACTCTTCATTTCAAAATCAGAACAATAGTCGCATCAGACAAGCCAATCCAGTTCTGATTCAAATGTTTTCCAGTGCAACATAGCAATCAATTTAAAGAATGTATTTCCTGAAAAAGTGGCCAAACAGCACATAGCACTTCTTGCTACTGAATCGTATGAAAGCTTGGTTGCTGGAAAGATCGGAAATCCGGAAATGACCGCCAAAGATTATGATCAGGTGGATGAAGAAGAGTTGGAACTGATGGATATCAAATGGAGCCTTGCATCTATCATCAGAAGAGTTACAAAGTTGTGGCACTCACTGGAAGAGATATTGAAAATTCAAGCAACAAGCTTAGATTTGACAAGTCAAAAGTCACATGCTTCAGGTGTCGTCAAAAGGGACACTTCAAACGTGAATGCAACAATCAAGAAACAGGTGGAAACCAAAATCCTTTCGGCAGTAACAATGAGTATTACAAGAAAGATCTTCAATACAAACCATATCCGAAAAGAACACAAGTTGAACTAGAAGATAAATCTGCAAAGACAACCGAACAAGCTCTTGTTGTTACTCATGAAGAAGATGGTTTTGACTAGAACAGATACATCGGAAAGAAAACTGGTGTTGCTATGATGGCAGAGGTAGTGGATGAATCTGAGACATCGTATGTTGATGCTGCTTTGGAGAATGCTATTCTGGAAGGATATATGCAGAGAGCTAAGGAAGAAGAAATAGTTATTTCGAGATGCAAAAACAAGAAGCATTGAAATCAGAGGCCGAAAAGGTAAAATCTGAGGTAAGTGTGTCTGAAAAGGAAGTTGTGAAAGTTGTGGAGGTTGAAAAACCTTTGCACAAAGTGCGCAAATCCTTTGAGTCTTGTATTGAAAAGTTCAAAGTCATAAGAGAATTGACTGTACACAACGAAAATTTTGTTATGATTACAGAACAATGAAAGAAGCTTATGACAAAATAAAAGGCAAATATAAAAATGTCGAAAAAGCTAATCTTGAACCAGTGCTAATGTAAAGATGTTAAATGCCACAGTAATTGAAAATCAAAAAGCAATTAACATGTACATTAATACTATTGCTGAAACAAAACGTGAGCTTCATGACATAAAGATAGAAACAGAAAGGGTAAGACAATTGCTGAAAAGTTACACCACAAATGCTTATGTCATTGATCATATTTTACCTATGATTAAGTCGGAGGAAAATGGTGATAAATCAAAGTGTAAAGAATACGGAAGTGTTCCTCCACCACTTCTTGCAAGTTATTCCTGCAAGAAAGATGATGAGATTGAAAAGGCATTTAATATATTACTTTTATCATAAATGAAAGATAAAATTGCCTGAGAACATTGACGTAGACTTTACGAAATTAAATGATGACAATGAAGCGGTGGTAAAAAATGTGGTTAAAAATGTGTTGGGAAATGATTTGATGAAGGCAGCTCTGAAAGCGCCAATTCAAGTTCGAACAACTCGGAGTCACAATCTGAAGATGACGATACATCATCAAAACATGATCTAAGTGATGATCCTAATGTTGTTATGTACAAGATTAAGGAATCTGATAGATTATACTTCGATGATAGTTTTCCGATTCGGAACGTGAAAGAGGATCAACTTGATAAATTTTTCAAACTTGTAGAAGTTTCATCAGATGATCTTGAGAAAAATGAGAAAAGATTTTATTCGAAACTAAAAGGAATGCTAACAATTACCGAAAGGTTGGTGGTGATTTTCCTGAGAACAGGAGAGCAGGTTTGGGTTTGGAGGAAAGTGAAGAAGAACTGAGAAGGAACCAGAAGTCGCCATTTCATGAATACAAAGGTAAACACATGAAGTTTTCAAGAAAGAAGGTATGATCGGTAAGAAATCGAATGATCAATTTAAGAAAGAAAAAGAACTTCAGGACAAGCTAAACAAAGTCCACAAGTGAAGTAAAACCCACTAGTGGAAATGTTTTTGATAATCGGACTTGCTTTAAATGCAATACTGTTGGACATATTGCTCGCAAGTGTCTGAATCTAAAGCTTGTGTTTCCACGAAGAAAAACTGTGTCAAAAGATGAAAAGCAAAAACAACCAGAGATTTGAATTCTGATACAATGTCAAATAGAAACTATGAATGTAAATGCGAAGTAAAACCTAAAACTGGATTAAAGTTTGAAAATTCAACATTTGAAAAAGGTGAAACTTCAAAATTAAATGAAAACAAAGATTCTAGATTCTATATCAAGAAAGCGAGAAGCAAGCTACAATCCTTGGTTGCTAGAAAAGGCTTTCATCATCAGAAAAACCAAAGTTTGTTGCTGATAAAATTGAAAATGTCAAATCAACCAAGTCAGTAGTTAAACAGACAAAGAAAGAAAAAATCAAAAAGTTTTCAGAATTAAACATCGGACGAAATGTTTGATGATGATTTTGATTACGATGATGATTTTAAAAGTGTTTATGATGCTTATCATGTCAAACCCAAAACCAAAAAGGTTTGGGTTTCCTTATTCAAATAGTTGCTTTATGTGCAGGAGTTCCAAAAGATCCGCTTTGTCAAAGTCAAAACTGGATGATGGAGCTTCATGATTCTTAACTTATTCAGAAAGTTCAAAAATATTAATAATTTGAGAAAGAAGAAGTTGGAAAAAGAAAATTTGTCAAAAATCAAATTGTGCAAATCCACACCGTTGAACGAAACACTTAATTTATAACCATTTATGCTTTCATGTTAAAAGAAATTTTAATGGTTTTGTCTGTTGAACAGATGCAGATACAGATGTTGGAAAAAAGGATCGGATGACAACTTCTCGTGATCCACATTGGTTTGTTATCTTTTTAGAATAGTATTTCTTAAAAATCAAATCCAAAAATATGTTTTTGATTTTAGGGGCAGTAAGAAAAATTTTAGAAAAATAAAAAACATATGGAAAAATTTGAAAATTCAAGAAATTTGAAAAATTCAAAATGTACAAAAAATTGAAAAAGACATAAAGAATTTGGTTGTCAAAAAGGAAATGATAGTACATCAGTGGACTATCACAGTATGCTAAAGAAATGTAAAGTTTAAAAGTGATAAATAAGTCTTACTGTGGATGTGTCGATAGACTTTACACGTTCAGTAAAATGTTTCTGAGATATAAACTAAATTTAGCAACTGCTTAAACTTGTCATTAACACATCTTGGATATATGGACTTAGTACTCCGAAATTTCGATTGAAGGGTTGCCTGATTCTGAGATACGAGGTCTTTATAGATAGTTGATATCTGGGGTATTATACAAGTTCTTCTGATTTTGCGGAAGCAATAGCCTAGAACTTCTATAATGCTTTTGCTATAAACCCCTAAACTGCATGCAAACTTGAAAAGAATCAAAAGATCTAATCAATTGCAGTGCTTAAAAGATATCAAACTTGGAACACTCCTTAAAGTCGAGCCTTCATCTCTTTGTCTGTACGATAGTACTAACCTGAGCTCTCAAGCCTCGCACAACCCAGATACAGATATCAATTACGCTATATTCACATGTAAGATGAAATCTAGGGAATCTCGATTCGGGAATATATTCAAGAAGTGGGAAACACAGTTAAGTCAAGTTTCACAAATCATATCTTAACATATCTTGGAACAATTGAGAAATGTGATGAAGTTTAAGTGGACAAACATATCCGCAATCTAGGTAAATGAGTTTAAACTTAAAGTCATCAAAAGGTCAACGTATGGTGATATGTCTCAAACAACTGATATGATCCTTAGACACGAATTCACAAAAATATGTCTGTAAATATGTTTGTACATAGTTTACTTTACTTGCTAAAATTCTGTAAATACTTTACTTGCTTTTTCAAGATAAAAATCAAAAAGATTTTCAGTGTGTTTTAGCATAAACTTTCTAAAATACAAAAAGATTTTGTTTCTACATTAGTTTCAAACGAGCTAATGATGAAGAACAGATCTTGAAGTCTGGTAAGAAAATCTGATGAATGTTTAAAAGTTCATTAATTTGAAACTTTAAAATCAGAGTGTTCATAACGTTTCAAACCAAGATCATTAATTTGAACTTGGTAAATGAAATTGTTAACCAAGGTCATTAACTTGGACTTGGTCAACCAAGTGGATTTCATATTTGGAAAAAATTTTAGAGGACAAAGATTTAAATGTTAAAAATGTTAAGGTTCATTAAATTGAACTTGAATATCTAAAAGTTTTTGAAAAGATTGAAGTGAAGATTAAAGTTTGAAATGTTGATGGTACAAAATTTCAAAGATTGAATCTGAAATGTTTCTTTGAGTGTCTTAGAATTTTGAACAGATGTAAAGTTTTAGGGAGCTGGATAAAACATTGTCAGAAAGTATTTAGACAGGAAGTAAAGATTGATGGGGAGTTGATATAGCAAAATCTGAAGACATCAGAAACTTAAAGCTAGGGGGAGCAAAGCTTAAAGCAAGGAGGAGCATGAAGATTAAAGGTTTATCAAGACAAAGTTCAAAGAAAGAGGAATAGGATATAAAGATCAAGATGTTAAATTATCAAGAACTAAAGATCAGAAGACTCAGAAGATTTTAAAAGTCAATGACTACGGCAACATCCAAGGGGGAGTCTGTTGGTGCATATGTTGTTGCCTACGTATTATGTATTGAGTCTGAGTGAATAGGGCTTAATCTGTTAGAAACGAGGCGTATTTAAGTGAGATTTAGGTCAACTTCGCTGGTAATGGTGTGTATGAAGTCAAGTTCGGCCGAACTTGACTAGGTCAAGTTCTCCCGAACATGTTCTCTCACCAGCGAACTTGTAATGCTATAAATAGGTGCCTTGGTTATTTCATTTTTAACTTAGAGAGATTTTGGCACAGAGACGCGAAACTCTGTCGGATCCGTTCTCGAATGTATTAAACTTTAGATCAATGAAAACAACGTTTAAATGAGTAATTCTTGTTATTTGGTTAACTTGTCATTAGTTTCCGCCTAATTGGACAATAGATAACAAATTTAGGTTCCCGTGCTAATCGTGGACGTTCCTACAAATACCATCATTCCAGACTAGACTCTTCTAGTAGATTGCTACCTTTACTTATCTTTTTATTAACGGCCGAGTTATTAATCTTTTTAAGAATTAGCTTAGGTAAATACTTTTAGCCTATTTTCCCTATACGGTTTGGGATACGGTATATTATTACCGCTTGGTCGGGTATGGGATCATTTAAATCGGATTGTGATTTATAAAATCTTATAACCCGTTGTAATCTGTATTGTCTGATAACTTAAACATTGGGGATTAACTCGACCGTGTCATGGATATCCTCGGCTCATAGAAATTACTAATGGCCACGACCTAAAGCACGGGGTGTAGGCATACGCCTGGCAGATGCGAAATGCTAAATTATTTTATGTATCCCTTATGTGAATTTTAAGTGGTGTATCAGTTAATCATGTTATTCGGTTTCTGCACCGGACCCATATGTATTGACAGACTTGCAAAACTGTATACAAGGTCATTCTGAACTATCCCAAGTTATTATAAAATGTGCCAAGTGCACCAAAAATAATTTTCAAAGGATTTTCAAAATGTGTCGGTTATTAGTATTTACAAGTGTAAACTGACGTATTTTCAAAAGACTAAGCTACAGGTACAACACGTAATAGGCTGGGAGTTGCTCAGTAGTGACGTAGAGGATCTTGCAAATCCTTAGTTATGCCTAAAGTCTGTTGAACATCATTTTGTATATCCTATTACGATCCGCCTGTGGATTTTAATACAAGCCGTTGTATTTGTAATTTGAACTTTGAACATTTCAGTTTGTAATAATATTTTAAATCCAAGTCTTCTGTTGTGCAGTGTTTGTTTGACAATGATGATGCAAATCTTACGTCACAATATTCCCCATCTGGGCCCACCGGGATATACGTGGAAAATCGGGGTGTGACAAAAATTCATTATGTTAATTACCTAAATGTGATTGCTTGCCATTCTACTCTTTCAACCGGTTATGACTTACGCCATTGAGCCATATTTCAAAACTCTTATTTTTAATAGCCAACATCCGGTTCAATATAATTTCATATACTTTCACTCGCTACAGTTTATACCATAGGTTCTTCTCTCAAAATATCTTGTTTATTCGCAAACATGCGGTTCGACATAATTTCATCCATTTTGACCCGTTATGGTTTACTCATGGGGTTTTCTTCTCAAAACTCTTTGCCTACTCGTAAACATGTGATTCAACATAATTTCATCCGTTTTGACCCGTTATGATTTGCATCATAGGGCCTTACTTGACAAAATCATCCAATTTCTTTATTCATCTTATTCTTAACCCATTACAAAAAGTGGTTCTATTAAAAAGGTGTAAGTATTACTTACCTTGCGTGTGATCGTGTTTTCTGCGTCTTTGACCCGCTTGACCCATTCCTTTCCAATCTCCCACCTAGCTTATCATGAGTCAAACTATCACATAACACCCACAAGATGGTTAGATTAGTCATCCTACATCATAACCATCACACCTTGTGGACCTTTTTACTACATTTCTCATTCGATTATATTATAGGTCATTACTTTAAAAAGTCAAACTACAATTTGCACACATAATTGCACTAACAAATTCAATAAACTCATTTAGACATTTTACCAAAATACTTGGTAGGCAATATTTTTAAAACCAACAATTTAGCTAAATTTGTCCAACCAAAGTCACCATGGATGAACAACTCAACAACTTCATACATTTCTCAATATTTAACTAACCCAACTTCTTCATTTGTTCAAGCAAGATATCAATTTAAACATACAAGGGTTTGGGTTTCACTCATAGGTCAAAACCCACTTCATTGTATGTATTAATACTAACCAAATCTCTAAGATGTTTAAGTAATTCACACATGCGAACAAGTATGATGATCATAAAGACTAATATAACATCAATTTCATCATACTATCAAAACGCAATTAACATCAAGACTCATCGCTAAACTATTAGAGACGACCAAATAGCACATATAATTGCACTAAACCATCAATGCATCACAATCAAGTTCTGAATTTTAGCACAAACAATCTATTACAAAATGATAAGTGTCAAACCCATAATTATGGACTTCTGATCGAAATTTCCTCTTGTGAGTTTTCAAAGACATATCCAAGAAAGTTGTTGTCCAAATTTCAGTCCCATCCAACGGTCGGATCTCCTGGGAAAATTGATTCAAAGGGGCTATGTTTTTATAAAAACACAAATATGTTCTGCTATAAAAACAAGCTTAAATCCGACTTACACTCCATTTTACAATTCCACCATTCAAAGTGATCATCTATGTCTTTTAAGCCTTTATATAAAAAATCAAGATGATCCAACGGTCATATTTCTCGGATCAGTCTGTTCTTTACAACCGTGCAAATGTTAAACAATTTGGACAGATTTGTTTTCAACTCCATTAACGACCAAAATCAAAGATCTAGGCAAATCGAAGCTTACCATTGCATTTGTAGTGTCACGAAATGGTTCTGGGTTGAAACCGCAAGTCCGTCCACCTCCGGACACCATTGGTCCGTCGCAAACCACCACAAAACACCACCAAGGGTCACCCTAAGCTCTCTAGTTCCTTTTCTCTCTCTTATTTCTCTCTCTAACTATTTAGAGAAATCTGATACAAATGAACATAAAATGCCCTTTTATACATGGGAATTTTGGCTAAATGCATAATACACCCCTCATGGTTGGTGTTTACAACATTGGCCGCTTCAAGTTCTAGTAAGTCACGAGATGAGGTTTGCCTTGAAGCAAATTTAACACATTTCTTGATGTATTTATATATTACTAAAAAGTACTCCTGACAAAATACATTGCTATCCATCAAGTTCTTTTCCCTCATAAATAACTTCTAATGATTAATAAATATCATTTTAAAAATAAGTTACAAATCCCAACCTACTTAGTTCCACCAATATTACATCATATTAACTAGGTTGAACATTCCTAGTTAATTTAGTAAGTTCGGGTAGGTTGCAAACCATTTTAATTTAGGTCCCGACAACACGAGCCTTTTATAGCTTTATTTTCTAAAAACATTTATTCACTTTTATTTAACATTAGGTTTATTATTTTAGGTCTTAATGTTTGTCGGGTTAACTTTTAAGACTAACGGTATTTTACCTGCTTATCCCTAGTTATTGGTTTAAATTACCAAATCCATTTTTGGGATGTTACACATGTGTTGCAAACAATCTTGTAACGTGACTCCCCGACGTTTCTGCCACATGTTCCATGTGGTCGGGGTGTTATGGTTATAGGGAATTAGGTTATTAGATTGCTTTTGACCTAGACTATGACCTTCCTAGGACCAAACATAAGGTAACTCATGACTAGATTCTTAGTGCTACAAATATACAAAGTCACCATCTATCCTTAAATGATTTATTTTTGAGCTTTTAAGCCTTAAATATTTTTCAAAATCACATCAAAGTCTTGGATTCTAATAATGTTGAACACATGCAATCTAAAAGGGTGGACGCATGTACTCCAAGTTTTATGTCTAAGGCTAGATGTTCCTACATATCCACATAATCG
This sequence comes from Scalesia atractyloides, assembly GCA_947069175.1. NCBI lineage: Eukaryota > Viridiplantae > Streptophyta > Magnoliopsida > Asterales > Asteraceae > Scalesia > Scalesia atractyloides. The sequence continues at coordinate 37,084,290 of CAMTDV010000025.1, forward strand.
GACTCGTCACTCTTACCTAGGAACTCTTGGGGTGAGTGTCCACTTATAGGCTAAAGCATGTCTTCGTAAAACGTAATAAACACCCATTTACTATGATTAGTCATTGTATCGTTTATTCTTTTAAGTAATGAATAAATGGTTACAATCTTTTTGCTTCATTGCCATCATTTTTTTAAAGTTCCTTTTTAAATTATTCTGTAACTCATAAATCAAACTTTTTTTCCTTTGTGTTTATTCTATTCCCAAGGATGCCTCCTCGTCGCGATACTACCCAAACCTCTGAACTTGCCATCAAATGGATGTGATACTACCCCAAACCCTTGTGGCGCAACTCAATCAAGCCAAAAATAATAATAACAACAATAACAACATGAACACACCTACACCTTGTATATTTAAACAATTCAACTCTGCTCACCCCATCAAGTACCTTGGGTTTTGAGGGAGCCACTGGGCTCATAAAATGGTTTGAAGGCACCGAAAGCACCTTCCGCCATTGTCGGTGCCCCAATAATCGCAAAGTAGAGTTTGCCTCGAGTGTCTTTCAAAAGAGAGCACTCACGTGGTGAATGGGGTTATGAGAGATGCCATACAGATGAAGCTATGGTGTTAACTTGGGAGGAACTTAGAAATCTTATGATGAAAGAGTTATGTCCACAAAATGAGATGAGGGCTCTCAAAACCGAATCTATGATTTTAAACAAGATAGTGGAGGGAATTGTGTTTATACCGACCAACACGAAGAATTGAGCCTTCTTTGCCCAACCATGGTCACACCTTTAGACCAAGCCATTGAGAAGTATATCGAGGGTCTGCTCGAAGCAAATCCAGGATATTGTCACTAGTAGCAAACCAGCCACTGTTAGGGAGGCTATCGAACTAGCTGCTACCTTAACGGATTCTCAAGTCAACAAAGGAAAGCTCTTTCGTAAAGGTGGTAAAAATCAACTACTAAAGTTACTCAAGAAATTCCAACAGAACCGAACCCTACAGAAACTCTAAGAAGCGTAAAGCTTCAAAGAATTTTGCAGCGGTTGCCTCAACCGCAGTTAATCAAGTTGCTCCCAACTAGATAGCTCCACCCCTGCTAGAAAACCATATGTTGGTACTGCACACTTGTGCAAACGTTGCAACAGTCACCACCAAAATCATTTACCTTATCTCCAATGTACCCTTTGTGGACGATTTGGTCATTTGGCCAACGTTTGTCGTTCTTCTATGACTCCAAATCAAGTTTTCACAAATCCCATGTTCAACCTCAAGCATTACCTGCTCGTCCTCATTACCCACCTAGGTCCTACTTCAGTTGTGGCGATTTTAGTCACTACAAAAACAATTTCCCTAAGCTTGTTAATGCTCAATCCATCCCGTGGATGTATTTAACATAAATGCTAATGAGGCTCATGCCAATAACGACGTAGTTAAGGTATGTTCCCTGTTAATAATCAACCCGCCACTATTTTTTTTATTCGGGTGCTGATAAAAGGTTTGTGCTTTATGCTTTTGAACCTTTTCTAACTATACCTCGAACTAAGCTAAGAAAACCTTTAACGGTAGAAATAGCTAGTGGTGATACCCTTGTACTCGATTCCGTTATTTGTAATTGTCAACTAAACCTTAACGACCATCTTTTTCCCATCGACCTCGTGTCTAGCAACTCAGGAGTTTAGACATCATAGCAGGCATGGACTGGATAACCAAAAACCATGCTGAAGTTATTTATTCAACAAAATAATTCGTTTGCCTCACCCATCTGGTGAAGTTTTGGAGTTCTAGGAGAGAAACCATCCAGGGGAGTCAAGCTCATGACTTGCACCAAAGCCGAGATACCTATGAAAGAAATATATGGCCTTCATGGCACATATCATAGAGGGGAAAGTAAGGGTAAGAGTATCCAAGGCATCCCCATCGTTCGGGATTTTCCTGAAGAACTACTTGGCTTACCCCCGGTACGCCAAGTAGAATTCCATATCGATCTTGTGCCTGGTGCCAACCCTATTGCCAAATCTCCTTACTATCTTGCACCATCTAAGATGCAAGAATTGGCTAGTCAACTCCAGGAACTTTCGGACAAGGGTTTCATTTTATCCAAGTTTTTTCTCCTTGGGGTGCTCCTGAGTTGTTCGTAAAGAAGAAGGATGGATCTTTCCGAATGTGCATCTACTATTGTGAGCTTAACAAGCTCACGATAAAAATCGATATCCCCTACCTCGCATTAATGATCTTTTCGATCAATTAGAAGGTTCTACATATTTCCAAGATTGACCTTCGTTCTGGGTACCATCAACTTCATGTACTAGAAGAAGATGTCCCCAAAACTACTTTTCATACCCGATACGGCCACTGTTAGTTCACAGTAATGCCTTTTGGCTTGACTAATGATCTTGCCGTTTTCATGGACTTATTGAATAGTTTTTGCAAGCCTTTTTGGATAAGTTAGTCATTGTTTTCATTGATGATATCCTAATTTATTCAAATCTTGAGCGGATCATGAACATCACCTTTGTTTGATAATTAAACTCCTAAGAAGGAATCACTCTATGCTAAATTCTCCAAGTGTGAATTTTGGCTTAAAGAGGTGCAATTCTTGGGTCACATTGTCAAGGAATAAGGTATACATGTGGATCCCGCCAAAATCGCAGCAATTAAGCATTGGATTACACCCACTACTCCTACCGAAGTTCGTTCATTTCTTGGCCTCGCCGGCTATTTCGTTTTATCGGAAACTTTTCCAAGATTGTGGTTCCCCTCACTTCTTTAACTCAAAAAGGTTAACCTTTTGAGTGGGGGCCCAAACAAGAAGAAACCTTCCAAACCTTGAAACAAGAAAACTTTGCAATGCTCTTATTTTATCCCTACCAAATGGCAACAACGATTTTTTTTGTATATTGCAATGCCTCAAATCTTGGCCTTGACTGTGTTCTCATGCAAAGGGACAAAGTTATAGCCTATGCTTTAAGACATTTAAAAATCCATGAAAAGAACTACATAACTCATGATCTGGACTTGGGAGCCATTGTTTTCGTCCTCAAAATTTGGAGACACTGCCTCTATGATCCCAAGTGTGTGGTTTTCACTGACCACAAAAGTCTCCAACATATCTTCAATCAAAAAGAACTGAACATGAGACAACAACGTTGGGTTGAGCTTCTTAGCGACTATGATTGTGAAATTCGATACCATCTAGGTAAAGCAAACATCATGGTCAACGCACTTAATCATAAGGAACATGTCAAACTTCAATGTGTTCGGATCCAATATAATATCCAAACGCGTATTCTCCAAGCCCATCGTACTTCTATGACCCAAGGCATGATGTGTAATGAAATGCCACATAATCTTGAGCTTCAACTTGAAATTAAAGATGATGGGTTACTCTATTTCTTGAATCGGCTTGTGTGTTCCGAACCGTCATGATCTTCATACTTTGTTAATGAACGAGGCCCACGAGTCTTGTTACTCTATCTGTCCTAGTATGGATAAGATGTACATGGATCTTCATACCCTTTATGGTGGCCTAGTATGAAAAAGGACATAGCTTGTACATATCCAAATGCCTTGCATGCCTTAAAGTCAAGGTAGTACACTAACGTCCCTCTAGGTTACTTGAACAACCAGAAGTTCTGGTTTGGAAGTGAGAGAACATCACCATGGATCTCATCACTAAATTACCACACACTTCTAGTGTTCATGATACCAGTTAGGGAATCATTGACAGTTTGACTAAGTCAACACACATTTTGCCTATTCACGTTGATTTCTCTACTGACAAACTTGCTAAGATCTATATCGACGAGATTGTATCTCGTCATTGTGTTCCTTTAAACATCATTTCGGATCGTGATGCTCGTTGCTCTTCACTTTTTGAAAGACCGTGCAATTTGCCATGGGAACCAAGTTGAAACTAAGCACCACTTATCATCCTCAAACCGATGGAAAAACTGAAAGGACCACCCAAACACTGGAGGATATGCTTAGAGCTTGCGTGATTAACTTTGGTAGTAGTTGGGATTCGCATCTATCCTTGATCAAATTCTCATACAACAATAGTTATCACTCTAGCATAACATGGCTCCTTTTGAAGCCCTCTATGGTCAAAAAGGTCATTCTCATGACTGTTAGTAAGAGATTAGTGAAGCCCGGATCACTGGACCTGAACTTATTCAAGAAATAACAGACAAAGTCATGAAAATCCGTGATAACCTCTAGCGGCTAGAAGTCGTCAAAAGAGTTGCGTGACAAACGACGCAAACCTTTGGAATTCCATATTGGTGACCATGAATCTTCTCATGGTATTCCCATTAAAGGGTGTGGTTAGATTTAGGAAAAGGGGTAAAGCTCCTCGTTATGTGGGTCCTTTCAAGATCATTGAAAAGAGTTTAAAGGTAGCCTACAAACTCGAACTACCTCATAAGCTTGGAAATGTTCATCTAACCTTCCACATGTCCAACTTTAAAAAGTGCCTAGCTAACGAAAACCTCCACATTCCTCTCAAAGACATTCGCATTGATAACATATTCATTTGGTCAAGAATCTGTGGAAATCATGGACTCGGAAGTAAAGAAACTCAAGCATAGCTGAAAACCTATTGTCAAAGTTTGTTGGGAATCCAAACGTGGCCAGAGTTTACTTGAGAACAGGAGGACCAAATGAAATCTAAATACCCCATCTTTTCCCCAAAGTCTCCTCCAAAAAAATTTCAGGAGAAATTTCCAAAAGTAGGGGAGACTGTAACCCAGATGTAACACCCCAAATCGCGTAAAGCAACATGCGGCGGAACACTTGGGGAGTCACGTTACAAATTGTTTTCGCAACACATGGTATTTAAATTTTATTGATTTATCAAATTTACATTTGTCTTGGAATATCAAAATAAAATACAATTAAATTGTCCTCTAAATTTTAGTGTCACTAAGGCCCGCGTCCATCCTATGTGTAGTAAGCAGCGACAATCAACATGCAAATAAACCTGAAACATATGTGAAAATAGGTACGTCAGCATAAAAATGCCTGTGAGTAACATAGATTTTGTGAATTAGATTCATGGCTTGAATGTTTTAAGAAAAGAACATATGTTTTCAAAAATAGCCACAAATCCTTACAAAAAGTTTGGTATCTAAAATACTTTCTTTTTGATAAAAGGTGTTTGTAATATATGTACAAGATATATTTTTGGTTTTGAAATAACAATTTAGGTAGTATATCAAAATGTATACTTTTGTTTTCGAACAGGAGACTTGATAGTATATCAAAAAAATATATACTTTGGTAAAAGTATTGCATTGGTAACATATAAAACTATGCTTCCGTTTATAAATAAAGAATCAGCAGTATATCAAAATATATTTGGTTTAAAGGTTGGGTAGTATATCAAACTATACTTTAGTAGCACATCAAACTATGCTTTGGTTTAGGAAATAAATAAAAGATAAGTTTTTATGGCTTAATTAGAAACCTTTGTAAAACATATATTGTGGTCGTTTGGCAATACATTCAAACCTGAGTATATCAAACTATACTTTGGTGACTATAATTTACCACAAAGGCAAAACCCTATTTGGTTTAACTTGGTTTCTGACATTCCATACAACAGGAATGGGGTGTAAATCCTATAGCGCTATATCGTACTACCAATCGGCTTGATCATTGTTAACGAATGCATAAAAGAAATACGCACCAACAATAATCTCACAAACTTTGAAAATCATTGTTTTAGCCATAGGTAATGGTTTCAAATCATTAATGGGTATAGTACTATGTATACGAAATCATATAGCTTTGAAAACGTGAAAATAGTGAATAGGCACATATGAATCACCCCAAAACATTTAGAAAACGTAAAAGAGGGGACTATGTACTTATTTGGGGTTGCAAAATATCCTTGAATCAAAGACTAAACAAGCTCAAATGTCCGAGAAGTCAAACGTTCCTAGAATCGGATAACTATGTAAATATCGGGACTTTAATCGGAAGATTCGGATAGAATGAAACCTTATAAACCAAATGAGTGTTGAAACTCATATGAAATGGTTTAATAAAGTTAACATTCTGATTTGGAAAGATTCCTAAGTGCTTTTGACCCGTTATGACTCGTTAAAGTACTTTACGCTATTTATTGAATCATTTACGTAAATACGTGTTCGGATGGTTAGATATGTGTTATGATAAGTCTAATATGCCAAAATAAGTTTAATATAGTTGCAACATCAGTTTATATGTCAAAACATTGGTCACATATGCTTAAAGTTGATTTATGCTCAAAAAAGGGCTTTTGGTCATTTGTAAAGGCATAACTAGCGACTTAACGAAACACTAACCAAACGACGTGACCATAAGGTATAACCTCAGAGGGTTATTCCCTATATCAACTATGGTCACTAGTATGAGTTTGGTCAGATCCTAAGATCGACCAAACAGGTCGGATTCGAAAGTCAAAGCAGTGGTCAAGACCACTCGACTTACGGCCCTAAACAAGCAATAACTAAAAGTGACGAGTTAGACATGTTAAACATGTCTAAAGGTTTATAAGACTGATTTGGTATCAAAACAAGGTGTTTTGATACCCGAAAATAGTTCCGTCATATAATGCGCATTTTGCGCATTATTGACCGAAACTTTGACTCGTCACTACAACTAGTAAACGTGGTAATCAGTAGGCATGATCGCTATAGATCATAACCATCGTGATTACGATCACGTTGCAATTCATGACTTGCTTTTACAATTATGGCAAAGCTGAATAACTGTTTGACTTAGCTTGAAATATCTAAAATAACTAAACAAGACTAGGAAGAGCACTTACTTGTGTTTGAAGAACACTCAAGAGCTCAAGAAAACTCAGATGGGAGACCTCCAACAATGTGGTAGTCTCCACTTGGAGTTATAGAGAGAAAAGAAGAAAATGGGCAAAGGAAATGGTTGAAGTTCAAGGCTATTTATACTAATCTTGGAGCTCCCAAATCATGACAAGTGTTGATCCAGGTGTTATGGAAGTGATTAGTGTCCTCCCATGTGTCCATTGCAGGTTAAAGGTGGCAAAAATCACGACTTGGTGGCCAAGGAATGCAACAAGAAGCTGCCAGGTTGCATTTAGGAAGCTTCTGACCTGGGGACCCCTTACGAACCGTATGGGGTTTTTCCTTACGGTCCGTAAGGCCCTTGCAGGGGCAGAAGTTTCAAAAATGGCAGATATGGCCCCTGAACTTGTTTCTGTCGCATTATAGCACTTTTAACACCTGTTAACCTCATTTTAAAGCTTTATAAGGATGATAAAGCATAGGGAAGTTGAAATATATCCAAAAATGTCCTGTGTGTCGGTTCGTTCGGTAGTACGGTTGCAGCTTTCGGTTAATTACGACGAAAATCGTAACGAACGCGCAAACGACCGTAAATGTGTAACGAATGATATTTTTGCATTCCAATCACTAAAATACAAGATTTTAATGATTACAAAAATTTTTGAGTGTGTGTACATGTTCCGGATTAGGAAATACGCGTAACGGCATAGTTACGCAGAATTTGCAAAATAGCCCCTGAAGTTGAATAAACATGTTTTTGCAATATCGAAGCCCTTAAAACTTATTTCTAAGTTATGCAAAGGGTATTTGGGGTATGTTTAGCTTATGTCATTGTTCTGAAGTGTATTTCATGTTAAACTGATTACGTTTGCGTAACAGCTTACGATTTCACTTCCAGAAGCGATTCGAAAGATGAAATTGTACAAGGACTTAAATGTGTGAATGTCACATGTAATTATACAATCCCTGGGAATGAAACACAAGACCTCGTTGGATTTGAAATTTTTTCGAAATTATAGATGGTTGAAAAGGCACAGATGTTACACCAGAAATTTATCAAGCTTGTAAACCTTTGATCATTTTTGTGCTTGATAATATTCTATTTCTTATTTAGGAAATTTATTATCTTACATGCGAGCCAAACGGTACTAACATATTACTGGAAGATATCCGAAATATCACGTGCCTTAGAACCTCCTCATAGCCTAAATAAATCAACTTTGGGGGTTAAAAATCTTCAAAAGGGAATAGTTGCAAGTCCAGGGCCAAAACTACCAAAAATCAAAATTTTGTGAGTCAGATGGCCTTACGGACCTAAGGCCATATCTCATATGGTCCATAAGGGGTCCCCAGACAATAAGTTCTTGGCTGCAGCTTACTTTGCTACATTTTTGACACACATCTCAAAATTTGCCACTTTAAACCTAGTTTTGCCACATGGTGGGACACTAATCAGCTTCCTAAGCATCCATGGACACTTGTCCAACTCTTGTACATCATCTTTTAGTATAAATACCACATAATCTATTCATTTGTCTTCATTCCACTTCAAACACTTCAAGTCTGTTGGTGCATAATGTCTATTGCCTACGTCTTCGTATCGTGTCATGATTTATAGAATAGTATAACATGTAATAGGTTGAATATTAGTTTTGTTTTGTATGTAATGTACTCATTCGTATGGATGAGCTAGTCCGCGTGGATGAGAGACACTCATCCGTACGGATGAGTTGATCTGTCCCAAAGTGCCTATCCAATGTTTGTAAATAGGTGTTTGGGGTATGAAGACTTAGAAGTAGTGATTCACTATAGAGACAAAGCTCCTTTAATATTTATCTGTGTAATCTTATATTGTTAAAAGTTAATGAGAATTGAGAAAATTGAAGAATTCTTGTGTTTCTACTTCTTTATCATGGATTCCGCACATTATATTGGAGATTAGATATCACCAGGGGTTAAAAGTCAATCAAACAGATCCTAACAAGTGGTATCAGAGAAGGAAGGCTGATATCTACCAAAAATCATCAAGAATTCAAGTTTCAAGACCTTCTTTCTACTCATTTTTTTAGTTTCTACACTTTTCAAGGTTAACATTTGACCAATTTTTTTAGAGGACCTATATTTTTTTCATCCCAAAAATCATATCAAAAAACAAATTAGCCCAAAAATCAACCGTTTTCATGCCCAAATTGAAAAATCATGCTTGAGTTCATTCGCACGGAAAAAGTTGACTCGTACGGATTAGGAGAGTCATTCGCAAGAAGGAAAAGGTGATTCGCACGAAGAAAGTTTCATCCGTTTTCGCATGAACAATCCAACTCATTCGCACGAGTTGGTTAATCCCTTCCAATTTATTGTTCTCATCAGCACGAGTGGAATTGATTCGTTTGAAATTTGTTCTTCATCCGCAAGAGGAGGTTATCCGCACCAAGTTTTCATTCGTTTGAAGTGATCCGTTTCAACTTCATAAGTTCCAGTTTCAATTTGTTCATTTGTTTCAAGAGGTTGTCATCCGTACCAAAACATTTAGTGATCCATTCCAACACAAATTGACATTTTCAAGATGGAGAATAAATTTTTGAACGTTTTTCCACTACCCCGACAACAGTTGCTCAAAATATGAACCTTGATAATGAAATGGGGACGACTACAAAGCCACCAAAACTACTTCGCATGGAGGATTATCAATGGTGGGAGGGTCATTTTGAGACCTATGTCCAGAAAAAATCATTTTTACTGCTGGTCGGCGATCGAAAAGGAATTCATTATTCCAACGGATGATAATGGGAATAAAATCAGTATTAGCCAAAGTCCTGAAGAAGACAGAGAAAAGTTTATCAGAGAGAAGATGATGATGAATCTATTGGAACATGCGATCAAAGAAGATATTTTATTCTTTATTACAACACGATGGTTCTGCTCAATCTATTTGGTGTTCACTAAAGAAAATCATCTCGGGAATTAAACAATGCAAAAGAGTAAGAAAGCACTTCTAAAGAAGGAATTTGACATATTTACATGTATGAAGGGTGAAACAATGAAACGGTTGGTGGAAAGATACCGTTATCTTGTGGCAGAGATGAAGAGGGCTAAGATTGAAAAAGATGATGATAAATGGGTCGATAAGTTAGCAGACAAATTACCTGAGGGAGATTGGTCTACATATCTACTTACTCTAAAAGGAAATTCAACTGAGTATAACAAGTTGACTCTTCCAAAGTTCATTAAGAAGCTGGAGGCACATGAGTTGGATCTCCGAAAGAAAGCAAAGATGAAATTCAACGAGCGGTTAGGATGATTGAACATTCAAATGAGCCCGAAGATTCAAACTGCCTTTAGTGTAGAAACAAGCAGCGGTGGTTCTTCAAATGGTGGAAGCTATACCTACCTCAGTTTCCAAGCTTCATTTAGTCCTAATACTCTACTCAAACCCCACAATCTTCACAATCGTCAAACAATTATTCTAACCAAGATAGCTACAAATCATATGTTCTAAGTGCAACATTGCCATAAATCTTTAAAATTCCCAAGGTTTCACTGAAGCTACTAGTAGGGAGCATATGTCATTTCTTTCATTCTGGAATCTTACGAGGGATTAGTGTCGGTAAATACAAAAATTTAACACGATGAAAGAAGACTATGATCAGATAGATCCAAAGGATATGGAATTGATAGATGTAAGATGGTGCATGGAAAGCGTGGTTAGACAAGCACAGAGGTTAATGGAATTGACGAGAAGAGAGCAACATAGAGATCCTGATTCAAAGCTAGGATTCGACAAGTCAAAGGTCACGTGCTTTTGGTGTAAGGAAAAAGGTCATTTCAAGCGGGAGTGACAAATCGGAAGTTAACGATAACAACTACAATCCTTTCGGAAGCGACTACTATCAGAGGGCCATCCAACATAAAAACTCTCAACATCTGCCATCTTCTTCAAGACCTAATACAATTGAAGATGGGTCGAATTCGAGATCAAAAGACAAAGCGTTGGTGGTTACTCAAGAAGATGAGGGCTATAACTGAATAATTTGATTACCAAAACTGAAAGCCTGGTGCTTATGGTTGAGATCAAAGAATTTGATCAACGGAAAGTGTCAAAGAAGGTGTTGATGTTTCAGAGAAAGTTCAAGTCAAAACTGAGGATCATCGAGAGGTTAAAGTTGTGATGAATTGAAAGAGGAAATTAAGTTTGATGAAGCTCCGGAAGATCTTGTTGAAGCTGAATCAACGATCTTGGATGTTGAACCATTTCAAGTTATGACAAAAGAGGTCATGAACAATGCTTTTAGATCTATTTTACCGCCTGACGTGTTTAAAAGTTTTGCAGGTTTATTTGGCATAGAAGGAAATATGACGACCTACACTTTAGCGATGATGAAAAAGAGCCAATTGAAGAGATTATCGACATTTCCAAAGTGATGAATACCGAAACGCTGAATGAGATTGCACAAAAAGCATGATGGCGCAATTGAAGAGGTATCTACATTATTTGAGGAAAAGAAGCCTGAGTCGGTAAAAGAAGTGGGTAAAAATCATGAGTTTGTGTCTAAGTCTGAGTCAAAAACATCCTTTCAGTGCACAAAATGTATTGAACCTTGCAAAGAATGCACTGAAAAGGATGATGCTTACAAAACTTTGAAAAAGCATACAGATAATTTGTCAAGAGATTTTAAAACAGTAAAAAAAGCATATGGAAAATTACAAAAGACAATCAAAGAGTTTAGACAAGCAAAAGAAAATGAAGCCACGATTCTCATGTTAAAAAAGACAGTTTTAGATAAACAAAGAGCAATTAATACTCATCTAGATACAATTGTTGATCCAAAACAAGAGATGCAAAAGACTAAATTCGAAACTGAGAGAGTGGATAAAAAGCTTAAAAGTTACTTAACGGCTTCTTATGTCCTAGATCATATTCTCCTGAAACCTACAGGTAAAGATGAAGAAAGGGGAGTAGACATCTACGGATATCAGAACCGAGGTGTGGTGTATTATCACCCCCCCCCCCCCCCCGATGTGGAGCAATTATTCTAAGAAAAATGCTGACGGGGTGGACAAGCCTCTGGATGTGAAACTAAAAACTTCACAAACAGTTGAGCAAAATAATAAATTACCCGAAAACATTGATGTTACCTACACCAAATCGGATTATGAATGTGAGTCGGAAGTCGTAAAGAATGTTGTGGAAATGGTACTTGAAAATGAAAGTGAAAAAAGTGATTTTGAAACATTTAAAACTAATTTTGGAAAAAGTGAGTCGAGTGGTATTCAGGTAGGGATCAGAATTTTCACAAAAGATGCATTTCAAAATCTAAAAATAATTTGTGTGATACGGTATGATGATGTATAACATGAATGGATCAGACAAACTGTATTCTGATTCGGATTTTCCATTAAGGAATGTGAACATCAAAATGGTTGAAAAAGTTTTTAAGCTTGTGGAAATTGATATGTCTGAGGTTGACATAAGTGTTACAAATGGTCAAAAGTTTTCACAAGTTGAAAATGAAATGAAATTTGTTGAGAAAACTATTATAAACCTCGAAACCAAACAAGTAATATTCATTTTGAAAGATATCAAACAAGGAATGGTTTTGGTCAAGAAAAAAGGTTTAGGGGTAATGGGAAGTTTGGTAAAACAAAATATGTCAAGAAAATGAACTTTATATCTGAAACAAGTTCGGAGAGTGAAAAGGAAGTTAAATTTAGAAATCAATCAAATGAATAATTTTTTGAACAAAACGTCAAGAGTGGACAGGTTGAAGGATCTTCTACCTTTGCTGATAGAAGAGCTTGTTTTAAATGTAACGAGTTGGACATATTTCTTACAACTATCCACGCAAAAGTCCTAAACTTGTTCATGTTCGTAGAAGACTTTAGAAGATGTCAAAATGAAGTCATCGATAATTGAACCAAGAGTGATTCTTAAAAAGAAATTTGAATCTAAAGGAATTTAAACTGGTAAATGTTTCAAAATCCAAAACCGATGAGTGCTCTAAACGTAAAATCTAAATGATTCAAAGTTTTAGAAATAACTGATAATTTTTAAGAATCATGCTTGGGTGCAAAGAAGATTAAGTCTTATGAAGTAGTTCAAGATAAGAAATCAACTGAAAAAGTTGATCAAGTTGAGGTTTAGAGTGAGTAAAATTGAATGGTGAGAATGAGAGTGTTTAGAAGGTTGATGTAAACCCACCCAAGACTGCCAAGGCTTGGGTTTCTCTCTTTAAGTAATTAGTTATTTGCATCTGCAGGGGCTTCCGAGATCTTTCATATCAAAGTGGATCATGAATAGTGGAGCCTCTCGGCATATGACGGGGATACTAGCCTTGTTGTATGACGTTAAACCTATCAAAGGAGGCTACGTTGGGTTTGAACAAAAAGCTAATATTTACACAAAACCATTTGATAAAACCAAATTTCAAAATCTTTCAAAATTCTATGGTATAAAAATTTGTCATTGGAAGGGGTAAAAAAAAAAGAGTGAATCCGTGATGGATGAAGATCTAAAGTAGACCTCATTGGAAGCCAAGTTTTTATTTTTGTTTTTGTTTCTTTCTATAAAATCTAAAATTCCAAAAATATGATTTTGATTTTAGGGGGAGAAATGGTTTGGTAAAAATACAAAAACATATGAAAAGGTGAAAATACAAAAACTGAGTTTTGTTGTGGAAATGAGGAAATGAGAGTACATCAGTGGACTGTGAATACATGCTAAAGAATTGTATAGTTTAAAAGTGTTAAACAGTCTCACTAAGGATGTGTCAGAAGACTTCACACATTTGGTAAGTTGTTTTCGGGATATAAAGATAACGAAACTTCTTAATATGTCAACATCTCACGGATATATGGTCTTGTAACCGTAATTTTGTTTGAGAGATTGGTTGATTCTGAGATACTAGGTCTTTATAACTAGTTGATATCTGGGGTATTATACTTGTTCTTCTGATTTTGCGAAAGGAATGGCCTAGAACTTGTAGAATACATTGCAAAAGCACTTTGATTGTGTGCAAACCCTCAAAGCGGATTTTATTTCGCTAAACTGCATTAAAATTGAAAATATCAAATGATATGACAATTGTAGTAAAATGTTTTCTAAATTAAGGAACACTTATCTCAAAGTCTAGCCTTCGTCTCTTTGTCTGTACGGTGGTACTAACCTGAGCTCTCAAGGTCTCGCATTAACCCAGATACAGATATCAATTAGGTATATTCACCTGTAAGATGAAATCTAGAGAGTCTTGATACGGGAGATATTATGAGATGGGGAACATAGTTAATTCAAGTTCTAAAACACTTAATAACTGTATCTTGAAACAATTGAAACATATATAGAGATTTAAGTGGACAAACAATACTGACAATCTATGTGAACTAGTTTAAAGCCTAAATTTTCATAAGATCAAGGTGTATGTGACAAGTCTCATTAAACTGATATGATCCTCATACACAAACTTTGAAAAATATGTATGTAAATATGTTTGTAAATAGATATATTTTATTTCAAAAACAAAAAGATTTTCAGTATGTTTTAGCATAAATTTTGGAAAAGACAAAAATATTTCATTTCATCTTATTTTCAACTATCGATGTTGGAATGCTAATCTTTGAAAATCCAAAGTTATTGACAGAAACTAAAGCACAACAGGCTGGGAGTCAATCTGAGATGAAAAGAATTTGAAATCAATACAAGTTCATTAATTTGAACTTAACATTGTTTGAAAAATATTAGTCTTCTCAAAAAGTGTTTAACTAAGGTCATTAACTTGAACTTGGTTAGCAAATCAGATAACCAGGGTCATTAACTTGGACATGGTTAACTAAGTGGGTGTTAAAACTGAAAAATGTTAAAAAAAATGAAATTTTTGGCTTCGAACGAATAAGGTGATTCGAACGAACAAGCTAATCCAACGAAAGTGCCTCAAACGGAGGACTCATTCGTACGGATGATTAAGTCATCCACTTGAAAAAGCCTCATCCGCACGGATGAACTTATCCGCTGGTATAAAAGATGTTATTCGCACGAATAACTCATTCGTTCCATAAAACTTCATCTGCACAAAATCTTTCAAGTTTTCAAAAATATTTGTTCAGTGTGAACATGCAATCAAAATTTCTATTGGGTTGTTGATTTGCACAACAACATCAATAATGAAGGTAGAAAAACCTATTTGAGTCGAAATGATATAATTTGATGTTCTTATTTTGCAGATCTGGATGTGTATGAACATTTGAAGATGATTTGGACATGAACTGATGTTTAATAACATAATACGAACAATTATATATCATCTACATCATTGATCAATCATTAATTGAATCTCAATCAAACAAATCAGATAAAACAAAACCCTTGGTTTAGATTTGTGATGTTCTAACATATAAAAGTTCAAATTGATATAGGGGTATTGTTAATTGGCGATGTCTGGATGTATTGGTAACAAAATTAGTCGAATTTTGATAAAATTGATGTTTGTCGTTTTTGGATCTGGAAAACAGTATTTGGAATGGAAGAAGTTGTTTGCACAAATGAGAGTCATTCGTACGAATGACTCATAAGTTCAAAATGTTAATCTGTTCCAAGTTTGATCCGTTCAAGATTGGTCATTCGTTCATAATGTTTTGATGCATACAAAATGCAATTCGCTCCAAATTGGTCATTCCTTCAAAATGGTTATCTGTTCAAAATTGATTCATCATATGAAAAAGAGATTCATTCCAAATGTTTGATTCGATTGAAAAGAAGTTTATAATGTCATTTGCATGAAATGTGTTCTCATCCGTTCCAAAATTTAAGTTGCTAAAAATTGAATTTGATTTGTTATGTGATGTTTTGCAGGCTAAAGTAAGTGATTTTGATACCAAGCACGATATATGTGCATTGTTAGACAAAACTGAGAAGAATATGGCACCGTTTGCTGATATGTTACCTTTTCTGGAATGTTCAAGAATTCATAAGGCAATTACTACTAAATTCACACCTTATAGAGATCTTATCCGAGATTTCTGGAACAATGCTCGATATGAAGAGAATCCACCAGCAATTCATTCAATTGTAAAGGAAAAGGAGGTGGTTATTACAGAGGAGCTGATCATAATAGTTTTAGAGTTTGGTGATAGATCAGATGATCCGACAGGTTTCAAGAAAAGATGGTGAAAGGTTGTTTAATGAGAATGGGATATAAAGGTTACATGAAGCTGCTAATTATGCTAAGAGTTGTGTTTCAAGGCCTTACAAGTTTTTTATGCATATGGTGATTCATGCTTTGGGCACAGAAAGGAGGATACGACGTGGACATAGATTACATTATGTGCATGATGTTGCTCTTTGTCTGAACATAAGATAAATTTTTCAAAAGTGATCTTACACAAATGAAGAACAACATTGCTGAAGAAAGGTGGTTGATGTACCCGCGGTTTGTCCAAATGTTTCTTGAACATCTGTTAGAGCATATGAACATTATTTCTCTTGAGCAAATACGCAATTACAAGGGCCAGAAGGAAGAAGATATTCTTAAAGTTTTAAAAGAATATGTTTGGTGGAGAAATGATGACAGTGGATCTGACAATGAAGAGCCGTTAATGAAAAACTTTCATAGGACACGCAACAAATGGTTCATTAAAGAAGAGAAGAAAAAGGGTAAAACTCAGAAAATGAAGCGTGCATCACAGACAGAGCTGAAAGATGAGGATGATGATGAAGTTATATCAGCAACAAGCTGAGAAAGAAGTTCAAAAGATGATTTTGTTGCTGATGATGAACTTACATAGAGTGATGATGAAATGATTCTCAAAGGTCAATATCCAAAAAGTGGAAAGATTACATCAAGAAGTGAAAGACCTAAACGAATAGAGGAGGAGAAGGACGAGACATACGTTCCTTGAGATGCAGTGGTTAAAGCAAAGATTGTGAAGAAGTATGTAGGGAGAAAGAAGAGCAGTACTATGTTAAGTAGGAAGAAAACTAGATCTCCCGCAGCAAAGAAAACGAGAAAATCTTCTAGATTGAATCTGATAGATGAAGATGAACCTTTGAATGAACAAACTACTTGAGTGGAACCAGTAGTTACAGAAACTGTAGAGAGGGGGTGGTTTAAAAGATGGATATTGATCCAAAGGATGATACTCTGAAGACGAGTACACCTGTGGTAAAGAGGAGGTAGTTGATCTGGAAACTACAACGAATATTCATATAAAGATTCCTATTTCAACGTCTTCACAACCAAAACCACCACCACAACAACAAAAGAAGCCTGATCAAATTGGACTTTCAACAAGTGCAGCGTTTATACATGAAGAAGGTCCATTATTCCCACACATAGGTTCTATGGGAGAATTTGATTTATCACGAATGAGAAAAGAATTAAAGAGCTTGAAGAGAAAGTTGCCAATATGACTGTAATCATTGAAAGCTTGGTGACTTAAATGAATATTAACGAGGCTTGCAAAAGAACATGGAGCAAGTAGAAAAGTACAAGTTAGTATGTTGATCAAGTAACGAAATTGGTTTAAAGTTCTTGAAAAGCATATGGGAATAAATTTTGACAAAGAGGTGAAAAAGATGGAAGTTGAAAATGCTGAGACTATTGCTGCAAGAATGTTGAAACAATATATGTGCCTGAAATAGTGCTCATTGATTAAGGAAATAAAACAGTTGATGCAATGCTGGAAAATTGTTCCTAATGACGTGACTGTTCAATCTTCAGAGAAAGAGATCAAAAAAGTTACTGAAAAAGAGAATGTTACTTCTGAAGTTGAACCAGAAAAACCAACTGAGACTAAAGTTGTATTTGGTCCTGAGAATAAGCCTCAAGATGAAGAAAATGATAACAAAGAAGACGAAGAAAAAGTGGATTAGGATGGTTCTGATCATGATGATGGTAATGATGATGATAATCAAAGAGGTGCGGCGATTACTGTTATTAAAAAGACAAATATTGAATCTGAAGTTCCTGAAACTCATGTTGAAGCTGAACATCTTAATGATGACATTAATGAAGAGGTATTTGTGTTGAGGGGGAGCAAGAGGATGATGATGTTAGTTTTGGTGAAGATACTTCGGGAATTTTCACAGATGTTGTGCCAATCACATATGTTCCTGCAAGTCAAAGAACAATTTATCTATGTCATGATGTTGAAGAAGGTAAATTTTTTCACAACTATACAAAAGAGGAATTAGCAAAGCTTTGTGAAGTTGATGAAGAAAAAATTGAATTTGAATTTGATTTTGAAGACGAGCTGCTGGACATAGAGAATGATAAGCCTGATGAATATGATTACACTTTTATGCCAGAGGCAAATGATTATGATGAAGTGATTATAGAAGATGATTCTGATGAAGAACTAGTTCGCCATGCAAACCAATATATGAAGAGTTTCCTACTTCTAGAGAAATGTTTGCTAATGAAGCTGTTGATATTATATAGAGAAAGATTGAGGAAAGAATAAAAGATGGTGATCCAACCGAGACTCAATCAAGATGAAACAAACGTGCCAGAAAGCAGTGGTTTAAGATGATTCCTGCCGAAAGAAAATTTCTTAGGCCGTTGGCATTTTTACGAGAAACAAAGACACTTCACTAGGAGACATAATAAGCTGGGGATGGATTCCAAAATGGAAGATGTTAGCGATTAAAAGAGAATATGGATTTCAATACTTCAAGTACCTAAATGATATCAAGAGTCTACCTTGGTAGGATGTGAAAGAGTTATGTAGAACAAGATTGATAAACTACGAGATGAGGCAGTATGATCATAAGATTCTAAGATTCATCAAGTATCAAGCGAGAAATGATTTTCCAGATTGGAAACCACAGAAGCTTAAACGAGTTGTATCCAAAATAGAGATTGATGTTGAGACAGGAAAGCCGAAAGTAATGTTGATCTATAAACGGCCAAAAGCAATGAGAAATATGTCGTTGATGAAGATGGAACATGATTTTTATGTCGAATTCAAATGGTGGCACTATGATAAGTAGAGTGGAGAAGCTGTGATTGTGTTGAGTAAGGATGGCAATTGAAGATCTATACGAATTTACGATCCAATGTGGATAGTAAATATGTCTATGAAGGATATAGAGATGTTTTACAACAAGATATATTATGTTGTTGAAGATATCGTACAAGCGATGCAATATCAGAAAGTTGTCAAAGTGTGTTATGCATATGACATACGTTCGGGATGGATGTGGGATTCAAAATGGAGAGAAATAGAAAGGAAAGAGTTTTTGAAGGAAGTAAAGAACGAAAAGAGGATTGAAGAGAGAAGAAAGAAAGCTTCTATAATACAAGTTTATAAAGCGGGCTCCGAAGACTGACTAAACTCCGATTGAAGGATTTTGAGCAACGATGTAAATCTTATCGGAAGAACTTCTGTTGGGAGTAAAGGTTGAAATTTTTGAAGACTGAACAAGACTGCGGCAAATCAAGGGGGAGTCTGTTGGTGCATAATGTCTATTTCCTACATCTTCGTATCGTGTCATGATTTAATAAGACTAGTATAACAAGTAATAGTTGAATGTTAGTTTGTGCTTTGTATGTAACGAGCTACTCACCACGCTTGCAGGCAATGTTGAAAGCCTAAGATAAAATAGTTTATACAATATAATATGGTTTTGCATAATGTACAATTTAACAATTGTTTATATGAGAACCACCTTGAGTTGCGAGAACCGCGAGAACTTTTTGATCCGACCAAGTTGGGTCAAAAATTTTTGCACAAACGTAGATGAAAAAAATATAAACACATCTGTAGAAAAAGTAAAATTCCGAGTCGTTAGTTTTGACTGATGCAAGTTTTTTTACGGCACACGTAAATTTTGGAAGAAGATAAATATTTTTTACCCTTTTTTGCTGAAACAAGTGATTGTTTTTACGACTTTTGAGAAAAAAATTCGAAAAACCTTTTGGATGGCCTAGTTCTCGCGGTTCTCGCAACTCGTGGTGATTCTCATATGAACCGAATCCTATATATATTTAGCTTCAACTAATAAGCCATTAAAAAATAAATAAAGTACATTGATATGTGCACATGTATGTAAAGTATATAAGTATATTGATATGCATACATATGTATGTGTAGAGCCAAACAAATATGAATACCATGTATGTATGCGTATACATGTGCACGCTGGTATGCTTACAGCCCCAAATCCCTGGTTTCTTATAAAATACAAATATACAATAAATTTTTGAATTCAAATAAAAGTTTCCAAGATAGTTTCGTTAATTTCAAGATAACTTATTATAGATGGTTGAATAAAACCAAGATAAATGCAAACTGGTGACAAACTTCAAAACAATTATAGTTTGACAAATAAGATATTTTACCAAAAAGTCAAAGAAATATAAAAGATGATAATTGATCATTTTCCACAGCCCTAAAACCCCCAAACCCCCGACACCAATTTCAAATCTGAAGAATAAGATCATGCACCATATTCATATAACATAATTCCAGTTTCAACATATGAACCTCAATCAACATAGGGCAAATCCAAAAGTCAAACCCATATAATAACACCAACATCTAAAAAAATTAAGTGTCAAATCTACACATTCATACAATCTAACGATCATCAAAAAAGATAAAACAAAACAGAAACCTGGTGAATTTGAGGGTACATTGAATTGGTACAGGACATTCAAATCCACAATACTTGCGCAGCAGCGCAACGTTACATGTTATCATAAAAGTAAAAAATTACAAATTTTCTATTCTATTGATTTGTTTCCCGCCTGCTTCTCTGTTGAAGAAAAGATCTCCTTTAGCTTATCAACAAAGTCGTCTTGCTGCAGCGCGGCGTCCACAAGGTCCATAATCGAATTTGCAATTGATCATATTTTTCTTTGGCAGCAGAATAAATAGTGGCAGTATTTAGCCCATGCGTAGCAGCACGGCTGGTATCCCATTCAGTCTTCAACACATGGGCCACGTGCAAATTGCATTCTCTATAGCCCTCGGCATGCCCGTCATTGCGCGCCGCCATCATTAATTCTGCCACTCTCTCATCCAACTCCGTAGAGTTAAGGATGGCATTTGCGATCTGTACACAAAAACAATTAGTATATGTTGCGCCAATCAAACCAGACATATAAAGAAAAGGGATATTACCTCCACAATCCCATACTCCCGCAACCAGGTAAGCTGGTTCATGAGGGATTCGGCCAAGCTTTCTGCGGTAGCGCGAGCGACCTCCGTGTCGTTAAGTTTTTGTTCGCCTTCAGTTAAACGGCAGATCAACTCGGTTTTCTCTGTTCGGTGAAGGTTGATATCTTTTTTCAAACTATCAACCTCAGCTTGCAGTCGCGCCTGGTCAAAGAGCATAGCAGTTAGATCATCAATTTCTTTATTCTTAAGAATGAGAGTCTTTTTGGTTGATACCTCATTCTACTCGCTCCTTTCTCTGAGTGAGCACGCCTCTTCTGCAACCGCAACCGCATCAGCTTTCTATTTTTTGAGTTTCTCAATTTCGTTGCACAAAGTAATTTTTTCTTTGTTGTCACGATCGCAAGCCTCCACAAAGCGCTTGCGCTCGTCCGCATATTGCGCAGCAGAGGCCTCACACTTACGCTTCCATGACAGTGCAGCCCATTCTTCAGTCTTTTTCTCTTCCTCAAACTAGGCCTTTTCCGCCTCAAAATCGACGAACATCTTTAACGTCTTTTCTTTCTCAAGTTTGGCCCTTGCCTTCTCAAGCTCAACCTCATCCCACTCCTTATTCAGCTGCGCCATTCGCGCACAATCCTGTTTATGGTGGAAGAGGCAAGGGCAGACTCTTGCAAATATGACTCGTAAGTAGCCTCATGGTCTTTTTCTTCCTGGCGCTTCACCTCCGCCGGCTGGAAGATGCCCTTATACCACTCCCTGCAGGAGTGCCAATCCGTGAAAACGTCGCCCTGTTTAACTTTCCACATGGGCTGATGAATTGAAGAGGCCCGCCTCTTAGAATAAGAACGATAATAATAGTCCAAAGGCGTCTCCTCTGGGCGAATAGGCGACTCCTCCTCCGAATCCTCAACAAACACAAAGCCTTCGCTTTGTGTTGAAGGTCCGGCTCCCTTGGATATCAACTTTGACGGTTCCCCAACATCTGTAGCCGTATATTTAGCCTGCTCGCCAGCAGGATTCTCAGCATCAAAATTTTTGGGCTCTTCTTCTGGAGCCACTTTCTCAATATTTTCCGGGACGATGTGGTC
Source organism: Scalesia atractyloides (assembly GCA_947069175.1). Lineage (NCBI taxonomy): Eukaryota > Viridiplantae > Streptophyta > Magnoliopsida > Asterales > Asteraceae > Scalesia > Scalesia atractyloides. Next base: position 37,106,284 of record CAMTDV010000025.1, read on the forward strand.
AGCTTCAAAAACAGGAGTTTCTTACCCCGCATCTCCCCCTCAACGTTCTCAGGCCTGCGCGGTGATGGTATAGCAGATGAGGTGGCCGGCACAGCCTTCACCATTTTCTCTGCAAAGCATATCAACAAATACCAAGTATAAGATTCTGCCGAACTTTTTGACAGAAATGCGCAACAAACTAAACATACCAGGTGAGAATTTCTTTGCAAAGGCATCCAGATTGCGCTTCTTACCAATGCGCGGGCGCGCAACTTTTGTTGCGCAGGAGCTTTAGTTTCCGCCTCCTTCCTCTTCTTGGAAGTGCGCTTCAACGCCTCTTCCGGGCTAGAAGGTACCTCCAAGGGCTCATCTGGTTCGCAGCTGGAAGAGAGGAGGTGTCAACGGGTTCAGGCTTCGGTTTCTTTAAACCTATAGGCGCCAGATCCCTCCAATGAGTCCGACACTACCACATAATTGCACCAAGATTCAGATACGAAACGCGTACCTTTCTTGCCCTCAGCTTTCGCAGCAGCTGATGGCTTGGGTTTTTGCCCTGGGTTGGAAGGGGGAGGCGCAGCAGCAGCTGGTTTCTTCTTCTTCTTCGAATCAGGGCCTACGCCCAAGTTTAGCAAATCACCTACATAATCAATCATATTGAGCAAAGGTTGCGCCATTAGTTATATTGCAATATTACTTAGAAAAAATGTTCAAGAGTAATATTGCAATATCAACTTAGGCTTTGTAAAAGCTTAGTTACCAGTTTTCGAAGATGGTTGCGCCTCCAGATCCTCCTTCTTAGGCAACTCAAAGTTCCCCAAGATTTGCGAGAACCAAGTTTCCTCACCATCAACAAGAGGCACGACGGTCCATTTTCCCTTTCTCTCTCTTGAAAGAGACCAAGTAGAGAGGCGCAGCTACATAACAAACATTTTTGCATCAGTACATATCTATTAAGAGATATTACTAGGAGTTAAAAGGGTTACGTACCAGTTCCATCTTTGGTATACACGGTTTTTCTCGGCGTTTTTTCTTCCAAAAAATGCTCATCCCGGCGGTGATGAGGGCCCTCTCCGGCAAAACGATATTGGGCACATCTTTAATATCTTGATACCATACCTCGTCAGCAGGTATGGGAAGGGTCTCCAGCTCGATCTCATCACCGGCACGGAATATCATCTTCATCGGGACCACCGCCGCCTTGATAAAGAAGAACTTTTGCTCCAGTCGTGGTAGGACTTCGGCGGCACCAACAGCAATCGTTTGGCTTACACACGCTGTTGGAACGAATAAAAACCCAACGAGCAGTGCAACTGGTAGAAAACTCTAAACTTCTCGACCGACGGCACGATCTGCATCGACCGGCAAACGAACTCAAAATGCCGGATCCTCACTATTCCCATTGGGCTCAACTGAGAAATGTGAATCTTGTAAAAATCAAGAATTTCCAGCAAGAAATGGGTCACCGGAAGCCGGAAGTTCCCTTCGGCAAAATAATCGTAAAATAATATAATATAGCCGGCCGACGCATCAGCCACTGTGACATTCGCCACGGGAAAAACGCCTTCCAGGATGGAGCAAAGAGAAAGTTGGTGGCAAGATTATCGAAATCTTTCTTCGACCACTTCAACGGTGGCAAACTTGACGATGACATCTCAGCAGAACTTGCATTGGTGGCCAGAACTCGAACTTTGAAGAAAGCTTAGAAAACTTTGAAGGTTGTCGGAACTTTTGAACACAAATTTCTCTCAAGTTGTGATTTGGTGAGGAAGCAAATGGATTGTTGATCCTTTTATATACTAACCGCAATTAATGCACGATTTGACTGCAGCGACTTTTACGACCATCACGTATTCCCAAGTAACCGCAGGGGCGAGTGGGAATAGTAAACGCCCCACGCGCACGAGTGTCGCCGAAAAGCATTAAATACGGTAAGACAGGTTCTGTTGACAGCATGTCAACAGTACCACCATGTCTCAAGAATGTGCGTCGTCACCAACTACACCATCCAGATAAGTGACACGTGTCTAAGTATATTTGAAATTCTAATACATTTTCAAAATTCACTTACGACACGTCATCAAGATGCATAAAGCAACAAAAAGCTAGTCCTTACCTAGCGCAGCACATTTATCTTAAGTTCAGTGCTCCACCTACTTCTATTCTTACATAGGAGCAACACTGGACTAGGGGGACTTGAAGGGTATGGTCCCAAAAACCTTGCGCCAATCAAGGAAACCATACCCATTAATAACTTCTAAGAAAACTGCACGCAGACTTATTTGCCAAAATAAAGTTTATTAGAACTATGCGCCAAATGTCCAAGAGAGGAAAGGATCATATAACTACCTTGCGCGGGCTCGCGCAAGGTTCAAAGTTAAAAGCCTAAACATTCTCTTGGGATAAATGCTTCATTTAACTACCTTGCGCGGGCTCGCGCAAGGTTCAAAGTTAATCTTGAACACTCTTGGGATAAAGGCTTCATTTAACTACCTTGCGCGGGCTCGCGCAAGGTTCAAAGTTAATCTTGAACACTCTTAGGATAAATGCTTCAATTAACTACCTTGCGCGGGCTCGCGTAAGGTTCAAAGTTAATCTTGAACACTCTCGTTTGATAATGCTTCATTTAACTACCTTGCGCGGTCTCATGCAAGGTTCAAAGTTAACCTTGAACATTCTCGTTTGATAATGCTTCATGCACAAACCTTGCGCAGATATTTATATCAAAGCAAGTATCCACCAAATGATTGCGCTAAGCAGCAAGGAGAAGAAGGAAGATCAGATTAACTAACTTGCGCTTCTCGCGCAAGGAAACAGTAAATCCTGAGAAACTTTCCCTTAGCAAAATCCTTGGCTTAGTGCAGAAGCAAAGGGAATCTTTTCTGTTGTAACAGAATGTACACGTGGCGAATAATAGATGGGTAACAGCTGTGAAACCTTCTATAAGCCATTAACACCCAATTGTGCAAGCATCTCTTCGGTTATAACCAACCAATTGCCACATGGCAGCATCTGGACGGCTGAGGAAGATCACGGTGATGGCATGCTTACATTTATAAGATGTAGTGATCTCATGTTGACACGTGGCACCTCCCTAACCGCTGATGAGCTCACAGTCCGTATGCACTAACGGATTGCCAACAAACGTTAACGGAATAGCAAAAGATTCCGTTAAGATAACAATCTCTCTTTTTGGTGCCAAACACCGGCTATAAATAAGTAACTTGGAGTTCAAGGAAAGGTATTCACTCTCAACTACTCTCTCTCTTACAATACTTACTTCTGACTAACTGTACTTATTCTCACGCCGGAGGGTGGTCACGGAGAGAAGCCCCTTCTCCCGTGGCGAGCTAACGGTGTTCTGTTTTGCAGGTTCAGCAGAAGTACTGTATTATTCAGCATCCATCGTGAAACAAAACGGAGGGTTAACCCTTTTATGCAGAGCCCATTCCATAGATCTACTTAGATTCCGGTCTAGTTGATCTAGGGTTTCTTCATTGGCGCCCATCGATTTCGATTCTTTCTCACCTTTTGTTCCGTTTCATTTAGATCTGCAGCATCATGGCTAACGGATCAACTTTTCAAGGTCCTCGATCTGGGATTCGACGCGTTGTTGTCGGACATCAGGTCGACGGACAGATAGTTGAGGATTCTTCCGGCGAAGCTAATGCTCAGTATGATCCTAATCATGCGAGTATTCCTGTAACGCCGGCGGCTCCTCAGGTTGATTTTACGTCGATTTTACCACCTGGAGAGACTCCATTATCGTGGTTAATCAAATCTCAAGCGACTCTAAACGCTATGTATGCTCAGTTATGTGCTCAAACCGGAACTCCAACTTTTCAAGCTCCGGTTAACGCTCCTCAGGTCTGTGCTTCGCCGCCACCTCGAGTTTTGAGTTATAATACTTAAAGTCATGCTCGTTCCCCTTCGCGCATGCCTGAAGATGGAACAGAAATGTATTCTAAAACCAGGAATAATCATGTTCATTCTGGTAATAGAAGGCAAGAAAACAACGTTCAACGTCGCGCATCTCTCCACTCTCGTTTGGGCCCGCGGTCTTCGCAGAAACGGGACACCCAACACGATGAGCTCGATAGAACCTATGACGAAGGGGATAGTGCAAGTATTTTCAATCGAATATCTACAGATCATGCTAGTTACAGGCCAAAAATATGTGCAGTATACAATCCAGAAGCTGAGCATGATTACAATTTGGTGTATCGCCCAACCGAAGCAGCTGAGCAATCAAAGTTTACTAGAGAGATAGCACTGGCTCCGTTGGAGCAAGCGAAATTACCATCCAACGTTGGAAAGTTTAATGGTTTGACCGATCCTGATGCACATGCGCCTCTTTACCGGTGCAGGGTTACTTGGGTGCTGGATATTGCCAATGTGGTGTCACTTATTTGTACAAACTCTTACTGGCGCTGGCGCCTTTACTTTGATAATTTGCCGGCAGGTAAACTTTCCTCGTGGAATGACTTAAAAGAAAAATTTTCTTACACACTTTAGTCAGCAACGGCGATACGTGCGCGACTCCTCAGATGTAATGAACATCTGGCGGAGGGACGATGAAAGCCTCGAAGATTTTGTAACACGTTACAATAAAGAGGTGTTGGAGATTGGAGATGTCCATGAAGACCTTATACGCGCGTAGTTCAAGTATGCGGTAAGGTGCGACGAAATGATTAAAGTGTTGTCCGGTACAACTGGCCTCCCAAAAAACTAGGATAAACTCATGGCGGCTACCAAAGTCTACGCCCAGACTGAGCGCAACTTAAGTTCTAACAGGCCACCTCTACCTTAGAATCGTCCGCAAGACCTGAGTAGAGGTAGTCGCAAGTATAAGAGAAATTGGAAAGAGTCAAGTCAGAATTCGTATTCTCCTTATTCACTAATTGATGCGCAAGCAACAATCAACAAGATAACAACTCAAAAAGCGATTAAGCAAGAGAATAGGGAACGCCAGTGGACTCCCTTAACGAAATCGGCGGCTGAGGTTCTCAGCACTGAGAATTATCAGTTTAAACAGCCGCAACCAATGAAAAACAAAAAAGGGTAAGACCCAAATTTGTTCTGTGACTATCATAGAGACATAGGCCACACAACAGATAACTGTATCAATCTGCGCATGGAAATTGAGAAAGCATTAAAGAGTGGGAAGCTTACATATCTAGTCCAGAATGTGCGCAAAGAGATTAAATAGATTACGCGTGAGAACGAAGGGCCTAGCAACTAAAAAATGAAACAGCACGTTTCCATGATTCAAGGTGGATCGTCGCGCAAGCGTAGCCTTCAACATTTTCAAAACAACACGTGGCGCGAACAGTAAGTCATTTTTCCTATCGTTCCAGGAGGTCCTCAAGAAGACCGGTCAGTATGTTATCACCGGTATCTTTGGGCACTACCAAACAGACTATATGCTTATAGATTCGGGTAGTTTCATGGATATCATGTATGAGCAGTGCTTCAAGCAACTATATCCTGAGGGTAAGGCACGCGTTGAACCAGTTGATTTTCCATTAACTGGGTTCTGCAATGACGCTGTCTTTCCTCTAGGACAAATCCTTTTTCCTGTTACGTTATCTGATGGGAGGTGTTCTCGAACGAGTAACGTCAACTTCATGGTGATGCCGGCAAATTCCCGTCATGATGTACTATTGGGACGCCGCGTGCAACGTAATTTTAGTATGATTACCTCCGCTCTGCATGTTGCTTGTGGTTTTCCGACACCAAATGGTATAGCTATACTTTATGCGCGGAAAGAAATCATGTCAATTGAGGAACCAGTTGTGAAGGCTGGCAAAACATTGCCAAGCAACGAACCATAAAAGTGGGTACTCAACAATAAGTACCCTGAGCAGACAATCTTATTAGGGCCTGCAGTCAGTATTGAAATTCGTGCAAAGCTTAAACTACTTTGTTTCGCAACAAAGACATTTTCGCCTGGACACCTGCCGACATGGTTGGTGTCCGGCGCGACGTTGCGAAACATTGCCTGAATGTATTTCCATCAGCAGAACCAGTTGTGCAGAAAAGCGCAGCCTCGGGTCAGAAAAGATAGAGGCAATGAACGAACAAGTCACCGAGTTATTAAATGTTGGTATTCTGCGCGAAGTCAAATACCATGTTGATTCATTACTAGTTGCTGAGCAAGTAGTTGGAACATACGATGCAAAGGGAGATATCATGGCTCTATACTTAGCGCAAGCCAAGGCTCTTATAGCACAGTTCCAACAATTTAAAATCACACATGTCAAGCGAAGCGAAAACAAATATGCTGACGCTCTAAGCAAACTCGCTGCGACTAGTTTCAAGCATTTGGCAAAAGAGGTTCGCATCGAGGTTTTAAGTAATCCATCAGTCCCTCTCAGACAAGTGACAATGGTCAAAGTAGGAGATCCATCATGGATGTCTCCAATAAGGATGTATTTGATACATGGTTCTTTACCAGCGGATAAAGCGCAAGCACGTAAATTACGATGCAAAGCCCTCAATTATGAAATGATTGACGGTATTCTGTACCGACGCTCTTACATGGGTCCTTCGCTCTGCTGTGTTGACAAACATGACACGCAATACCTAATCAGGGAAGTCCATGAGGGGCTACGTGGCATACATTTGGGCCGCGCATGGTCGTAGCCAAAGTGAAAAGCGCAGGGTATTATTGGCCCGGAATGTACATTGACGCGGTAGAGATCTTGCACAAATGCATGTCCTGCCAAAGGCATGCCCTAAACGTTGCGCCCAAAGAATCCTTTGGTACCCGTCACAACAGCTTGTCCATTTCAACAATGGGCCATCGACTTAGTGGGACCATTTCCGGATGCGCCCGGTGCAGTAAAGTTTATCATTGTTGCGGTCGATTACTTCACCAAATGGATTGAAGCCAAACCTTTAGCTTCCACTACAGCGATGGTAATCCACAAATTCATTTGGGAATACATTATTTGCCGTTTTGGTCTGCCCATGCGCATTATTACAGACAACGATCCAAATTTAGCGGCTGAAGAGTTGCAAACATGGATGACCGACATGGGAATCCAGCATGTTTTTGCTTCTGTTGCGCACCCACAAGCAAATGGCTAAGTTGAAAGCATAAACAAATAGTTGGTCGATGGTATCAAGGCCCGCCTTGGCACATCACGGCGGGGGTGGGTTGATGAATTGCCTAGCATCTTGTGGGCACACCGAACTATGCCCAAGACTAGTACTAGAGAAACTCCTTTTAGCCTTGTGTACGGCACGGAAGCCGTGATTCCTGCCGAAATTGGGTTACCATCTCCAAGAATGCTAGCTTTGGAAAAACAAGATAACAAAGAACAAAGGTGCATCGACCTAGACTTATTGGAAGAACGACGAGAAAATGCAGCGATTCGTGAAGCTAAATACAAGTCCCAGCTTGAAAAGTATTACAACAAAAGGGTTCGCATATGTTCCTTTTTGCCTGGTGACTTTGTTCTTCGCGATAATGAAGCGTCGAATGCCGAAAACCGGGTAAGTTAGCCCCGCGATGGGAAGGTCCGTACGTGATAAATGAAGTATTGGGAAAAGGCGCGTACACTCTCAAGCGTATAGACGGATCCAGCGTTCCTCGAACCTGGAACGCCCAATAGCTACGCCGATGTTATATGTAATCTCAGTCCTCTAAGCAACTTCTGAGCGTTGCGTAACGAGACTGCTTACTTTATTATGTAATCTTAGTGGCAGCCATAGCTTTGCGATTTATCAGTATGGATAAAATACTTTGCCGCTACTTACAGTCTTGTATATGTTCATTTACAAATACATGCAATTCCATTGGATAAACAAAAACACAAACTCATGAGCCACAAGCTAACTTAATACTTACGCTCACACATGAGAAAAGAAATTGTTCATTTGTCTATCCTACACAAGTAATTGGTCCCATGCAAACATTGTAAAGTTGAAATATATTATATTCACATCCACAATACTTGCGCAGCAGCGCAACGTTACAAGTTATCATAAAATAAAAAATTACAAATTTCCTATTCTATGGATTGGTTTCCCGCCTGCTTCTCTGTTGAAGAAAAGATCTCTTTTAGCTTATCAACAAAGTCATCTTGCTGCAGCGCGGCGTCCACAAGGTCCATAATCGGAATTTGCAATTGATCATATTTTTCTTTGGCAGCAGAATAAATGGCGGCAGTATTTAGCCCATGCGTAGCAGCACGGCTGGTATCCCATTCAGTCTTCAGCGCATGGGCCACGTGCAAAGTGCATTCTCTATAGCCCTCGGCATGCCCGTAATTGCGTGCCGCCATCATTAATTCTGCCACTCTCTCATCCAACTCCGTAGAGTTAAGGATGGCATTTGCGATATGTACACAAAAACAATTAGTTTATGTTGCGACAATCAAACCAGACATATAAAGAAAAGGGAATATTACCTCCACAATCCCATACTCCCGCAACCAGGTAAGCTGGTTCATGAGGGATTCGGCCAAGCTTTCTGCGGTAGCGCGAGCGACCTCCGTGTCGTTAAGTTTTTGTTCACCTTCAGTTAAACGGCGGATCAACTCGGTTTTCTCTGTTCGGTGATGGTTGATATCTTTTTTCAAACTATCAACCTTAGCTTGCAGCCGCGCCTGGTCAAAGAGCATAGCAGTTAGATCATCAATTTCTTTATTCTTAAGAAGGAGAGTAATTTTGGTTGATACCTCATTCTGCTCGCTCCTTTCTCTGTGTGAGCGCGCCTCTTCTGCTGCCGCAACCGCATCAGCTTTCTCTTTTTTGAGTTTCTCAATTTAGTTGCACAGAGAAATTTTTTCTTTGTTGTCACGATCGCAAGCCTCCACAAAGCGCTTGCGCTCGTTCGCATATTGCGCAGCAGAGGCCTCACACTTGCGCTTCCATGACAGCACAGCCCATTCTTCAGTCTTCTTCTCTTCCTCAAACTAGGCCTTTCCGCCTCAAAATCGACGAGCATCTTTAACGTCTTCTCTTTCTCAAGTTTGGCCCTTGCCTTCTCAAGCTCAACCTCATCCCACTCCTTATTCAGCTGCGCCATTCGCGCACAATCCTGTTTATGGTGGAAGAGGCAAGGGCAGACTCTTGCAAATATGACTCGTAAGTAGCCTCATGGTCTTTTTCTTCCTGGCGCTTCACCTCCGCCAGCGGGAAGATGTCTTTATACCACTCCCTGCAGGAGTGCCAATCCGTGAAAACGTCGCCCTGTTTAACTTTCCACACGGGCTGATGAATTGCAAAGGCCCGCCTCTTAGAATAAGAACGATAATAATAGTCCCCAGGCGTCTCCTCTGGGCAAATAGGCGACTCCTCCTCTGAATCCTCAACAAACATAAAGCCTTCTCTTTGTGTTGAAGGTCCGGCTCCCTTAGATATCAACTTTGACGGTTCCCCAACATCTGTAGCCGTATCTTTAGCTTGCTCGCCAGCAGGATTCTCAGCATCAAAATTTTTGGGCTCTTCTTCCGGAGCCACTTTCTCAATATTTTCCGGGACGATGGGGTCAGCTTCAAAAACAGGAGTTTCTTGCCCCGCATCTCCCCCCTCAACGTTCTCAGGCCAGCGCGGCGATGGTATAGCAGATGATGTGGCCGGCGCAGCCTTCACCATTTTCTCTGCAAAGCATATCAACAAATACCAAGTATAAGATTCTCCGCAACTTTTTGACAGAAATGCGAAACAAACTAAACATACCAGGTGAGAATTTCTTTGCAAAGGCATCCAGATTGCCCTTCTTACCAATGCGCAGGCGCGCAACTTTTGTTGGCGCAGGAGCTTTAGTTTCCGCCTCCTTCCTCTTCTTGGAAGTGCGCTTCAACGCCTCTTCCGGGCTAGAAGGTACCTCCAAGGGCTCATCTGGATTCGCAGCTGGAAGAGATGAGGTGTCAACGGGTTCGGGCATCGGTTTCTTTAAACCTATAGGCGCAAGACCCTCCAATGAGTCCGACACCACCACATAATTGCACCAAGAGTCAGAGACGAGACGCATACCTTTCTTGCCCTCAGCTTTCGCAGCAGCTGATGGCTTGGGTTTTTACCCTGGGTTGGAAGGGGGAGGCGCAGCAGCAGCTGGTTTCTTCTTCTTCTTCGAATCAGGGCCTACGCCCAAGTTTAGCAAATCACCTACATAATCAATCATATTGAGCAAAGGTTGCGCCTAATTATATTGCAATATTACTTAGAAAAAATGTTCAAGAGTAATATTGCAATATCAACTTAGGCTTTGTAAAAGCTTAGTTACCAGTTTTCGAAGATGGTTGCCCCTCCAGATCCTCCTTCTTGGGCAACTCAAAGTTCCCCAAGATTTGCGAGAACCAAGTTTCCTCACCATCAGTAAGAGGCACGACGACCATTTTCCCTTTCTCTCTCTTGAAAGAGACCAAGTAGAGAGGCGCAGCTACATAACAAACATTTTTGCATCAGTACATATCTATTAAGAGATATTACTAGGAAGTTAAAAGGGTTACATACCAGTTCCATCTTTGGTGTACACCGGTTTTTCAAAGCGTTTTTTCTTCCAAAAAATGCTCATCCCGGTGGTGATGAGGGCCCTCTCCGGCAAAACGATATTGGGCACATCTTTAATATCTTGATAGCATACCTCGTCGGTAGGTATGGGAAGGGTCTCCAGCTCGATCTCATCACTGGCACGGAATGTCATCTTCATCGGGATCACCGCCGCCTTGATAAAGAAGAACTTTTGCTTCCAGTCGTGGTAGGACTTCGGCGGCACCAACAGCAATCGTTTGGCTTGCACACGCTGTTGGAACGAATAAAAACCCAACGAGCAGTGCAACTGGTAGAAAACTCTAAACTTCTCGACCGACGGCACGATCTGCATCGACTGGCAAACGAACTCAAAATGCCGGATCCTCACTATTCCCATTGGGCTCAACTGAGAAATGCGAATCTTGTAAAAATCAAGAATTTCCAGCAAGAAATGGGTCACCAGAAGCCGGAAGTTCCCTTCGGCAAAATAATCGTAAAATAATATAATATAGCCGGCCGACGCATCAGCCACCGTGACATTCGCCACCGGGAAAAATGTAACATCCGTCAAAAACGGATTTACCAAACCCGCTCCGTTTATCAACCAAACAGTCAGTCAAAATTTTCGTTTCGAATTAAATGTCCAAAACATTTTTAAACGATCCGTAATCAATTATTATACGCGAATATATATTTAGTTTTTGAAAAACTGTCAAAAATCGCAAAATAAAAATTAAATACATATGCCGGGTTTCGAACCCGGGTCTGTACCGAGTCACTAAGTGACTTAACACCTCACACACAAACCACTGCGCCGCTAGTCATGTTTGATGAATAATAGAATCATTTAATTGATATAGTGACTTTACGAATTCAAAACCGGCGCCCAATCGTTTCAGTCGTCGGAATCCCGGAATATTCGCGAGCTTTAACACCGATTTACGTTATAACGTAAACCTTTAATCACATATCGGTTATAACCGATGTTTGAAGTCCGCGACCAAATTCAAAACCGCCGGAAAACTTGAATTGACGAACCCAGTCCGAAATCAGACCAAATACATTTCATCTTTCCCTATAAATTCAACCACAACCGTCTACAAACACTTTCGCACAAAAATCACACCTTTTCTCGGCGTAATTCCACTCGCCGGAACCTTCCTGTTTTTCGCCGGAAAACCGAGTTTTAATTTTTGAACCTCACTGAACCTCCTAAGTTTATACCGAAGTCACCCTTACTATTTCCAAGCTTTCCGGAGACTTTCTGCTGCAAGGCACCAGACGCCGGAGTTGTTTTTCTGTCGCCGGAGTTCTGCCGGAAAACAGAGGAAAACGAGTCGGTATACCTCACGCTTATCTTCCTTTCTTTTTACTTCCATATTACCAGAAATTAACCTAAAACGCTAAGAAACTGATTTAAAATCTTGAACTAGTCGAACGCCGATTCTGGTTATTTTTCAGCGAAGAAGACGACGCTCTTTCGTTATCATATAAGTATAATATAAATCAAGAAATTAATCGGGTTAGACACACAGTCCAGCGGTGGACTGTGTGCACATATAAAACGCAAAACGTCTCGAGTTCGAATCCCGTCTCACACACGCTGCCTTAATAAAATCCATTTTTTTGTTTACTGAACCGGATCGCCTAAGATATATGTTAAGTATATTAATAACCGAAACAATAACCAAGTTAGACACACAGTCCAGCGGTGGACTGTGTGTTTGTTTATATCACAGGTCACGAGTTCGAGTCCGGTCCTCAGCACCGACTCGGACAATTATCTTTTCTTTTAAATAAGGCAGAAAAGGAAATATCTATTTTGTATTTAAGTATAATAAAAACCGAATACTATAACATGTTGAACACACAGTCCAGCGGTGGACTGTGTGTTGGATTGAACCACAGGTCCCGGGTTCGAGACCTGTGGGTGTGCATGACCGTTTCGATTGAATTGTTTTTAAGATAAAAATGATTTTCGGTTTAATCTAATTAGTGTATATATATAATTAAAATCGGATATATAACGGGTTAGACACGTAGCTCAGTTGGTAGAGCTGCGTGCACGCGTACGAGAGGTCTCGGGTTCGAGCCTCACTCAGCGCACAATAAACTGTCAACGAACCGGTCAACGGTCAGGTCAACGGTCAACCGGCCGGTCAACGGTCAGAAAAATAATAATTTTTTTTTTTATTTATTTTTAATTATTTTAATTAAAAATCAATTATAAATACTTAAAAATAACATTTTTAAGATTAGAAAATAGTTTCAAACTCACAAAAATACACCCAACAATCCTACTAAAATAGTTTAATAAAATCCGTTTACTCACCAAACCATAATGCGATTTATCTAGGTTAAATCTCACTCGTGGTTAAAACCATTTCGCGTGCATTCATCATCATCAACCGAACGCACCCACTGTGAGTGAATCTTACAATTCCCCCTTTTAAATTACACGTTTTGGGGTGTGTCATGTGTTATGAATTTATTAATTTATTTATTTAAACTTGTGCCGTACCACATCATGACATAAACTTAGATTGATTGATTGTTGTGATTTATTTATATTTCCGTTAGTCAAATTACATGAAACTCATACATTAAGCCATCAGTTCCTCGTGGGAAACGAGTAGAACATCGCGTGCTTCAATTCAAATTCATTATTGTTTATGTGTGTTTTTCATTGATTTCATATTGTTTGTAGTTGTGTTATTCATATTATCATGTTTATGCAATTCATTCATCAGGCCCCTCAGTTCCTCGTGAGAGACGAGTTGAGCATCGCGTGCCTTTAATTGTTTCCATTATTATTCATGAGTGTTTCATTTAACATCTTATGATTGTTGATCAAGTTACATCTAATTTTATTCATGTTTGGTTGTGCACATATTTCATAATCAATTTAAATAAATTGTTCAAATGTTTTCCATAGGATTCACTCGCCAACATTATGTTGATCCAAAAACCTTTTTACACATGATACAGGTGAACAGGTTGAAGCAAGGATAGCATAGGATATGCCTTAGAAGAGAACAAAGGAGTTAGATTGTTAGTTAGATCATGTTGTAGCAATCATTGTAAACTTTCATTTAATTTGTATTAATGAATATGAAACATTTAATAAATGTCATGAGCTTTGATGATAACCCAATCATGCCCCGATCACCTTATCCGCTGCGGGTCGGGGTGTGACAGATTGGTATCAGAGCCATGACTATAGGGATATAGGATAGGTTATTAGACCCTTAGAGCCTATACTATAGTCTGCCTAAATTTTAAATTGATTAGGTGGTTACATACAAACTTATGATATTTATTTGTTTCATATTTGTTTACATTTCAGTCAAACATACATGCTCGTATACATGTTCATTATACATATATACATATTCATTATACATATATCGATGTTCATGTGTTCAATTTAATTTCATATTCTCATTATCCAAAGATTTTATGCAATTTTCAATTCTCATCAAAGTAAGTTCTGCGACGGGCATGTAGTAACTGGAAGGGTACAAGTACCGGTAGTCGGAACGTCCTGTCTAGGCTGGCATTCGTATAAATCCAATATAACGGACCAGTTTGCCTACCTGGGGACCAACGATGAGAGTACGAAGGACCTATTAGGCCAAAGCATGCCACACCAAACGTCGTTCGAACTAACCCTACTTTGAGGTGTCACCGTGTCTACACCTGGACACATTCCGAACATCACACGTTGTATACATATTTCTCGATTTTCACCGGGTTTTGTGTACGCAACCAGGCAGAAACCGTGCGAACCATATGAAAAACCGGTAATTCATGGGGGCCCACATGATTACATAAGGTAAAGTATGGCGGCACGACGGGCCTAACAGCGAGCAAAGCCAAAGACATCCTATGGATGTAGTATTTTTGTATAATTATTTTATGAATGTTCATTCTTGAATGCGACCCACGATCTCAAAAGCATCCAACTCATACCCTTGTCATGTATTCAATGTAGATGTCTTCTAACCTCGCCCGTAGGAAGACGAGAGCAAGAAAAGCCCGCGAACGCATGGCTACCTTAATCGCTCAACAAATGGCTGCTGTAATACCCAATATTGTAATCCAAGTTCAACAAGCACTTACCAATAATCCTGTCAACCAAGCAAACCAAAACATTTTCAACTCTTCCCCAAACACCACTAAATGCACCTACAAGCATTTCAAATCATGCGACCCTCCGAAATATAAAGGGACTGAAGGTGTCACCGCACTCCTCCATTGGTTTGAAGAAATGGAGAATACTTTTCTAAATTGCGATTGCCCTGATGATCGCAAAGTGCGTTATGCTACCGGTCGATTATATGGGATAGCACTTACTTGGTGGAACACAGAGAAGGCAAAACGAGGTGTTGAAGATGCTATGTCCCTAACTTGGAACGAATTGAAGGAAATCATGACCAGACGATTTTGTCCAAGGAGCGAAATCAAGAAGCTAGAAGATGAATTTTACTCATTGAAGCAAGTGGAAGGAGACCACACCACCTACAACAAAAGGTTCCTCGAATTACATCAAATGGTTCCCAACATGTTTACTCCCCTCTACCGTTTGATCGAGCACTACATTCGTGGTCTTCCGTCAAAGATTCAAGACCCCGTGATAAGTACCAAGCCTGCAACTTTGGAAGCAGCAATGGAGCTAGCAATAGAGCTCACCGAGAACCGAATCCGAAACAAAGACTTCGAGGAAGAGAAGAAGAAGGATAAAGAATCAACTGAAACCTCCGAATCCCCTTCTCAACCCGAATCCCCTTCTCAACCCAACCCTAAGAGAAAAAGAGTCGGGCGACTTTTCGCTGCTACCCAACGAAATCAACCCGTTTTTCACGCTATACCCATCCGAGCTGTCCCAATCACCCAAGTGGCACCCAATTCAGCTTACCCAAATAAGAAACCATATCTTGGACCTCACCCTCAATGCAACCACTGTTTTTATCATCATTCCCTTACTTTACCTTGCCGGCTATGTACAACTTGTGGACGTTATGGTCATTTGAGCAATGGTTGTCGCACCTTTCAAGACCAAACCTTTTCCCCTACTCAAAACATGGCCCAAACTTTTCACCAATCCCAACACCCCATGTTCCCATATGCTCGAGCTTGCTTCAATTGTGGCGACCCTACCCACCTTAGAAACACATGCCCTCAATTGGTTAACGTTATCAACACTCAAGCCCAATCAAACCCAGTTAACCAAGTAAACCAAGAAAACCCAACCACTATGCCGCCAGCAAGAGAAAGAGTCTTCAATATCAACGCCAACCCTGTCGAAGATAATGACGGCCCAAACGAAGATACTCAGCTAGTCCTGTTCGCCGAGGATCCAGATTCAACTCCTATTGTTTAGTCTTTCTTTATCACATGTGTAGACTGTTAGAGAAATCATTGGATATTATATATTATATATTGTTTTCAGTATACGATTTTGCCGAGGCCGTGGCTCCCCATCCATCGAGGTTGAGTTGGATCCCCATTTTATTATGTGGTTGATCTTGGCGTGCCCGCACGATCGGCTCCGTTTGTTGAGCCTTGATCGGTTACGTAATATTACATTTCAAGTACATGCAATACACTCGGCTCCGTTTGATTGAGCCTTGAGTGCACAGTTCAATTTACATTTCAAGTACATGCAATACACTCGGCTCCGTTTGATTGAGCCTTGAGTGCACAGTTCAATTTACATTTCAAGTTCATGCAATACGCTCGGCTCCGTTTGATTGAGCCTTGAGTGCACAGTTCAATTTACATTTCAAGTTCATGCAATACGTTCGGCTCCGTTTGATTGAGCCTTGAGCGCACATACAATTTCATTATCAGTATCTTGTGGTTGTGGTGTTTGTAGTAGAGTCGCATCGAACTAACCATAACTTTCGGATAAAGTCAACGAAAATTTGACAAGGATATGGTGGATACGCCGATGGTACTTCCTATATATAAGTATTCTTGTCAAATGATCGGAGGCATTATCAGGCGATTATGAGAGGTTCCATGCATAGGCTGTTTGTGTGGTTAAGTTATTCATATTCAGTACATGCAATATGTTCGGCTCCGTTTGATTGAGCCTTGAGCACACAATTTCAATTTCAGTACATTCAATATGTTCGGCTCCGTTTGATTGAGCCTTGAGCACACAATTTCAATTTCAGTACATTCAATATGTTCGGCTCCGTTTGATTGAGCCTTGAGCACACAATTTCATTTTCAGTACATGCAATACGATCGGCTCCGTTCGATTGAGCCTTGATCGCACAGATATGTTTCATTTCAGTAATTTATGTTTGTTGTATTGATTGTAGAGTTATAGGACTAATCATAATTCACTGTTAAAACCAATGAAAATTTGACAAGAATATGGTGGATACGCCGCTGGTACTTCCTATATATAAGTATTCTTGTCAAAGGATCAGAGGCATTAACGGATGGTTATGAGGAGTTCTATGTAGGATTTATTAGTTTCTTGGTAACCAATCATAACTTGTGGATGAAACTAATGAAAATTTGGCAAGAATATGGTGGATACGCCGCTGGTACTTCCTATATATAAGTATTCTTGCCAAAGGATCAGAGGCATTATCAGGCGGTTATGAGAAGTTCCATGTAGGATTTATTATTGCCTTGGTTGGAATTTGTGTTACATTTACATCATCATATTATCTAAAGAGATTGGATTGTGTTTCATTTCTACATAAATTAACCTCTCCATCATAACAAACGAGAGAGGAACTTCCGTCATTCAAACATATATGTTATCAGAATGTGGATTCAAATATTTGCTGTTGTGTTTATTCATGTTCAAATATTCGCTGATGTGTCTATTCATGTTCGAATCTTTGCTGTTGTGTTTATTCATGTCCAAATATTTGTTGATGTGTTCATTTATGTTCGAATATTTGTTGTTATGTTTATTCATGTTCAAATATTTGCTGATATGTTCATTCATGTTTGGATATCAGCTGTTGTGTTTTTATTTATGTTCCATGTAGATTGTAGTGTTAGAAGTTTTGCCTTAGGATATAACCATATTTTTCCCAAACGCATCTTAACACATATGCATGATATCATTTTAGCAAAATCATTTCTGCTTATCAATATTCATACAGTAGGCAACAAAAAGCGATTCCTGAATAGGGTACATAACCCTTACAAGGAACGTTACCGCCTCGAACGAAAACTTAAACTTTTATTTTTCTAAGCATACAACTGTCAAACAAAACGTCATCATTCTTTTTAGTCAAAATATATCATTATTTAAATTTCGGGACGAAATTTCTAAAAAGCAGGGGATACTGTAACATCCGTCAAAAACGGATTTACCAAACCCGCTCCGTTTATCAACCAAACAGTCAGTCAAAATTTTCGTTTCGAATTAAATGTCCAAAACATTTTTAAACGATCCGTAATCAATTATTATACGCGAATATATATTTAGTTTTTGAAAAACTGTCAAAAATCGCAAAATAAAAATTAAATACATATGCCGGGTTTCGAACCCGGGTCTGTACCGAGTCACTAAGTGACTTAACACCTCACACACAAACCACTGCGCCGCTAGTCATGTTTGATGAATAATAGAATCATTTAATTGATATAGTGACTTTACGAATTCAAAACCGGCGCCCAATCGTTTCAGTCGTCGGAATCCCGGAATATTCGCGAGCTTTAACACCGATTTACGTTATAACGTAAACCTTTAATCACATATCGGTTATAACCGATGTTTGAAGTCCGCGACCAAATTCAAAACCGCCGGAAAACTTGAATTGACGAACCCAGTCCGAAATCAGACCAAATACATTTCATCTTTCCCTATAAATTCAACCACAACCGTCTACAAACACTTTCGCACAAAAATCACACCTTTTCTCGGCGTAATTCCACTCGCCGGAACCTTCCTGTTTTTCGCCGGAAAACCGAGTTTTAATTTTTGAACCTCACTGAACCTCCTAAGTTTATACCGAAGTCACCCTTACTATTTCCAAGCTTTCCGGAGACTTTCTGCTGCAAGGCACCAGACGCCGGAGTTGTTTTTCTGTCGCCGGAGTTCTGCCGGAAAACAGAGGAAAACGAGTCGGTATACCTCACGCTTATCTTCCTTTCTTTTTACTTCCATATTACCAGAAATTAACCTAAAACGCTAAGAAACTGATTTAAAATCTTGAACTAGTCGAACGCCGATTCTGGTTATTTTTCAGCGAAGAAGACGACGCTCTTTCGTTATCATATAAGTATAATATAAATCAAGAAATTAATCGGGTTAGACACACAGTCCAGCGGTGGACTGTGTGCACATATAAAACGCAAAACGTCTCGAGTTCGAATCCCGTCTCACACACGCTGCCTTAATAAAATCCATTTTTTTTGTTTACTGAACCGGATCGCCTAAGATATATGTTAAGTATATTAATAACCGAAACAATAACCAAGTTAGACACACAGTCCAGCGGTGGACTGTGTGTTTGTTTATATCACAGGTCACGAGTTCGAGTCCGGTCCTCAGCACCGACTCGGACAATTATCTTTTCTTTTAAATAAGGCAGAAAAGGAAATATCTATTTTGTATTTAAGTATAATAAAAACCGAATACTATAACATGTTGAACACACAGTCCAGCGGTGGACTGTGTGTTGGATTGAACCACAGGTCCCGGGTTCGAGACCTGTGGGTGTGCATGACCGTTTCGATTGAATTGTTTTTAAGATAAAAATGATTTTCGGTTTAATCTAATTAGTGTATATATATAATTAAAATCGGATATATAACGGGTTAGACACGTAGCTCAGTTGGTAGAGCTGCGTGCACGCGTACGAGAGGTCTCGGGTTCGAGCCTCACTCAGCGCACAATAAACTGTCAACGAACCGGTCAACGGTCAGGTCAACGGTCAACCGGCCGGTCAACGGTCAGAAAAATAATAATTTTTTTTTTTATTTATTTTTAATTATTTTAATTAAAAATCAATTATAAATACTTAAAAATAACATTTTTAAGATTAGAAAATAGTTTCAAACTCACAAAAATACACCCAACAATCCTACTAAAATAGTTTAATAAAATCCGTTTACTCACCAAACCATAATGCGATTTATCTAGGTTAAATCTCACTCGTGGTTAAAACCATTTCGCGTGCATTCATCATCATCAACCGAACGCACCCACTGTGAGTGAATCTTACAATTCCCCCTTTTAAATTACACGTTTTGGGGTGTGTCATGTGTTATGAATTTATTAATTTATTTATTTAAACTTGTGCCGTACCACATCATGACATAAACTTAGATTGATTGATTGTTGTGATTTATTTATATTTCCGTTAGTCAAATTACATGAAACTCATACATTAAGCCATCAGTTCCTCGTGGGAAACGAGTAGAACATCGCGTGCTTCAATTCAAATTCATTATTGTTTATGTGTGTTTTTCATTGATTTCATATTGTTTGTAGTTGTGTTATTCATATTATCATGTTTATGCAATTCATTCATCAGGCCCCTCAGTTCCTCGTGAGAGACGAGTTGAGCATCGCGTGCCTTTAATTGTTTCCATTATTATTCATGAGTGTTTCATTTAACATCTTATGATTGTTGATCAAGTTACATCTAATTTTATTCATGTTTGGTTGTGCACATATTTCATAATCAATTTAAATAAATTGTTCAAATGTTTTCCATAGGATTCACTC
The DNA here is from genome assembly GCA_947069175.1 of Scalesia atractyloides. NCBI lineage: Eukaryota > Viridiplantae > Streptophyta > Magnoliopsida > Asterales > Asteraceae > Scalesia > Scalesia atractyloides. The sequence goes on from CAMTDV010000025.1 coordinate 37,126,457, forward strand.
GCCAACATTATGTTGATCCAAAAACCTTTTTACACATGATACAGGTGAACAGGTTGAAGCAAGGATAGCATAGGATATGCCTTAGAAGAGAACAAAGGAGTTAGATTGTTAGTTAGATCATGTTGTAGCAATCATTGTAAACTTTCATTTAATTTGTATTAATGAATATGAAACATTTAATAAATGTCATGAGCTTTGATGATAACCCAATCATGCCCCGATCACCTTATCCGCTGCGGGTCGGGGTGTGACAAAAAACGCCTTCCAGGACGGACCAAAGAGAAAGTTGGTGGCAATATTATCGAAATCTTTCTTCGACCACTTCAACGGTGGCAAACTTGATGATGACATCTCAGCAGAACTTGCATCGGTGGCCATAACTCAAACTTTGAAGAAAACTTAGAAAACTTAGAAAACTTTGAAGGTCGCCGGAACTTTTGAACACAAATTTCTCGCAAGTTGTGATTTGGTGAGGAAACAAATGGATTGTTGATCCCTTTATATACTAACCGCAATTAATGCACGATTTGACTACAGCGACTTTTACGACCATCACGTATCCCCAAGTAACCGCAGGGGCGAGTGGGGAACAGTAAACGCCCCACGCGCGCGAGTGTCGCCGAAAAGCATTAAATACGGTAAGACAGGTTCTGTTGACAGCCTGTCAACAGTACCACCACGTCTCAAGAACGTGTGTCGTCACCAACTACACCATCCAGATAAGTGACACGTGTCTAAGTATACTTGAAATTCTAATACTTTTTCAAAATTCACTTACGACACGTCATCAAGATGCATAAAGCAACAAAAAGCTAGTCCTTACCTAGCGCAGCACATTTATCTTAAGTCCAGTGCTCCACCTACTTCTATTCTTACATAGGAGCAACACTAGACTGGGGGACTTGAAGGGGTATGGTCCCAAAAACCTTGCGCCAATCAAGGAAACCATACTGAAGAAACCCTAGTTCAACTAGACCGGAATCAAAGTAAATCTATGGAATGAGCTCTTCATAAAAGGGTTAACCCTCCGTTTGGTTTCACGATGGATGGTGAATAATACAGTACTTCTGCTGAACCTGCAAAACAGAACACCGTTAGCTCGCCACGGGGAGAAAGGGGGTTCTCTCCGTGACCACCCTCTGGCGTGAGAATAAGTACAGGTAGTCGGAAGTAAGTATTGTAAGAGAGAGAGTAGTTGAGAGTGAATACCTTTCCTTGAACTCCAAGTTACTTATTTAGCTGGTGTTTGGCGCCAAAAAGAGAGATTGTTAACTTTAACGGAATCTTTTGCTATTCCGTTAACGTTTGTTGGCAATCCGTTAGTGCACACGGATCATGAGCTCATCAGCGGTTAGGGAGGTGCCACGTGTCAACATGAGATCACTACATCTTATAAATGTGAGCATGCCATCACCATGATCTTCCTCAGCCGTCCAGATGCTGCCATGTGGCAATTGGTTATAACCGAAGAGATGCTTACACAATTGGGTGTTAATGGCTTCTAGAAGGTTTCACAGCTGTTACCCATCTATTATTCGCCACGTGTACATTCTGTTACAACAGAAAAGATTCCCTTTGCTTCTGCACTAAGCCAAGGATTTTGCTAAGGGAAAGTTTCTCAGGATTTACTGTTTCCTTGCGCGAGAAGCGCAAGTTAGTTAATCTGATCTTCCTTCTTCTCCTTGCTGCTTAGCGCAATCGCTTGGTGGATACTTGCTTTGATATAAATATCTGCGCAAGGTTTGTGCATGAAGCATTATCAAACGAGAATGTTCAAGGTTAACTTTAAACCTTGAACGAGACCGCGCAAGGTAGTTAAATGAAGCATTATCAAACGAGAGTGTTCAAGATTAACTTTGAACCTTGCGCGAGCCCGAGCAAGGTAGTTAAATGAAGCATTTATCCCAAGAGTGTTCAAGATTAACTTTGAACCTTGCGCGAGCCCGCGCAAGGTAGTTAAATGAACCATTTATCCTGCGCAAGCCCGCGCAAGGTAGTTAAATGAAGCATTTATCCCAAGAGAATGTTTAGGCTTTTAACTTTGAACCTTGCGCGAGCCCGCGCAAGGTAGTTATATGATCCTTTCCTCTCTTGGATATTTGGCGAATAGTTCTAATAAACCTTATTTTGGCAAGGTTTGTGCATGGAAAGCATTATCAAATAAGAATGTTCAAGGTTAACTTTGAACCTTGCGCGAGCCCGTGCAAGGTAGTTAAATGGAGCATTATCAAACAAGAATGTTCAAGGTTAACTTTGAACCTTGCGCGAGCCCGCGCAAGGTAGTTAAATGAAGCATTTATCCAAAGAGAGTGTTCATGGTTAACTTTGAACCTTGCGCGAGCCCGCGCAAGGTAGTTAATGAAGCATTATCCAAAAACCTTGCGCCAATCAAGGAAACCATACCCATTAATAACTTCTAAGAAAACTGCGCGCAGACTTCTTTGCCAAAATAAGGTTTATTAGAACTATGCACCAAATATCCAAGAGAGGAAAGGATCATATAACTACCTTGTGCGGGCTCACGCAAGGTTCAAAGTTAAAAGCCTAAACATTCTCTTAGGATATATGCTTCATTTAACTACCTTGCATGGGCTCGCGCAAGGTTCAAAGTTAATCTTGAACACTCTTGGGATAAATGCTTCATTTAACTACCTTGCGCGGGCTCGCGCAAGGTTCAAAGTTAATCTTGAACACTCTTGGAATAAATGCTTCATTTAACTACCTTGCACGGGCTCGCGCAAGGTTCAAAGTTAATCTTGAACACTCTTAGGATAAATGCTTCATTTAACTACCTCGTGCGGGCTCGCGCAAGGTTCAAAGTTAATCTTGAACACTCTCGTTTGATAATGCTTCATTTAACTACCTTGTGCGGTCTCGCGCAAGGTTCAAAGTTAACCTTGAACATTCTCGTTTGATAATGCTTCATGCACAAACCTCGCACAGATATTTATATCAAAGCAAGTATCCACCAAACGATTGCGGTAAGCAGCAAGGAGAAGAAGGAAGATCAGATTAACTAACTTGCGCTTCTCGCGCAAGGAAACAGTAAATCCTGAGAAACTTTCCCTTAGCAAAATCCTTGGCTTAGTGCAGAAGCAAAAGGAATCTTTTCTGTTGTAACAGAATGTACACGTGGCGAATAATAGATGGGTAACAGCTGTGAAACCTTCTAGAAGCCATTAACACCCAATTGTGCAAGCATCTCTTTGGTTATAACCAATTGCCACATGGCAGCATCTGGACGGCTGAGGAAGATCACGGTGATGGCATGCTCACATTTATAAGATGTAGTGATCTCATGTTGACACGTGGCACCTCCCTAACCGCTGATGAGCTCACGATCCGTGGGCACTAACAGATTGCCAACAAACGTTAACGGATTAGCAAAAGATTTCGTTAAAGTTAACAATCTCTCTTTTTGGCGCCAAACACCGGCTAAATAAGTAACTTGGAGTTCAAGGAAAGGTATTCAATCTCAACTGCTCTCTCTCTTACAATACTTACTTCTGACTACCTGTACTTATTCTCACGCCGGAGGGTGGTCACGGAGAGAACCCCCCTTCTCCCCGTGGCGAGCTAACGGTGTTCTGTTTTGCAGGTTCAGCAGAAGTACTGTATTATTCACCATCCATCGTGAAACCAAACGGAGGGTTAACCCTTTTATGCAGAGCCCATTCCATAGATCTACTTAGATTCCGGTCTAGTTGATCTAGGGTTTCTTCAGTACTCATTCGTACGGGTGAGCTAGTCCGCATGGATGAGAGACACTCATCCGTATTGTCACACCCGCTCATAAGCGGAAGCGCATGGTGTGAACTTGATCAATTTTCATTGTATACGATGTAAGTAAACAAACTATTAGAATAAAAGTACAATGTTCATCCTTTCAACATAATTAAAAGACACAAGTCATGAGTTGTTTGAAGTTAAAAGGCAACAAGTTACAAAGTTTTACAAAAGAGACTTGTCCAAAATAAGTTTTAAACACCAAGGCTTTGCATCCTATATGTAAGTTTAAAACGTTAACAAAAGTTGGTGAATTCATGTGTTTTGAGTTCGTATCAAATAAATCTTAAAAACATTTGAAAATTCGTTATGTAAAAGTGTGGTATGTAAAAGTGTGGTATGTAAAGCGTCAATGAACTTGTTGATCATTAATGTTTTGCAAGGACATTAATATGTGTGACGACATAGGAAGCACTCAACCCTTGACAATATAGCACCAAATCACTTCGGCTAGGACAGTAAAAGCACTACATGCGGCCACACAAGGACCCATAAGTGGGGCTCGCCCGTACCCGACAGACCTACCCTCTTATAACTTGGTCTTACAAAAGATTAACGGGACTTAAGTTCCACCCTATATGCACATGATCTAGTTATTTCATTCCATAGCTTAACCATACCATCGTAACATGCATTTCCCCTCGAGAGTTGTAAAACCAAAAACGTTTAAAAGAAAAGGGGGATGAACTCACTATATTGCGTCCGTGTAAACTGAGTTCTAGCAAGCGGGGTATCCAAATGTGAGAGTCAACCTACAAGTGTTCTAATCCATTAGACACTTAGGTCTCTACTAGACCGTATACGTGTTGCTCATCTTGAGTGTTGTTAAATTAATATTTGTTATTTATTTGGAACCATTGTGTATTTTAAATATGCTGGCATTTGTTTCGTATGTTTGTTTTTAGTATATATATATATATATATATATATATATATGTATGTATATATATATGTGTGTACATATATATATTGCATTCATATAGTGTACGAACGGGACTCACCCTTTGTGAGTCTTCGTGCCTAGCACGAGCGTAGTAGGCCTAACCCACGAGGGTCTTTGTGCCTCGCACAAGTGAGAATGGGCCTTGCCCATTTGAGTCTCCATGTTCCACACGGTGTAAGTTGGCCTAGCCCATAAGCGTCTCCGTGCCGCGCACGGGCGTAAGTTCGTTATGAGTTATATATCTTCAAATATATATTTTAAGTATAGTGAACCTCGTTCACATGTATAAGGATGTTCGGTTCGGTTGTATATATTTGTTTTACAAATATATGTGTATATCTCTTCTAGATATATTAGTTAAAAATATTTATTTTTAACGTGGTTTTACGATTGTTGTACATGTATAATGTCCTTTGTATGTGTACACTTCAGCAAGTGCATTTGTGTATATTACTATGTAGTTGCATATTTATGCGTATACCATGTATATACTTTATTTGTATATTTTATTATCGGTATTATTTGTGTACATGTACGTTCTTGTATTCTTGCAATTTAACTAAGTGTATTAGTGTATGTATTTTAAACGTATTATTATACTTGTATACTTATGTTTTTACACTTAGTGATTATTTATATTTTATACTTTCCGGAATTTAGGAGTATTGAAATATATATTATCAAAGGTCAAAAAAATATTATTTTTAGAGTTCGTCGTAGTAGTCGTTAGTATATACCTTCGTAACGAGAATGCCCGAGTGTCGTTGGTAATATGTACACGCTCCTTGTCGTGGTGCTATGTCGATCGTTGTCGGTGACGATGTATATATTTTATTAGCAAACCAATATTATATTTTGTGCTGGTTTCGAATATATATTATTTCGTCGATATACTTATTTTTGTAATGGTTTGTCCGAGGTCCGTGGTGTCCGTTGTCCGCCTTGTGTTTAGGGTTACAACATGAGTTTGTTCATATATATCTTTCCATATGTATTTTTATACTCGTTCATCTTCAAGTATCTGAAGGTTTTCATGTGTGGTGTATTTGTATTTAGTTAGTATTTTCCTAACTTCTAATACATACACATAAATACACACAAGATGGAGTATTCTAAGTATATATATTTTTTCATCCTAAATTATATATATATATATATATATAAATTCCGATTTAACTTATGAAAAATATACATAAGTATTAAATAAAATTATTTAGGAGTTTAAGACATAAACTTTTCCATCAAGTATTGCCTAATCACGATTAAGGTCACTAATCGCGTTTAGTCATGTTAATCACCTTTTAATCACACCTTAATCACGATTAGTATTTTAGAAAATTTTGCCATAGTTTCCCCTAAGCTATGGCGTTTTCCACGTCTTCAAAACGTATATTAAACCATGTTTAATCCCAAAATCATCATCAATCTCAAATCAAGTTTCCACCATTAACTTTTGCATGTATATTTTACCCATAAACACCTTCCTTTTTCCATGAATCTTATATATATATTTTAACAAAAACCTCTAAAAATAACATCACTTTTTATATCCATCAACTAGTTTACCAATGTTACATAACCTTGTTTAGGCCACTTTTTAAGACCATTATATTATGAATCATGATTTTAGCTTCTTGTAAGAGTTATATTTGTTAAAAATCATTTCCAAGTTAAGTGTCTAAGTTCATGGATTATGAAGGTGATGATCTTGTTTAGGTCTAAACATCTTGATGTTTAGATCATCGTTTTTTGGCATGCTCATACAAGATCATACTATTTAAACAACCTATTTTACCATAATCACCAAGTTCATGCAAGCTAGTTCACACTAATCAACATATAAACACTTTATTTTTGTAAGCTTTTAAGTTATATTTAGGGTTTTAACTTTATTTTTCATGGAGTCCAAGGTGATCAAGTTGTACTTTGTTAATATACATAACATAACAAGTATTAAAATGATGAAAAGTGGTCTTACAACTTAGCACAAGGTTGTGGAAGCAAGCTAAGGAAGAAGATGAAGATGTAGAAGCTTCAAAGTGGCAAGAACAAGCTCCTAGTGTGCATCCATACTTGCAACTCCTTTAGATCATCTTGAAATGAGGTTTTAAATGCTTGAAATGGATGTTTAAAGTTTGGAGACTGGTGGATGGTGGTGGTGTGTTGTTGCCATGAGTTGAGGAAAAGGGAAAAGGTTTTGGTGTTTCAACCTGTGAAGGAAAGTATGGGATATGAGATGTGTAGTAGCTTTATAATCATACACCATCTAGTCAACACCAACTCTCACAGTCACCATCTTACCTTCTTCCATCATTCTTATCACTCAAGAGTGGTGCATGTGGGAGGGCCCACATGGGCCGAATTATGAGGGGGATGGGTCGGCGTGGGTTCATGATTTAAATAAGAAATGAACATGTGGTTAACTGTTGGATATAGATATTTAGGTACTTAAGGTTAGTATTGCATCATTAGTGTGTTAATGACGTTTAAGGTGTTAGACGGTCTTAACTAGTTCATTAGACTATTTAACTAGGTGTTAGGGTGATAAAAATATCACTAGTTTGTTCGTCGGCTCGGAATCGGACAATGTGTGAAAGGTGCATGGTAATACCGGGAGCTATATTTTTGATATTCCGTCGATATCCTCGGGTTTTTTTAAGGTGTTTAATATCATTTACAAGCTTTGTTGATATTATAATTGCTAAATTTTTAAGTTGCGGACAAGTATAAATGTTATATTAAAATGCGGATCGAACACTTTATAAATGTAAGCATTTTCCGGAAAGTTAAAGTATTGTGGCAAGTGGTACCCCTACATTGGGTGTTTAGTATGTACATTTGTGATGATACGCTTTCATAGCAATCGTTAGTTGTTCGGGCACTTTCTGAACTTGCTTGCATGAATAGTGTGTTCAGGTGAATAGTGTTTTCAACATTTTTCGCCAACATGTTAGGACATAGTTAATCGTTTTCTCGCGACACGATAAATGTAACAATACTAATTGTCAAGTTTTAATATGTCCTACGAGTGCTAGGCTTGTATGACCTAATCATGCATAAATTAAGCCATAAATGAACCCAAATTAAACGAATAATTAGTTGTTAAGTTTACGAAATTACCATTAATTTTGCCGGTTGTCACACGTACGGATGAGCTGATCCGTCCTAAACATCCTATCCAATGTCTATTAATAGGTGTTTGGGGTATGAGACTTAGAACTGGTGATTCACTCTAGAGACAAAGCTCTGTCAAAATTCAACATGTAATGTCATATTGTTAAAAGTTAATGAGAATTGAGAGAATTGAAGATTTCTTGAGTTTCTACTTCTTTATCATGTATTCGGCACATTATATTGAATATTAGATATTGCCGGGGGCTATAAAGTCGATTCTTGTGTCATGATTTATAGAATAGTTCTGCATTTAAGCTCCATCCTTGAGTGTTTTGAGAAGACTTATGAAGTAAGTAAGTGTTCTTTCCTTAGCTCATTCATTTGCATTTAGTTTCATAGTCTATTTTGTCCGAAGATCCGGAATTGTCAACCCAACTTTTCTATTGAACTTTAAATTCGACCACTTTGGCCAAACCAACTCCAAATTCTTTTCACCTAGATGATCATTATAATGTATGGTATAAATCCCTGCATTTACATGACATGATCATCACATCTATATGGGTCAAGTGACAAGTCAAACATATATTTTTTCTAAAAAGTCAAAAATACCCTTTCTACGAATAATCAAATAATGATGTTCTAAGCATATGTAACATGTGTTTTGACTTCAAAACACTTTGTACAACATACTAAAATATATTCTAACATGTTAAACTTGTCATGAATCCATTTTCACCATCTGAACCCGTATATGCGCATATGGCCCGTTAAAATGGCGTAAACCATTTAAACAAGTCGTAACTGGTCAAATCTTTTCAAAACTCTTCCAAATCAGAATGTAAGGTTTAACAAACCGTAGTACACGAGATCCTTCGCTCGTATGGTTGTAAACCACATTCTGTCCGATCTTCCGTTTAAACCATAATTAAATCTACGCTAACTATATAATCATCCTAATTAGTAGGAAGTACTTGAACTCTTCAAGCGCGATTAAACTCATCATCAACAACCAAAGTGAGTACATAGTTCCCCTTTTTCTTAAACCTTTGGTGTGATTCGTATGTGCTAACTATTTTATTTGTTTTTGTAAACTTGTTACATATGATTTATATAAAGTATACTTTCCTTTTATATGAGACTTGGTGGTTTGTCATCCATAACAAAAGAAAATACATTCATTAACTTTGGCCAAGCCGACTAGTAGTATGTTATAGTGTTATAGGTTTGACACACCATTCTCGTTTCCTAGGTGTTTTGTTTGTGTTAGAAGTTACCTCTGGGAATGACAGAAACTGTGCAAATTATTGATAAACTCTTTTTGGGTTTATCCGACAAGTCAACAAAGGCTTGAATGTATTTCCAAATGACCACACTCGTTTATACAAAAACACAAAAGTTTTCAATATTAAACCATAAATTTTGTACATAAACAATTTATTGTCATATGATTAGTATAAGACCATTTTTATCATACACTTGGCCACAAAACCTATTTTCTAACACCAATAGGTCAACATATTGCAATACCAAACCTATTTGGCATGTAATTGGCTACAAAATTTATTTTACTCATCGACTCTTGTAGTCGGACAACGCATTGCAATACCAAACTTTTAGCCAAGAACTTGACCGCAAAACCTATGTTACTCACCGACTTTATGTTGATCCTTTATTTTCACATATGTTTCAGGTGCTAATGTTTAATACTATTCAAGTATGCTTCATGTAGGAATCAGACTCGGACCTTGGTTACTTTAAATTAAAAAGAACTACTTGTAATATTTTGTTTTGTGTTTAAAAACAATGTATTCGATAAATTAATGTAATAAAATATTAGTTCAATGTGTTGTGAACAATCTTGTTACGTAACTCCCCGACGTTTCCGCCACAAGTTCCAGGTGGTTATTAGTTCAACAATATCAGTAACAAGCTTTCGAATCTTGTCATTTAGAGAAATTATTCTTTTATGCCATTCAGTGTAGACTTTGTCATGATGCTCGAATGTCTTCAACTATTGTGACAAATTCTATGGATTTCAGTTTTCAGCTATGGGTTTTGATAGGTTTTGTATCAGGCTATTTTTTGGCGTGATTGAGCTGAAAATTTGGTCAAAATGGACCATATTTGAGTGTTTTGGTCGATTTCAGCTGATCTTAGTGTGTTCCGGAAAAGTCTAACCAATAACCACCAGTTCTTTAAAGTTAAGATTTTGTTAGGTTGTTCTAGAAAATTCATAAATTCTTGAATTTCTCGAAAGTTGTTATTGTTCCAAATTACGTAAATTGTCCGGAATATCTGTTCCGGGTTTGTTTCTGTTCCGGAATTCATTCTATTGACAAGGGAAACTCTGTCCGGAAAATAACTTCGTTTTTGGAAGTCCTTATTGTCCGAAAAAGTGTTTCTAGTGCATATCAGGTTGTAAACTGGGAAACTCTAATTGTCCGGATTATTGTTGTTTGTTACAATTACCGGTGTAGTCCAAGAAAGTTAACGTTCAATATTACTTTGTGTCCATAAGTATTGTTTTGGGTTTCTTGTTGAGTTCCAAGGAATTTTTACTAAGTGTTGGTTCATAGTGTTTTGCTTTCCAAAACCTATTGTTCAAAGTTTAACATTTCAATTTCAATCATTAAAATGACAAATAGTATGGCAAGTCTTGATCTCTCTCAATATCTCTCTCAATTCTAAAATCCAGGACTTGAATTCATGTCCTGTCACTAAGGGTGTGGTGCAAAATATCAAACACAACAACAAAGTTGGTGGAAGCGACAAACCGCCAATATTTCAAACAGAAATGGAATATCCTAAATGGAAGGATCACTTTGAACGATATATCAAATTTAAAGACATCAAGATGTGGATATTTATCAAGGAAGGATACACACTTCCTACAGATGGTATCAACATATTGTCTTATTTGGCAATGACCGATGGTCAAAGAATGTTCTATGAAGCCGAAGAGCGTCCTTACACGATGATCACCATGGCTCTTCCACATTCGATCTTACATATATTTAGAGCGAAGGAAACTTCTAAAAATTAGTGGGACTACATGGTTGAATGATCTAAAGGCAATAATATGTATAAGAAACGTAGCGTTGAACTTTTAAAAATGCAGTTTGTCATATTTAAAGCAATGGCGAATGAAACTTTTGATGAAATGGAGAGAAGTTGAATTCAGGAATATCCAGAATTAGATAAAGTAGAGAAGATTCTTAATAGTTTACCGAAGGAATGGAACGTGTACACCGCGTTGATAAAAGATAACCCAAGATTCCTTACATTGACTTTGGAGTAGGTTATTCAAAAATTGAAAGGTTATTCTTGGAATTTGCAGGATCAAGCTAAGAATTTTGATCATGTTCAAGATCCGGTGTTTAAGGAAAAATAAACTGATTCTAAGAATGGAGTTGGTGTAGCTTTATTCTCGGGTACTAGTCACGTTGGTGAGTGTTCAAATCCAAGTGCATTTTTTTGGTTCAGGTGCAAGTTCATCTTCCGGTAGTTACCAAGCAAGTTCATCACAACAACAAAATTTGAATGTGCCAACAATAGATCATCATAGTTTAAATCTCATTTAGGAGAATATGGGTTTGTTAGCATCATTTATGTCTACTTACGAGAATTTAGCATTGGGTAAATTGGCTGAAGGTTCGAGTCTTGATGAAGACTTTGACCAAATTAATCAAGATGAAATGGAAGAGCAAAGAAGTTTTTGCAGAAATCTGGAAAGATTTTCATTGGTGGTACAGCAAAGACAAGAATGAGAATAGACAAAACAAAAGTTAAATGTTACAACTTGGCTTTTACGAACATTTTGCTAGAGACTGAAAGAGTCCAAAGATGGAAAGACACCTGAACAGAGATAATGTAGCTCCACAAGGAAATCAAGCAACTACTACAAACACTACAATTGTAAATATTACTACAACTGCTTGTGTCAGAACTTTTTGATTGGGGTATTGTATTGGAAGAGTCGACATCAACAGTTGGTACTCAAGCTTTCATGGTTAGATTATCCAAGATGAAGATTTAGGAGATAGTTTTAAAGCTGAAAGCATTGAAGAATTGACAGTTGTAGCAGAAGTTTTGAAGGTGAAACTTGATTTGGAAAAGAAAGATTCTAATGAAGTGTTTAAGGATAAGCAAGAAGAAAGGATTAAGAACGAATTGATCTTGTGCTGAAGAAAGTAAAGTCATTGAGGATTCTAAAAGGTTTGAATTCAAGATATAAAACAAAGAGATGCAACGATTTGCCGATGAGGAAATGAAAAGGCAAGGAGATCTTAGTGGAATTCAACAACAAGCAATTATGGCAAATATCAGGTAAACACTAAACCAATAGATGATAACTAAAATTGATAGGCATGCTCTCCATAACAACAGTAATTTGATTATTGATATGGAAAAGCTTCAGAAGCATATATGCTTTGTCTGTTTCAGACAAAGAATTTAGGATCAAGATTATAGCATTGCAGAAAGATATTTATGAGTTCGAGAGGAAATATCTCAAAAAGTAGTATTAGAGAAAAGTCACATTTTGCTTGAGAAACAAAAGCTAATTGTGGATTTACAAAGACAAATTGATGATTTAAAGAATTCAACACTTGTGTTCAGATAATTGTATTAATAGTCAAAGACTCAGAAGAAGCAATGGACGGTATCAATTACCAAAGGGTACCACCACGTTCAATGATGATTATGTGCCGATGCCATTTACCAATACGGAAATTACAACTTTTGTTACAAAAGCACCATTAACTGTAGATCCGGTAATTTATCAGAATCTGAATCGGATTTAGGACATTCGAATAAAAGTGATGATAGTTCGCCAAGTGAGATAAAATTGAACTAATCTTGAAAACTTAATTAGTGAAAAGATTGTAATTATATTTTAAGTCATGTTCAAGATAATTTGTGTGATAATGAAACTGAAAATAAACAAAATAGTTTCCCAAAGACACATCAAAGGAAAAGGATAAAAAGGTTTCAAAATTGGATTCAAAAATGGATTTTGTTAAAGAAAGTGATTTAAATTAAGAATTTTATAAAATTGAAAATCAATCAAATGTTGAATTTGTGAAAGAAATTTTGAAAAATCCAAACGAATCATCACCAACTTCAACTTCTTTGGATAGTCATGAGACACAGTCAACGGAAGCTTAGAATATTGGAAAGGATGATAAGAGAAAATGTAACAAGTGTCGTTGAAAAGGACATTTAGCTGTAAATTGTCCTTCAAAGTTGAAAGGCAAAGAGCTTGTTGATTATTCTCTTGCAGAACCTTTTGTTGAAAAACCAAAAGAAGAAGTTAAACAAAATGTGCAAAAGTATGTTCCAAAATAAAATGTTGTTAAACCAAAGGTTGTCACACAAGAGCTAAAACAAGTAAAACAAAATGTTCAAAATCAAAGAAATAAAAATCAACAAGCGCCCTTTGATATTTGTGGTAGAGAATCGAACAATTCTGCAACAAAATGTGATGTTCGTAAAAAAACGTTGTTTCGATGACAAAATCGTGAGAATGTCCGGTTAAATGACAATGTGAATCTATCTTGATGATCTTACAACAATAATGTCAGGCCTCATGAACAAAATCAATATGTTTATAACCGAAATGCGTCACCTCCTAGATTTCAAAATCAAAGATCGCATTTTGGTAATCAGCAAAGAAAGTTTTCGAGAGAAAAAAAGGAATTTCCAAGGTTTGAGAGAAATTTTGGACTACAAAAACATAATGGTCACAAGTTCTAGAAATTAAAACTTTGAATATAGTGGTTTGGAAATTCAGTTTTCAATAACCGGTATTCTACACCGTATAATCCTCGATTTGCGGAAAATCATTCGAACTATTTAGAATAGAAATCTACAAAATGATAGTGGAAATTGTTAATTGAAAGAATTTTCCTTTGTTGATGAAAACGGACGACCCAAGACCATCATGGCTAGGGTCCCCAACTCTAACTAATTTCCTGTTGGTAGGTGCAAAGGAATAGCTAAAGATGGCTATCTAATTTGGTATATAGATAGTGGTTGTTCACGACATGTGATGGGGAACATGGAGTTGTTGTCCAACATGAAACATATAAAAGGTGGTTATGTGAATTTTGCTGGAGAAAAAGGTGGTTACATCACAGGTGAAGGAATTGTGTCAAATGGAAAAATAACTCTTTTAAAAAGTTAATCATGTCGCTGAGTTGAAGCATAACTTGATGTTAGTGTCTCAAGTTTGCAATAACAACTACACTATGCATTTTACCTATAAGGCATGCTTCGTCTTAAAGTTGGGTTTCGTCATTCCAGATGATTGGTTTGTGATGAGAGCTTCTCGAGTGAATGATACTTATGTCATGGATATGCGTCCATTGATGAGTTCAAATGACACTGCAACTTGTTTGTTATCGAAAGCGATTAAGGATGACTCTTACTTGTGGCATCGTCGAATGGACCATGTACATCTTAATAAAATGAATCAATTGATTAAAAATGACTTAGTCCTAGGTGTCCCATTAAGAACTTGTACCATGTATAATGACATTGCAACTTGTTTGTTATCGAAAGCGATTAAGGATGACTCTTACTTGTGGCATCGTCAAATGGACCATGTACATCTTAAGAAAATGAATCAACTGATTAAAAATGACTTAGTCCTAGGTGTCCCATTAAGAACTTTTACCATGCATAACAAATGTAATCTTGTGAAAAAGGGTAAAATTAGATGTAGGTCACATTAACTAAATAAGAAAATTTCAATTAAAATACCACTTGAATTGCTGCACATGGATCTTTTTGGTCCAATAAATGTTGCTAGCATTGGTGGAATGTTTTATTGTCTAGGTGTCAGTGATGACTATTCACGATATTCTATACTCCTAGTAACAAAAGATTAAACTTTTTCAGTTTTGAGGGATTTGTTCCACCAACTGAAAAGACTTACACATTACCAATTAAGAAAATTCGCAGTGACATGAGACGAAATTTAAAAATCAAAGGGTTGATGAACTATGTCGGTAAATGAGAATCATTCCTCAGTTTAGCACTCTGTATGTTCCAAACCGAACGGGGTTGCCGAACGCAAAAACAAAACCCTTATTGAAGCTTCCCGGACTATGTTGTTCGAATCAAAATTGTCAATCATATTTTGGGTAGAAACAATTAACACAACATGTTATGTGCTAAACCATGTTTTAACGTCAAAAAGCATAACAAACTTCTTATGAGCTTCTTTCGGTTGAAAAAACAAATCTAGAAGGTTTCCAGCCTTTTGGGATAAAACGTGTTCTATAAAAATAGGAAGTTAAAAGATGAAAGGATATATGAAAACTTGAAATTAAAAAAATAATAGTAAAATGATCATTTATTAGGAGAAAGGATCGCCTACAAGACAAGAAATTGGGAACAATGGTAATTTAGTCATTATCATTAAAACAATTTCCCCCATTGATTTTCAAACGGCTATAACTTTTCATACGTTAATATTTTAAAAAAAAATACACCGTATTAACGAGCATTTCATTCTCTTTAATTCGCACAGCCTATTGCTATAGTTTTCTTAAAAATAATTACAGGATTTTGAATACACATTTTAGTTTGATACCAATACGTTGATTTTGAATATCCATTACGTGATTACACATTCAACATAAATCATTACGTGATTACACTTTCATATAAATCCATTACTTGATTACACATTCAATATGATTTGTTATAACTAATATTATTACAATTATGCTTATAACGTAAGCACTCAGTGTGTTTCACATAAAAGACTATAATGAAATCACGTAATCACGAAATGAGTAATTTAAATTCACGTAGTCACTTAATAATACAGAGTCAACTATTATTACATAATTACGTAATCACTTAGTGTGGTTTCACATTCTATAATGAAATCACGTAATCATTATTCGAAATCACGTAGTCATTGTGCTGCGGTTCAAAATTACGTAATCACGTAATAAATATTCAAAATCATGTAATTTTTTTAAGAAAACTATAGCAATAAGCTGCTCGAATTAAAGAGAACGAAATGCTCGTTAATACGGTGTAAATTTTTTCTAAATATTAACGTATGAAAAAACTATAGCCGTTTAAAATAAAGGGGGAAATAGTTCATGTGAGAAAGGACTATAATATATTTTCCTATTTGTTTCTTTAATTGTTTTAACCTTATATTTACGTAAATGCCATTGCTTAGTTTTGAGCCATTAATCTTAAAGGGGTAGTCTAATGTACAAAAATTCTCTCTTTTAAGATGATCTCTTATTTCCATTTATTAGATTGTTTTTAATAAATTAGATATATTTGATATTTAACTACTTTGTGAGAGCATATATATATTTTTAATTTCCTCAATTGATTTACTTATATGAATAGATTTTTAAAATTTATAAAGGTATATATAAAATTAATCCATAAAAATATTATAAAAAAATCTTACAAATGGTCGAGAATTTTCTATAATGATGGATACATACTTATAGTTATGGACTGGGTGAAAAATTAGGGCTCAGGCTATTATACTCACACACTTCCCACACACACCAGAGCAAAAGAAAACAGCGCCATTTCTAGGGTTTCATTCATTCATAGTTTGAGATCTGTAAATCATGGGGCTTCAAACTCAACCTTACGGTATCCAGGGAATGCTAAAGGAAGGCCACAAACATCTTTCAGGATTAGACGAAGCTGTTATTAAGAACATCGATGCCTGTAAACAGCTTTCCACCATTACCAGAACTTCTCTCGGTCCAAATGGTATCTTTCCTTTTTCTCTTTCGCTGTCAGATTTGTGTTTGCTTCTCTATATGTGTAGATAACTGTTTTTACCGATCATCGTATTAAGTGCATATATGTATGTAATCAAGATTACAACTTTTCGTTAGTTAAACGATTCAGACATACTGAAAGATTGTTTGTTTCTTGTTAAGACGTTTGATGTGTTGTGTTTTTTACCCATTTTCTTAAATGTTTGCATCCAAAACAAGTTACTCACTATTGAATGTAGATGCATTAATCCAATTGAATAAGAAAGCAAAAGGGTAAGCTTACTGTGATCTTAAGATAAGATTATTTGCATGAATTTCCGAGCCGGGGGTCTCACTGGAAGCAGACTCTCTTTTCCTGCGGGGTAGTGGTAAGGCTGTCTGCATCTTACCCTCCTCAGACCCTACCTTAGCTTTGCTATTGGTGGGATTTACTGAGTATGACGATGATGATGTGTGTATCATGAAATGGTTAATATGATGGTAGTGTAACTAAGTTGGTTGCAGAGTGGTTGTTTTATTTTGTAACTTATTTGCTGTGTGTTAGGCATGAATAAAATGGTTATCAACCATCTAGACAAGCTATTTGTGACAAGTGATACCGCAACGATTGTGAACGAGCTTGAGGTTCAACATCCTGCAGCCAAGATTTTGGTGTTGGCAGGAAAGGCACAGCAGGAGGAAATTGGTGATGGAGCCAACTTAGTAGTTTCGTTTGCCGGGGAGCTTCTTCTGAGCGCGGAAGAACTCATTAGGATGGGACTGCATCCCAGTGATATCATCATTGGATACACAAAGGCAACTAACAAGGTTTGTCTTTTTTTTTTTAAACTCTAATTACTCCATGCTTAACCTACACTATTTAAGTATTTTTAATTGCGTTTTATACAGCTTGTTGAGATCTTAGAAGGGTTGGTTGAGGAAGGTTCTAACATCATGGATGTGAGGAATAAAGATGAAGTTATTTTAAGGATGAGAGCTCCTGTTGCTAGCAAACAATATGGACAAGAAGATATTCTGTGTCCGCTTATTGCAGATGTAATTTTTTTCTTGTCAATCAATCATTAGGCCGGCATTTTAAGGATGCTGAATGGTTTGTGCTAATTTTTCACTGCAGGCATGCATTCAAGTTTGCCCAAAGAACCCTACAAACTTCAATGTCGATAATGTGAGAGTTGCAAAACTCTTGGGCGGAGGTCTGCATAACTGTACAACTGTCAGAGGCATGGTTCTAAAAGGTGATACAGTGGGGAGTGTAAAGAGAATAGAGAAGGCAAAGGTGATTGGAATTTCTCTCAGCACTCAACTTTCTCAAATTTGTATCTTCCCCTTGTTATCAATTGGTCTCTTTTACATTTTGAATCTTTGATAAAGATATTTGAGTCTTTTAATAAAGGAAAATGTTCCAGTCTGCACTTATAAACAAGTTGATTTTTGTCTTTATGAGGACATCCGTTTGGTGATCAGCATGAGTTATCTGTACTCTCACTTTTTTGGGCAGTAGGAAAGTGATCGTTAATTTGTCTTGCTTATTGGTCAAGCTGTCAATGCCTTTAAAGTTTTTGCTCTTTACTCATGTATATGTGTGTGTGTAAGACATGTCATAATGAAATGTAACATAAGATAAAAGATCTAAATTTGGAATCGTTGGTTGCTTTTTCTGTCTGCTTGTCGGATCGATCAAGACATTATTCAGCAAATGATGCATGCTTTTAAAATGTTTTTTTGTTGCCATCTGATGGTTTCTTGAGTAAATAAGCTGAAGTGTGTATCGGTTTTGTAGGTGGTTGTGATAGCTGGTGGTGTTGACACAACTGCAACTGAGACCAAAGGAACTGTCCTGATTCACAGTGCTGAGCAGGTGCAGTATATTGTTCCTATTTTTGTTAAATTCTTTTTTAATGTATCACGCTGCCATAAATGATCTTATTAAAGCTCATCGTGTTGTAGTAATGTATGCATCTCTTTTTTCAAGTAGATGTAAGCAGCCACCATTTTTATGTACGATTAAGAAAGACCTAAGCTTATTGATAATAATTAGTTTAAAACCAGTTCAGTTATTTTTCTTATTGTTAGTAGTTTGTACCTGAGTTTTGTTTTTATTACAGCTTGAAAATTATGCTAAAACTGAAGAAGCAAAGGTTGAAGAGCTCATCAAAGCTGTCGCAGATTCTGGTGCGAAGGTCATAGTTAGTGGAGCGGCTGTCGGAGAGATGGCTCTGCATTTTTGTGAGCGTTACAAGTATGCTCTTTCTCTACTTGTTTGTGTAATTTATTTATTACTTATTTGGTTATGTCAAAAGCTGCATAAACCTATATCAATTTAAAATTTGTAACTTCTTATTACAGGCTTATGGTCTTGAAAATTGGGTCCAAGTTTGAACTTCGCCGCTTCTGTCGCACAACTGGTGCTGTTGCACTTGTAAGCAACAGAACACGTGTCATTGTTCAATATACAGTAGTGTTAGCCAATCATTTGTCTTAACAAACTTTTTTTTTTTTTTCTGAATTCACAGTTGAAGCTTGGGAGTGTTGTAAATCCTGATGATCTTGGATATGTCGATTCCATCTCAGTTGAGGAGATCGGTGGTGCTAGGGTAATGTTCTTTTCTTTATTCATACGCGTAACTTCTTTTTTTTCAGCATAACCTAACATGACGTGTTTGAATAATTATTTATTTGGGTTTAGGTAACTGTTGTAAGAAATGAACAAGGTGGGAACTCAGTGACCACGGTTTTGCTGCGAGCAAGTACTGATAGCATTTTGGATGATTTGGAAAGGGCTGTTGATGATGGTGTCAATACTTACAAGGTTGTGTAATACAAATGTTCCACACTTGAACATTATTTTGTTCCGCTGATTTTAACAGTCTTTCTGTTTATGTTTCAGGCATTATGCAGGGACAGTAGAATTGTACCTGGAGCTGCAGCCACTGAAATTGAATTAGCCAGAAAACTGAAGGAGTTTTCTTTCACAGAGACAGGGTATCTGCTTTCATAATCTTAATTCTTAAGTGAGGTGACATTTGTTCTGACATTTCTCTTGTTATTGGTATTGTAGATTAGATCAGTATGCTATTGCAAAGTTTGCTGAAAGCTTTGAAATGATACCAAAAACCTTGGCTGAAAATGCTGGGCTTAATGCCATGGAGATCATATCTAGTTTATACGCAGAGCATTCAGCGGGAAATGTCAAAGTTGGCATTGACTTGGAAGCAGGAGCATGTAAGGATGTCTCAACATTGAAGATATGGGATCTTTTCGTCACCAAGTAAGCTCACCTTTTTATTTACCCAATTCAAAACTGAATGTGATTGTTAACCTTAATCAGCGGATTCATCATTTTTAAAACTCGACTTCATTGAGCATTATAATTTGTTATCACCATCATCATGGCAACCTCAACCTGGCTCTTTTCTAGCTCTGTAAGTTTTGTATGTTGAAGTGGTCTGACTTGTGTAATTCTAGGTTTCATGCGCTCAAGTATGCTGCTGATGCAGTTTGTACCGTTCTACGTGTTGATCAGGTACTTAACATTTTTAACTTTTTTCGGGCTCTTAACTTATATTCATTGAGGAGGTTACATGTCATTCTGTCATTAAAGTTGAAGGTCTATTTATGGAATGGAGGGAACATTATAATATTTTTGGAGCTATATATATGTCTTTTGACATTCTGATTTGGAGATTGTAAATGTCATTTTAAATGATGGATGGGTTCTGCAGATAATAATGTCAAAACCAGCTGGTGGGCCAGGTAGGAGAGATCAACCTGCAGGAATGGATAATGAAGATTAGCCTGCTATCACTGATGTTCTGATTTTTGTCTGAAACATGAAATATTAGTTGTGGTTTTGATTTAGAAAGATTTGAGTTTGTTGGTTTTGAATTTTGGACATTTGGTATGATGATCAGTGTTTTTTTATCAACATAAATTTATATTCTTAAATATCCTTCATGTTGTATTAAAAAACATAAAGCGATTGTATCAACAGCGTCCAAAAGTTACGTTTTTAAATGTAGGCCTCGCAAAACGGGCAAGTAACCTGCTTGGTAACAGGGTGAAACTGATCTGGATTAAAAATGAGATCAGTTCAAAATGGATTGTTATAGGTGTGCCCAATTAAAACGGTCTACGGGCTAAATGTTGAAATGAGTCTTTAAGAAAAAACAAAACATTGCCAAACGGTTCATCCATGTTCTTTTTAGCAACTGGCAGTGGTTAGTGATGGTGGCATTGATGAACACAATTAGAACAGATGGTGGCGTTGATGAACGCGATTTAGAAAGCATCCAAGTTGTTAACCAGACGTCAACACGAATCTAAACGTTCATTAATTTAATATTGTTGGTGAATAATCTTTGTTTATTATGCCAAAGATCTGAATAGAGTATTGGTTTGTGGATTCGTAGTTTAATTTGTCTTTGAAGTGAGCTGTGTCTATATCTCATTATTTTACTTTTTGAACTTTTCATATGGTTATTGCTTGTCAGTTGTCACATATGTCAATCAATATGCTACCATGGTCCACCGGTGCAGTAGTGTTGGTGTGATCGGGACAACAATCTGGAGGAGGCACATGTGATGGTTGGTTGTGGCAATGGTAGTGATGGTGGTTGTAATTAAACATTAGGGTCCATTTCAGCAACCTTCAGTGATTTTTTCATCAAACCGGTTAATCCGTTCGAACCCACTCTAAATTCACATTGTTTCTAAGATATCCATTTTAACCCAGACTATGTTAAGGTGCTGCCCCTTTGACTTGTTCTGTGTTATGTTGCTGCCTATTTTAACCCAATATGCAAAAATTGTTCACCCAAACCAACTCGTTATGCCTACTTTGGGTCATTGCCATGCATAATTAAGTGCACTGATATGTATTACAAAACTACAAACAATGAAAATAATATCGAACATTCATTTATTATTGTGAGATTATAACACAACTATTAAAACACCATTCTTGTATAAGCATACCTAAATTGTTGTATGCATATGTGGGTAAATTTTATGAGTTTACATCATAAAAAAAAATACATCTACAAGCTACAAAACTTGTGACAAGAAAGAGAGTGGCTGATTATAGAAAAATTAATCAAATAAAGAGATAAAATCACCTTATCTTCAACAATAAAATTAATAGTTTAGAATAACTTTTGCGCAGCATTCACAAACCTCTCTACAATGTGGCTTTAGTCACTGTTATAAAGACCAAACGGTCCGGATCAGGAACTAGACCTAGACCCACCACAGGTACGGTTTAGTGAATTAGGCCAGTTTTTCGTTTTTAAATGTTTTAAAAGATTATTATATACAAGTCTTTACTAGGTTATAAACTACATACACTGCAATTTATTTAATCTCTATAACTTTCATTATTCATCAATTTTTATATTTTATTAAATAATTACCATAACTGCATACTATACTAATATTAAACATGACCTTTCATAGTGAAACAAACTTCTCTATTATGTCATCCAACTAAGTTTATTTTTGTAAAATGCTCATCATCCACAAAGAAAGAAATATTAGACAAAATCCAAACATTTTAAAAGTAGCAGCAAACTATGATATATTTACATTTGCTTACAACAAACAACAATTGATTATCATATTACTCACTTCTTTTTCTTGTCATCGTTGACCTTTTCCAGTACAACAGGAGCTGCTGGTATGCTAAACCACCACTCTCTTAGTCTCCGGTTCAATCTTTCCGTGCTCGATCTCCTCATAGGCGAGTACTTGGTCCATTCCTCCAACATAACCGCTATAATCACATATCTCATCGGTACAACCGCCACAAACACCGCCGTAATCACAAGCGCAACCGCAAACCGATCACTTGCCTGACACCAGACACCATACCTTTTCAGACGTACTTCCAAAAATATGAATATTTTACAACAAGAGTAAGAAGAGAGGACCTGTGGAAAAATGGACAAGAGTAGGCCACGAAGTTTAAGAAGAAGAATATTTCCGTCTTGGATTAGCTCTTCGGCTTGAGAAATTGCGTTCTGGATGGCTAAAAGCTGCTCCATTGTGTTCATCGGTGGTGGTGCCATCACCCTGAATTCGTCCACCTCCCTTCCTCTGCTAAACCACCGTGTTATCACAATAAAAAGTGCAATAAACGCAAGCACCAACCCTACCACGTAAGAAAGCCATCCCCTGCACCACAATCCGTTATCGTTACCTTTACTTTTTTATGCCCCAACACAAAAACAAAAAGAGTATATGTATAGCAAAATATGATATTATTTTACCTGTAAATGACGTATGTGGAAACCAAACGGGACATAAATGACGTTATAGGCTCTTCCCAGTAGTATAGTTTGACAAGACGATTCCCGAGTTCGATAACTGGAAAGAGCAACTCCTGCAAGTAAAACTGACTGTCAATATTCCCTTGAACTATGAATTTTCTAATAAAACTAGTGTAGGAAGCTCCTGTGTCAAAAACATCAACCCTAACCTGCACACACTTGACAGGTGTGGTAAGCATGTTGTGAACATGTTAATCGGGTTGGTGGGTCATAAATATTGGGTTAAACGGGTTAGCGGGTCAACATGCTTAACTAAACAGGTTAGCGGGTGCTTAACCAAACGGGTCAATGAGTCGACATGCTCAAAATTAAACGGGGCAACCCGGACATGACCTGTTATATTAAACATGTCAACCTGAATAAGATATGAAAACCCAAAACCTAGTTCTTTTGGTGTCGTTTAGGAAGCAAGTAAAAGGAAAGAAAACCTTCATGACAGCTAAGTTGGTGTCAATGCCTTCAACTTTGACCCCATCAACGGCGGCTTGTGCACTTGCAACCATTTTGTAAGTGCTTCGAGACTCTTTCACAGCTTTCTCCAAGGGAGTAAGCTCTCCAACACTCACATCACCAACAATCTCAGGACTTTTTCCAAACACAATCCCTAAGCTTGAAGCCAGGGTGGTTGCTGACATCCCACCACTTGTACCAGACTTACGTAAGTGGATTGTTGCAAGTGTTTCCAGTATTCTATCTCCACCTGGAAGTTGATCACAAGCATTGAACATTAGACCTGCCTCAAAGCTGAGTGGGGTTGCAGAGGTCATCATGTCTTTCAGGGCTTGTATTCGTATGATTCCGAATATGGTTTTCAAAAGTGTTTCCTCCCTTTCAACTCCGCTAATCTGGAACTTGCGTATAAACCTGTGAGCGTATAAAATTTCGCGAATAACTGCTAGCCAGTAGTCACGCCGATTATGTCCTTTCAGCTCAGGAAGCTCCATAACAACCGCCTCTGATCTACATTGCATCCCAATCCCCAATTACTTCAAAACATATCCATCTCTCACATACATTTAACACTGCAGCTACACTTAGAGATGGCAACTTCAATCCATTTACTTATAAATGGGTCGATCCATTGGGTAAAAAGTGTTTTAATAAAAAAATTAGCTTAAAATGAAACAGTTTCAATGGGTAGAAAGTGTATTTCTGATGCATAAAAACCCATATATAATTTAAACAAATCCTTTGATTAACATTGCATTGATAGAACTTTTGAAATCGTATTGATTACTTACGATCCATGCATAAAAACCCATATATAATTTAAACAAAACCTTTGATTAACATTGTATTGATAGAACTTTTTGTAATCGTATTGATTACTTACGATCCATATAGAAAAGATACCCGACCTGGCCGTGTTACGACCGACTAGGATATTGACAAGTGAAACATCGTAATGCATGGGAAGAGGCTTACAAGGAAACTGATTTATACAAGAAGGCTTTGTCAAAAAGTCTGGTTCCCCATGGACCGGTCAACTCCGGCTTCACAATCTGCTTCAAATCATCAGCCAACTCATAAACTGTAGGTTTATCATAAGATACAACACGGAGAGCTTCAAAGTACATAGCATGATCTGTCAGTGTTAATCGACCTGTATGTAGGGCCAGCCACCATAAATAAAATATATATATATATATTATATATATATATATATATATATATAAGTAGCATTTCTGTTAACACCAAAGAATGATTAAGACAACTTACCAGGCCATGTTGAGATCCCTACATGCTGAAGAACGGGCTGGGTGGTTACTGTGCCATCAATTTCCAGAATTCTTTCCCCTCTTTCAGATCGTTGGGGTGAAAGGAGAGATGACTCTGATTGAGATTTTAGTTTTCTGGCTGCCCTGTATTAGTAGGATGACATCCGCATAATCATAATAAAAAACATTATTAGTAATAGTTGTGATAAAAAATAACAATAATAACATATTTAAAAAACAATAATAGTGAGATTACATACATACCTTTCCAGTCCAATAAGGTACTTCTCAAAGGTAGAAAACTGAAGACGGCTTCCAGTTGATGCGGTAAGAAATTCAAATATATAATCACTCACAATTACATCGGCTATAATAGGAACTGCTGGAGCAATTCCGGAAAAGGCTTCTATACCCACACTTGCATCCTCGTCTATCTGCAGTATCAATCAAATTTCACAATTCATGTTACCGTAACTAAAAGTACAAGATCATGATCTGAAATCCAGAACCTGTCTACAAGATATCAACTACCAACTGAAATGATCTCTTGTATTATATTCATGGAGCCTTAACAAAGCACTATGTTACCAGGGGAAAAACTGTTTTTGAAAACTTGTTTCATGTCTCTCCCTTCTAGCAAACATATTCAAGCAAATTTAAGCTTGAAAGAAGAGTTATGAGCGTAACAGATACATACATCCATGGTATTGGTAGGCTGACTGGCAGCATCGGGAACCTCCCAAGCAAGCATCATATCAAATGTTAGACGTCGAAACTTCCTGTCCTCCATGTAACCACTCACTTGTGTATATACGGAAAGAGCCTTGTAACAGGAATATTCCAGAAAATTCCGGGCATAACATGAGGGGTCTTTTATAGCATCAGTAGCCTCCCCATTAAAATTTTCTTGAAGCTGACCCATAGGAATCTTCAGGATTCTGTAGTTATGTATAAAATGAGTAAACTTTTTTCCACATAACAGAGACAGAAATACTAAAAGATAAAGTTACTTTGAACATCTACGGACAACTATATTTGCCACAGGTGATAACTGTGTATCCAATTGTTGCCAGCAGATGGAGAGGCTTTCATCTCCTCAAACTCTTCATGAAATGGATTTTTGTTTTTCAGCAACCATTTAAATGATCCATCTCTCATAAAACCCTCGATCATATTTCTTGTTTTGCTCACTGCAGCCATCTTTCAAAACCTCGTTTGCTAACTTAAATTTGAATCACACCCAACAACCTAACAAAAACACAACTTCAGCAAAACGACAACACTAAGAAAATCAAGAAAGCGCACACCCGCTTTTTAGCAATAGGCAAATATTGCAATTATACTTTTATTCAAACTGTACCATAGCCTCAGGATTTTGTTCACCTAAACTTTAACAGATATGAATCAATCAGATTTATATTGTTAAAATACAACTCTCAAGCAAGAAACAAGTTCAATTATGAATTCCAATGTGCCTTTTATCAAGAATCCAAAACAAAAATTCACACTTAAAAGCCAATATAGGGCCTTGTTTCATGTCTTCTACTAATTGCTCCATGTTACTGAATCGGTGGTGTAATGCCATCATCAAATTAAGGTAGAAAAAGGGTTTGGTGGCTGGTTATCCAAGGCAGTATCAAGAATCATAAATCAACAAAGGGTAACCAACATGTGACAAAATGCACTGTTATGAAGTACGATGGTTCCAATTGAGATGACCAGATGGGTTGCAGGATCTGAAGAATAAACAAGTCCTTGAGGAGATAATCAATCGACCGTGTCAGATTACAGTGAAAAATGTGCAAGAAACTGATTTTAATGTGATAAACCCTAATGAGAACCCTGGTACTAGGCTGAGGTCACTGATGCAATTCCATGCAACATACTGGCACAAAGGCAAACAATCTAACAAAGCTAATCAGAAAAATGTTGCGATAACAGCTCACACAAAGAAGAAGTGGG
The DNA here is from genome assembly GCA_947069175.1 of Scalesia atractyloides. Taxonomy (NCBI): domain Eukaryota; kingdom Viridiplantae; phylum Streptophyta; class Magnoliopsida; order Asterales; family Asteraceae; genus Scalesia; species Scalesia atractyloides. The sequence continues at coordinate 37,153,080 of CAMTDV010000025.1, forward strand.
TCATTTGATGAGTGAGAAACTCACCAAACTCAAAACAGAGCCGCACTGAAGATCTTTTTTACAAATAAGGGGGCTATGGGGACTGGTGAAAGCCACGGGTAGCCAATGAAGCGGATTTCTTATGCTGGTGTTGTCAATGGCATTCAAGTTGGCTATGTTCCCACTATTATCTCTTTGGGAAAGATACAGGCACCAACCTGAAGTTGGTAAGGTATGCAAGAACACTATGGTATTTTCTGTGGAAAAGTAACTTACCATCCTCTAGATGACTAGCATTGCAGATTGATGTGGGTGAAGTATGGTTTGTAAATGCTATTATGAATAACAAAGGTTACTTCTTTTACGTTGGCAAACCAAATGGGAAGGTGAATGTTCTCGCAAGCGGACCATGATAAAAAACGACCATCCAATTTTTGTTAAACACTGGACACTGATAGTATAATTTTACAGATTAACCAAGCAACCAAGATATAAACGGAATAGAACAGAATCTTGAATCTGTGAGAAGTGAGATTATATTGATAGATCAGCAAGAAAAAAAGAAAGACACATCAGATGAAGATCCCAGTCAAACTGGGAACCTTCTCAACCTCCTCTATCAACAACCAACAAAAATAACCCCTCTGTGCACCTATTTCTCTTCTCTTGCTCCTCTTTTTATTTCTTTGAGTTTGTTCTAAAATAAGAAGAAACAAAGGGAAGATCACCATATACAGATAAAGCTCAAATGAAACATTTGTCCTTTAAATGTATGTTTCCCAAATATGTGTGATTGAAGCTTAAAGTGAGGACTATGGCTTCCACGGCTCGTGTGTCGAAAATATGAAAGACAATGTGAATCATATGCAACCACGGCAAAGAGTAATGGAGCTTGAAGTATAATTGGCAGTCGTATCCTAGCTGCGTTGGTGTGCCATGGCTGGAAAAAAAAAAGAGAGGAAATGCCAGAATACGTAATAAAGGAAGCCACTCAATTGATTAGGTTGCTAGGTTATCCATGATGAGGTTAGGTTGAAACTGTTTAGCCGTAAGTTGAAGCCTACAAGAGAGACAGCTTGAGTTTTGGAGCTTTGAAAACTTGAAGCAATCTGACACTTGCCTTGATGAAGTGTTAATCTCTATTTTTGTGTTGCCTTGTTTAGCAACCATTGGTTAAGCAATACGCACATTTATGAGTCTGTGTTTACCGCTGGGATTGTATGGAAGATAGGAATGATGTTTGGTATTAGTATATTTTTGGTCTTGTTATATATATAACAATTCAAATGGTAAATTTTAGTTATTCAAGTATTCTTAGTATATGATTCGTATGGTTCAGGTATTAAATGGAATAACAAGGAAGACGAGGGACCTGGATGGTTGCTTAAGGAACTGTAAGGGCTGAAAGGAGCATCTTGAAGACCTGAGGGACTGAAGTTTTAACTAGTGTAGTAGTGGATATTAAAGTAACAGACTCTGCAATGAGAGATTTCATCTCAGATATATTAAACTCACTAGTGCAATTAGACAAGACTACTCTTAGAATTTTAATTTAAATGTAAGAAAAAATATAAACAGAATAAAATAAACATATCTAAAGGCTTGCTAAAAACTGTTGCGTTCTAGCATTTTCGCCATAGTGGGGAACTGCGGATTAAGCATACATAGTTTTATTATACATGAAATATAATCATAATCACGTTATATATACGTACATGAAATTAGAAGTGTAGAACATTATGTCAACACAACTAATATTCTAGATAACTAGTTTCATTGAACATTGAGGCAAGGTTAGGATTGTAACGATTATCTCCTACTAGATACCATATACAACTACAACAAGTTATTTAATCCCCACATTATTGTCTATAAATGATTAATTCAATCACTAATCAAGCAACGTGTACTGTGAGAGTATCAGTCACTAAAAACGAAGGATATTTAGAAAACACAGATAATACTGAATGCACAAGGTGATAAATACAAGTTTAAAGTGTAGCTTTTGTTCATAGAAGGAAGGAGGTCTCAGTGGTAGTGTTTGTTGGGTTCGTAGTTATTAGGCCCACTTAGTTAAAACTTGTTGACCAAGTAGGAAACCCTAATCTTGTTCTATAAATACCTATCGTGTAATTGTAGTACGTGTCATTCTGTAAATAGTTGTGACTTGTGAGCATTTAATAAAAGTGAAACCCTAGTTGCAACCCATTGACGTAGGTCACCTTGACCGAACCACGTAAATTCTCGTGTTCTTTATATTCTGCAAGTGTGTGTTTGTTTGTTTCGCTTCCGCTCGAGCCTACTCTGATCCGATACCCCTAACAGTGTTCGTTTCACATAATGGAATGAATCTGGAAGGAATTGGAATGTAGATTCCAATCCTTATGTTGTTCGTTTCAACAAAAGAAGGAATGGAAATTCGAACAATAACATAAGGAACGAAATCTGCATTTCAAATCCATCAAAATATCATTCCACTTTGTGAAACAAACACACCTAAATTCCAAACCAAATTTCAATTCCTACGCAAATTCTAATTCTAATTCCAATTCCATTAAATGAAACAAACGCTAGCTATATGTTTCAAACTTCAAAGTATAGTTGATAGCAGCAACTTAGAAACCCTTATTACATTACCGATGAACATTTTCATCGGTCAGCAACTAGACGGACTACCAGTAAACCGAATTTCAGCAATGAGTAGTATAAATAAATCCGTACCATTCAACCAGGATAAACCTAAACACCAAATTTCCCAAATCTGGAGCAATCAATGAGAGCATGAAAAAGTGCATTCAACTATACATCGCAAAATGATCCACATATCAAATCAAATAGTCTAAAAAGTCTTGTTCCACTTTGTGTATGGACTCAATTCAAATCGCACACATACATGCAGCAAAGTAGATAAACATATCGCTGAGTGTAAACTGATAAAGGAGAACATCTAAGACCGCAAAATATAGCAGAAAACCTAGGGATCAAAGGTTAATTTGTTTACAGAAGCAGTTTGGTTTGGGGGAAAGAGAGCGAATAGCGAGTGGTTATGGAGTGAGAACCTGAGCGGAGGAGAAAGCGCTGTTTGGGAACAGTAACGTGATTCCAGGAAAGATCGTGATTTGGTGAGAATTTCATTTTACTTTTGCATCAAGTCTCTCCTTTAAAAACCACAATAAATTTAGGACCTTTGTTGAAACCATTAAACTCGAAAAAAAATTAGACTTAAAAATGTTGAACCTTACCCACAGCATATTAATTTAGAAAAAAATTACACTTTAAAATGTTGAACGGTGCACATAGATCACAGCGTGCTAATTCGTGAAAATTAGATAGAATCATAAAATATATAAAAGAATAACTAACTCAACTAGATCCACGCTTTGCACAGAGCTTTTTAACCGAAAAAACAGCGTACAAGTATTGAATAACACATGCTTGTTATAACGTGTTAACTCGTAAAATATATATCAAAACGTAAAACATTCTTATCAAAAAGAATAACTACGCCACCACGATAAAAAAAAACCCACATAAAAATCTTATGAAATAATAAATAAAATAATTTATTATTATATTATAGTATTATAAAAGCATGTATGCTTCAACACTAAAAGCTATATTTAATTATATAGTATTATAGAAGCATGTGAAATTATGCTTCAACACTAAAAGCTATATTTAATTAAAAATTTAAAAGTAAAAAGTGAACACAAAACAAAGTTGTAAATTAAACTGGGTTAATATGGATATGTTCTGAATGGTGAGTGGATGTGCGCGTGATACGTCAAAAGAACAAAATATTTAGGTTGGTGATTTAGGGTTGTGTATGTGGTAGTTCAGTTTGAGTCATAATTATAAGCAAAACTAAAATTTTCGGTTAAAATATTAGAAAACCAATCAATTTCAATTATTTCGATTTTAGCTAATCGGCTATGACCATTGGATTTGGGTTTGTTTGGTTTTCATTTAATAAGGGGGAAGGGAGTGGGCGACAAACTCGATCGGTAAACGGGTTTGTCGAGCGGTAACACCGTCGCCGACACCCTTTGCCGATCGGCAAACTTGGTCAGGCGGCAAACCTTTACCCCTTTGGTAAAGTGATTGTGGTTGTTGTTGGTTTGTCATTAATTAAAAAAAAATTAAAACCCAAATAATAAAAACAAAACAAATACAAAAAACATTAAAACCCAAATAATAAAAAAAACAAAAAACAATAATTTTTTTTGTAAAACCCAAAAACGATGGCACGCGGGCTCGGTTTTTCAAAGCTGCATTCGTGCGGGCATGCACGAGCATGCACGAGCCTAGCCAAATTCCGGTTGGGTTGCACCCCCCCTGCGCGAGGGTAGGACTTGTGGTAAAACATGGCACAAACAATACAATGGAGTGATAGATTTTAATCTTATAAACAACTTCTTAGTTTGTTCCCACACCAATGTGGGACAAAGTATTTTTTTTGAATTTTATGTTTTTTTTAAAGTTAGAATTTAATGTAATGGTTTTTTGTAATTAATTTTAATGTTTTAGTTGCTTTATTTAAAAACAAAAAAACAAAAAACAAAAAAAACTTTACCAATTTATCAAGTGTCTAACCATTGCCAACACTTTTGACCAAAAGTTTAAACACTTTAGGTGGATTGACGTGGCACGCTCTCATTGGTTGATTTTGAAGTTTAAACACTTTAGATGTTTAACCACTCCCTTCCCCCTAAGTGATAATTTAACTTGGGTCAACACCTTTAATTTAAATTAATACAAATAACTAAATGTTTAACTAAAAACAAAATAATAAGTCTATAGGCCAAAAAAGTCAATTATAAAGCTAAATATGTCAAAATTGGTCATCAACTAATTCATGGGGTTATTACTTCATAGCCAGCATATCTTACTTTTTTCTTCAAAAGCCATTAATGTGGGACAATCTTCAAAACTTATTATTTAGACAACCATGAGGTGCCATAAGATACAACCCATCTAGTTAACAACGAACACTTTGTAATATAACTTATTGATGGGAACCTTTAATTAACTATGTTAATGGGTTGCTTTATCACAAAACACAACTCATCCAGGTAAGAATCGAATACTGATGCGTGTGATTTAATAGTAGTTAATTTAATAATTGTTAGCACGATCAAGTGAGTTAATTTAATATTTACACGGTTATCTAGTTTTAAATAAAAATGTTTTTTATTAAGACTAAATACATACAATAAGCAGGATACTAATCGCGTATAGTTTAGCTTAAATAAGAAACTAAGTATTGTCTAAGGAGAGCCTTCCCTACTCAACCTTTTATTATATTATTGATCGAATTTATTTTTAGGTAGTTTAATAGACTAAATAGTAATATATGGACTATTGGATAAGTCTTGATTAATTAATATATTTATTTTATAAATTATAAATGAAAAAGAAGACTAAATCTTCTCATTTATCTTTTATAAAATTGGAAGAGGCTCCTGTTTAGATTATCGTCTTTTCCTCAATATTATCACAACATATTGATAAATGGTTTGAAGTTGCCAGCTTTATAGGCTCTCTACTCGACAATCACTAGCCTCTCGATTAGTAAACAATATGCCATAACCATCTTGGTTTTAAGGCCATCTTGGTTTTATTATCTTCTTGTAACTTAATTAGTTTGTGTTATGTCAAGCCCACAAATTAGATCATGGTTAGGATTTATTAACTACCGAGGCGATTAATCTCCAAATTAGTTAACTTACCGAATAAACACAGTAGATTATCCTTTAATCATGTTACCTCGAGGACCTCTATAGTCGTGGATCCCTGTTCGGGTTCAACATAGACATGGCTTCAAAAGTCTATATGCGCCCCCTAATCGAATTTAAAGTACTCGGGAAGTACTTGTCACACCTCGTGTAACGTTTCGTATTTTCGTACTTCTATATTTAGAAAGCTTGTATTCGCATTTTATTTCAATCCTGGTAATATCGAGACTTTGATCATAATAGTAATTGCATTTTAATCAAACTTGTTTATTCATACATGCACAATACATAATCAATTACGAAATACACATTTATATTTAAAAACAAGTCATACACTGAGAATTTATTTTATTGAAATTATATTCAAACATATTCATACATTACATATGCTTGTATACACCTTAAGATGCCTAAAACATGCCTAACTACATAGTTATAACATAAAATGACACACAACCTAACTATAGGGACTAAAATTGACACTTTTGAAAATATGATGTTTTTAAGGTATTACGAACCGTAAGACCAAACCTTTACGGTCCGTAAGTATGTCTAACGGGCAGAATCTTTGACAGCTCGTGAATTTTGTATTAAAACTCACTTTTCAACCACTTTAGCACTCAACTAACTTCATTAAAACACAAACCCTAATCCTTCATTATACTACGCCTCCCACACCTTCTTTTCACTTTTCAAACTCTAAATTCACTCTCAAAATACTCCAAATCTTCAAGAAATCTCCAAGTTGGGCATATTACTTTCAAGTGAAAAAAGTGAGCTTTCAACTCACTTTCTTAATCTTTTCTTCTTGTTTTCTTCTTTCAATCTACTTGGACAACCTCTAGGAATGTTTTCACAAGTTTACCATGGTAAACTAAGTTAGAACATCACCTTTTTGAGGCCCAAAGTTGGATTTAAAATTTTGTTTTTGTTAAACTTTTTTAAAAATTGTTCATCCTACTTCATTTCTTAAACTTATTCAAGTTGCCACAAATCCCATTGTTGGGATAGGTTGGATTGATGATTATTACAGAATTGATTGGTGTTTAGCTCACTTTCTAAGTCACCAAAACAGCTTCCAAGTAACAAAGTGAACAAGACTACATCAAGTCTCCAAACACTATCCATGTTTGGAATGCACTCGTCCAAGTCACTTGCTTGTTTAGGTGAATTAGATGATCTAGAAACTTCTATTTACATTCTTGTACTTATGTTTCATGACCATCCGAATTATCCATGTGATGATTTATGCACTGGTGAACAAAATGTTAACGGATTCATCCAACCCATGCATGACCATACTTGACAATCTATGACTTAGAGTTGAGGTATAACTATTTACATACAAAAATATATGTAATAATCAATCCGAAGCCGAACCATGATAGCAACCAATCCATGGTTGACTATCATATGTTAAGGTGGAGTTCTATCTAAGTATTGAACCCCTTAATTTGGACTTCCAATGAGTGTAAAACTCATGAAGAACATCAACTACTATGGTGTCCAAATAAGTGTTCTAACAAGATAGATTTTTGTGTAATTTCATATTGTTAAAATTCCCGAATCCATTCCATCATCCAATCCATAAACTCACACACTTTTGTTTATCCTTTTAGGAGAACCTCAGTTTTCCATCCATCAAATCATTCAAGACTCACTTTGGGGAAAGCATTTGAAAACCGTGAGTATACATGGCCCTCTTTCGTTTTAAACCACTTTTGAGTGTAACATGTATAACCTATTAAATTCACAAAACACACACAATCAATCTTACGCAAACACTCAATCCATTAAAACATGTTACTTGAAAACATTTGTAATGCCACATATTTCTGTATTCCTATTTTAGAAAGTTCGTATTCACATCCTATTTTTAGAAACCTCACATTTGTACTTCGATTCCAATATCACATGATACTTAATCAATCTCGAATATGTGCTTTATATACAGAACCGAATTATACTTAATGTTTAATTATATTCAGAATCATACTCATATACATTCTTGATATTCACACACTTACATATCCCTTAAGATGCCCAAAAAAAATTTAAAACAGACCAATTCGTAGCCTACGGGCTGCAAGCTGTAGCCTACGAATATGGCGGACAAAATGTTTAAAAAAGCGTGAAATTCACCTTTTCCACCTAGCTTCTCCTCGAATCACCTTCGAACCTTCTTTTAACCTAAACTCTAATCCCAAACTATATGTACATCACTTCCACAACTCCTCCACACTTTACAAACTCTCTAAATTCTATCATTTCTCTTAAATCTTCAAGTTCTTGGCAGAAAGTTCAAAGTGTTCAAGTGAGCTTTCAACTCACTTTTCTTTACATTTCTTCTTCCTTTCTTCTTATAATCTATTTGGATAAACTCTAGGAAGGTATCCACAAGTTTGCCATGACAAACTAAGGTGGAACCTCACCATATTTGAGGTCCAAAGTAGTGTTTTAAATTCTGTTTTTATTTAAGTTCTTATTTCTTGTATCTTTTGATTGAAACTTGGTGTAATCTTGTACCCACCAATCTCCCAACTAAGCTCATAATTGTGGGTTTGTGTTGTAGTTGATTTCCACCAAGAAGCAAGCTTAAAATCCCTTTAAATTTCTGCCCAAAATGTTATGTGTTGAAACAATCCAAGCTTCCAACCTTTAATGTTGGAAGACTTGTGTATGTGTAAGTGTGAACCATGGAAGCCTTAGCTCTCCAAACTTGTTCCACTACCTCACTTGTTCTAGTGGCAAGAATACCTAAGTAACTTCCAAGAATCAAAGTAAGATAACCCCACCTTGCCTCCAACATTTGCCATGTTGGGTATGACATGCCCGGGCTGTTCTTATTTAGCTACTTAGCAAGACTAGTTAGTTGTATTTTTATTTTGTTCATGACCAACCGGGTCATTAACTAAGGGCTTTGTGCTTTGGTGAATCATACAATGAGGTTTATTGAATGGAAATCATCCTACCTCCATGCTTAACTTACATGATAATACATGATGGACATAACTATAACTTATACTATAAAATATATAATATATATATTTATTCACGAATTCTTGATACTAGCCGGATTATGGTTAGATGTCATGAACTTGGGTTATATTATAGTCATTCTAGACTCCTCGTTTGTGATTCTAATGGGCAAGTTAGAACCCATGAAACCACATGAAAACTTAGTGTCCAAACGAGTATTTAGACAAGATAAATGTTGGTATACATATACTTTTTATATTTAATTCTGAATCCGAACTCTCCACAAACTCTCAATACTCATACACCTTCGTTTCCCCAATGTAGGGTAACTTCGATGCTCCACTCTCATCAACTCTCAACTCGTGTTTAATCGGAAAGCTTTGCAAAACTGTGAGTGTACATGACCCCCTTTTTACTTTTCGTCACTTTGGGTGCAATACATTTACTTCATCAAACTCACACAAACGCATACAACCATGCTTTAACACAAATAAACGATCCAATATATATGCTTAGATATATGATGCTAGAACTCATACATGCTAGAATACTTATTTGCTTTATACTTGTCATTTACTTCGTACAAGCATCCATTAACATGTATAGCGCTATAGGAGTAACATGTCGCCCGTATTCTTGAGGTCATGTTAAGTTATACAAAACGGTCTTGTCGTTGCGACGACAAGATTACGCTAGTGGGACACTTAGGGTTGACAATTATAGTTGTATGCTAGTATTGTAATGTTAATTCTTAGTCACGATTATGCCATGTGGATTTGTTTAAAACGTTTATACTTATGCTAGTAAAACAAACTTGTATGCTCACCAATACTTTATGTATTGACATGTACTTTAAAATTATTGCAGGAAATTGATGATGTACGTTGAAAGAAATCTAGTAGGGATACTAGAAACGCACCCTTAAATTTTAGTACTTGTTGTATTTTGATTTCATGTTACATGTTGTAATTTGCTTCCAAACATTGTACTTAGCTTTTAGTAATGGAATGAAGTTTTGATCATTAAACATTGTCACTGTCACACCCTGGTCGTAGCGGAAGCGCAAACGTGTGACTAAAAGGTAATCATTGCATCCAATCGTGTAAACAACTAATAATTAACAACGATGCCATAATCATACATTAAGTTGCAACCAAGTTTACAAGTTACAAAAGTAAGATCACAAGTTTTCAACAAGTTTACATTTGTTATCCAAAATATGGGTTAGTTTCATTGCATCATAATCAAAAGATTGTTTTCATCATAAAGCATAGTGAGGTTTTGACTCCTATATACCCATACAAGGTTGGAATATAAGAGGCAAATCCTCCAAAAGGTGGAAACCGTTGTTATGTCATTCCCATTTCCGAAGTCTATCACCGGCTCATGTATTGTTTCCTGAAATACATGTAAGTTTGAAAAATCAACAAAAGTTGAGCAAGTTCATGTACTTATTGTTTTCGTACACAATGTCATATTTGTAATCCAATATTGTAATCCGGGTATGTTATTAGCATGCATGGAGTTTAAAGATCTATCAGTGTGTAGCTTGCACCCTGACATTATGTGTCATAAGTAAATAACCAAACCGAGACAACTTTGGCATCATAGGGCTCACAAAAGCACTCCATGGTTAACAACTAGGAGTGGAGCGTGTCTCAAGCTCGGTAGATCTACACCTTTTGCACCTTGGTCACTAAGTGATTAATGGTTACTATTGTCATCATCCTACTTACGCACATTGATCGTGTTATCATCTAAACCCATAGCTAACATACCGTTTGTCATCAACATGTATTTCCCCCCGAGTGTTATAAAACCAAAAACGTTTAAAAGAAAAGGGGGACATGAACTCACAGGTTTGCGTTTTGCTAGTCGTACGATAGTAACTCGAGTGTCCGTACACGTGTATAACCTACATGTGTATTGAATTCATTAGACCCTTAGGTCTTGGTGGACCTCGTTGATGACTTTTGTCAGTGTCATGCAAAAACCGAAATAAACTAGGTAGCTAGAGTAAATCGAGTATCGAACCAGAGGAGGATTGTGGAAAGTGTTATAATGCAAAGTATGAATTAACTATTACTAAAATGGAAAATCTGTTTGTTTGATTGTGGAAATTATCTAAATTTAACGAATTAAAACGAATTAAAATGATATTGTAATCAAATAGAGGAAGAATGGTTCCTCCGGAATTCAGGTTTATAAACGAGTTACAGTTATATGCTGATCAAAACATTCACACAGACATAAATGTTTAACCTAACCGATCAATTGTGATAATCAAATACTAAGTACTTCCGATTAATAACTAACGGGAGGTTATCTTATGATCATCAACTACAATCACCAACCCTAATCCCATGTCAAATATATCCTGATTACTAGAACTCTCAGGAATTGAATGCTTAAGATTAAGGATAAATAAATGTAATCAGTTACAATCAATCAACTAGATTCATGGTGAAAAGCATCGAATGCTTAGATCACCAAGTTACAATGATCAAAAACACATAAAAGTACCAAGTTATGCAAAACCCTCCAACCGGAGGAAACCATAGAAGTTTAGCCACTCATCTCGCTTGAGAGATCAACAAAAGCTTGGAATGATGAATTCATGATCTCGATCTTCGGACTTGTGGATGATGATAATGGTGAAAAAGCCTTCAACTTTATGCTCTTGGATCCTTATTTTCGTCCTTGGAGTTGAAAGATGTGATAAGATGCTTCCTAAAACCCTAATATACCTCCAAAGGCCCTAATTTGCGTTTTTCCAGAAATACAACCGTCACCGACAGTTCCGGACCGTCACTGACGTCTGGACTTTCTGGTCACACGGCTGATTTGATCAAAAACTGTTTTTATCATAACTTCTTCGTTATAGCTCCGTTTTACGCACCGTTTTCGCCTACGCGTTCGTAATTCAGCCCTCTATCATGCCATCTCTTAAGATCTTCAATTCCACTCCATTTTTTTTCCTCAAAACTGTCACACCCCGACCCGCAGCGGAAATAAGAGTCGGGGCATAATTGGGTTATCACCAAAGCACATGACATTTACTATTATGTTTCATAATTAATAAAGTCAAAGTTACATTCTCAAACATCCAAACATGTTCATTCAATACAAAGGAAATAACCAAACATAACAATCCCAATACTAAATCGTTTTATTCTTCTAATCCAGGTCCTATGTGTTCCTAGCTGCTGCTGGTTCACCTGTATCATGTGTAAAATGGGAGTTGTTGGGTCAACATAAGTTGGCGAGTGAACCTTATTAGATAAACATTTGATAATGATTTTATGGTTAGTTTATCAATGAAATATTGTGCATAATCATAAATGAACAAATGTAAATAATCAAGCATTGCCAAATAGCAGTTACAATTATAACACATACAATAACACTTGCTAGCATACATGAATATACCATTATCATACGATAACTAACATAAATGAACTGTGCGATCAAGGCTCAATCAAACGGAGCCGATCGTATTGCATGTACTGAAAATGTAAAATGAACTGTGCGATCAAGGCTCAATCAAACGGAGCCGATCGTAATGCGGGCACGCCAGGTTCAACCGCATAATAAAATGGGGAACAAGCTCAAACTCATAAATGGGGAGCGGCGCCTCGGCAATTGCATGTACTGAAATAATAATTTGCATCCAATAATAATACTTAACAGCAACAAACTAAATACACATGTTCATGATATGATGTATGCACAATAGTTTAGTTATAATAATGTATATAAACAAAGACACATGATACACCCCAAAAACGTGATTAAAACGGGGAATTTGTAAGATTCACTCACATTGGGTGCGTTGAATTGGAGATGGTGAGATGCGCACGATTTAGATGAGCGAGTCGACGAGGAATACTAACCTAAATAATAATAGAAAAATATATTAAATAGATGGATGTTATTAAGGATTTTAATGAAATTTTTAGATATATTTTTATGAGTTTATGGCTATTTTCTATCTTTAAAAATGTTATTTTAAGTATTTTTAATTGATTTTTAAATTAAATTAAATAAATAAAAATATAAAAAAATATTATTTTTTAAGCGTTGACCGTTGACCGTTGACCGGTGACCGGTTCGGTCAGCGAATAAACCTGCGCCGGGTGGGATTCGAACCGGCGACCTCCCGTTCACGTGCACGCAGCTCTACCAACTGAGCTACGTGTCTAACCCGAAATAAACTCGCTTTTAATTATATTTATACACTTATTTGAATTAACCGAAAATTCCTTTATTTGCAAAAACGTTTTAATTCAATTGGACCGGTGCTCATGACAAGTTTCGAACGCGCGACGTGTAGTTCATGTTGCACACAGTCCACCGCTAGACTGTGTGTCTAACCCGGTTATTATCTTGGTTTTTATTACACTTAACCACTATCTGATTTAACCCGGTTTAGTTCTTGATCAAAAAGGCATGTTATTACACAAGGCGTGCGTATAGCAGGGATCGAACTCGGGACGTGTACGGTTTTTGTTTGCACACAGTCCACCGCTGGACTGTGTGTCTAACCTGTTTAAACTTCCGATTTTAATTAATCTTAACTCATTACTAAACTCGTCTTCTTCATTACGAAACGCAGACATCAATCAACAATCCGATTCGTGATTAAATTAGTTAATAAACATGATGTCTAGTTTGAATGCATTAAACCGAACAGTTTGGGAAAAAAAATACCGAACAGGTTGTCTTCTTCAGAGAGTCCGGCGAAACTTGTCGGCTCTGTTTTTGAACCTTCGGCTGAGAGAATCTACCAACAGGTTTAAGGGATTAGATATGAAATTGAACTAGTGAGTATTGATTATCAGTATGTTGGAATGTGCATACCGGTAGTTAACGAGTTTCCGGCAAATTCCAGAAGTTTTCCGGCGAAGATAAGATTTCCGATAAACGTTGACTAGGATCGATTCTGATGGAGGAGTTGTGTTAGAGACTGATTAATCACATGATTTAAACAGAAAGAGTCGGAGGAAATACCGTGAGGATGTGAGTCCCGGTTTTCCGGTGACTTGCAGAGTTTTTCCGGCGAGCTGATTCAGATGATCTGATGGTCCGAAAATACGACGAAATTGGAATGGAGTATTGTTGTGATAGTTCTGAATCGTGAGAATGGTCTGAAGCTTGAATTAAATCAGAACTTTGATGAATTTTCGGTTTCAAAAACCGAAAATGATGAGACTTAAAGTTCAATCAATTTTAACTTGATTAGAATTCGTCACACATCGGTTATAAGCTGAGAAAGTGAATTTAACAACGATTTGACGATTAGTTTGCCGATTACCGTTTTTCAGATGGCGCCATCGGTTCAACTGAGTTTGTGTATAAGTTTCATTTATGTTCCTAGAGTTAACAGAAAACACGTTGTGGCGGAGTGGTTTAGGGAATGAGTGTTAAGTTGTTGCAGCGACTCGGCTGACGCGGGTTCGAGTCCCGGCAGCTTCATATATTTTTTTATTTATTTTATTTTAACTTTATCAAATATAATTTTTATAGTTTAGTTTATTTATTAATTATGTATCGTTTTAACTCAAAATAACCATAAATAATTAATGCACTTTTATAACTTGGTACTTGATTACAAAACGGAGCGGGTTTTGGAGACCCGATTTTTACAAATGTTACAAAAACACATCCAATCTTCATGTTTAACCACCATAACTTCTCCAAATTACGTGCTTTACCTGCAAAACAACTATTTCTCATAGTTAACTCATTCACGGCAAGTAAACACCTCAAACACACATAAAATACAATATTTAAACACTCTAAGGCTCGGGTTTTACCCTCTCCATCACTCGTACAAGTTGTTCATCTTGAAATCTTGTTATGTATTTATTTATCTTCTTTGAACAACTTTATTGTTTTTATAGTGTTGGTAGTTCGTGTATTTGATTACTATTTATATAATATATATATATATATATATATATATATATTACAAATTATATATATATATATATTCTTATGTATTAATTCGTGTGTGAACGGGCCTCGCCCTTCACATGTCCTCGTGCCTTGCACGCGTTTCATTGGGCCTAGCCCATGTCATCATGTCTTTGGGCCTAGCCCATGTTATTTTGTCATTATGTTGTATGCTTTTGATAATTATAAGTGTTAAAAGTATTTTTATTTTTAACCTTATACATACGTTAATGTATTTGTATGATATTCTTTGGAAGAGTTTGTATCATTTGGTATTTATATCGTTTTTATATGTATTTGAATACTTGTACTTTTGTGATTTCCTCCAAGTGTATCCATATGTGTATATATACTTAGAAAATTTTCCACATAACCCAGTTGAGTTACCTGGTCATCTGGGTTATCAGTTAATTTTTGTGATATAACCCAGATAAGTTACCTGGTCGTCTAGGTTATCAGCTAACTTTTGTCACAAAACCCAGATGAGTTACCTGGTCGTCTAGGTTATCAGTTAACTTTTGTAACATAATCCAGATGAGTTACTTGGTCATCTAGGTTATCAGTTAACTTTTGTGACAAAACCCAGATGAGTTACCTGGTCGTCTAGGTTATCAGTTAACTTTTTGAGACATAACCCAGATGAATTACCTGGTCGTCTAGGTTATCAGTTAACTTTTGTGACATAACCCAGATGAGTTACCTGGTCGTCTAGGTTATCAGTTAACTTTTGTGACATAACCCGGATAAGTTACCTGGTCGTCTAGGTTATCAGTTAACTTTTGTGACATAACCCAGATGAGTTACCTGGTCGTCTAGGTTATCAGTTAACTTTTATGACATAACCCATATGAGTTACCTGGTCGTCTAGGTTATTAGTTAACTTTTGGAGACATAACCTAGATGAGTTACCTGGTCGTCTAGGTTACCAGTTAACTTTTTGAGACATAACCCTTGCCATTAAGATTCGTATAATCACGGTTAATGTTGTTAATCATAATTAAGCTTACTAATCATGATTAAGCATGCAAATCACCCCGTTTATTACATTTTAATCGTGATTAAGATTTTAGAAAATTTCACGATAGTTTCTCCTAAACTATGGTGTTTTCCACGTTTCAAAAACGTATTTAAACTATAATTAAATTCCTGAATTATCAACAAGTTATCAAGTTTCACCAAAACCGTTTTACAAATAATAATCACATATGTCTTCTATTTACATGAGCTTTAAACATATCTATTTTCAAGACTTTTAAAGTAACAAGTTCTCATGGTCATCTTTTATGGACTCATTTGTATAGGAACTTGGTTTCTTATATTTTTATATTTTGAAAATACTTCTAAAAGTTCCATATCTTTCAAGGTTATTAAAACACCAAAACTTTTATGTATTACTTTTTATAACATACTTTATGTGACTTGTTTTATATAAAAACCAAGTTTATTAGTGTTTAAAAGCTAGGTTTCAAGTCCATTACATGTTTAATCTTTCAAGAACCATAATCAAAGTCATATACATATGTAAAGCTCATGATTTTAGAGATGATGATCTGGCATGATTTAAACATATACATGTTTAAATCATATTTTCAAGTTTAACATGGCAAGGGTAGCATGCTTATAGATTACTACAATGTATAAGCATAAAGATCATCATAATCTCATCTTTAAACAACCTGTTCTAACATGATCAACATACAAGATCATACAAACTAATTATCACAAATCTACTAAATCATCACATAATATAGTTATATTTAGTGTTTATCATGTCTGAGATTAGGGTTTTTGGTATAATTTTTCTTCATCTTCAAGATAATCAACTTGTACTTCCATGATCTACACATAATAAGGAACTTAAAAATGGGTAAATGATGGCTTACAACTTTGCACAAGTTAAATAGAAGATTTAAGAAGAAGATTAAGCTCCAATCAAGCTCCTAATGATCCTCCATGTTCCCTCCTTGCTTAGATGATCTTGAGATGCCTTAAAAGTGAGTTTATGGAGGTGTTTAATTGTGGAAGATGGTGGTGTTAAGTGGTGGTGGGTGTGTCGTGATAAGAGAGAGACTAGAGAGTGTTTGTGTGTGTTTTTCAAGGTGTGAAATGTGTTGAGAATTTGATGCGTATGATGCTTATCAAGTTGCAAGATCTTGTGAAGTCAAGATATGATCTAATAGCCATCCCTCCATACATCATCACCATCATTTTCAATTTGCAAGTAAGGTGGGTGGAGTCCCACTTTGTTGACCGTAAATGGCAGGGGATTGAGTGTAATATTTTTTTTGTAACACATGTTGAAATATAAGATATTTAGGTGATTAAATCAAAGCATGGTGATTAGGGATTTAATTACACCATTAGGGGGTAATTAGGGATTCAGAATGTTAATCGTTATTAACTAGTTCACTAGACTAGTAGAAATTGTATTTTGATACTTTAGATGCTTTATGTTTGGTCGTTGGCTAGTTAACGGCACTTTTACGCCGTACCAACGAAGGTTTGCTGCAAGTTGTTATTCCGCTATCCAAAGACACATGAAGTAATTTCGAGTCCAAAAGTAAGCTTAACTAGTTCGCCATGTCTTTCGTTTGGTTGTTTTGGCGTCGAAAATATTAGTTACTAGCTTGTCGATTCAAAAACGGACAAGTTGTGGGGTTGCAACGTAGCACCAAAAGCTTATGTTTCGGACACCATATTAATATCCTCATATTGTTTTCATGTGTTTGTCATCTTTTGTCATGATTCCGAAGTCTCATAAATGCCGAATGAGTAGTACAGACGAGTTAGAGTTATAATTTTAGCCGAACGGACGATTCTGTGATTAAAGTGTCATACCGGAAAATTATGTAATATTGCAAGATTTATTATCACATTAGTGTTTTCATATATATAATATATATGGACTTAGTTATGTCATTCGTATGTCGTTTTTCATTTTTTCATTCTGTTTCAGCGATTTGCTGGCATGAATAGTGCAACCGTGAATAGTGCGCCCAACACTTTCTACCAACACTTTTAGGACATAGTTTTGTTTGTTTCGCTACACGAAGAAAACCAACATATGTTATAGTATTGTCTACTTGCCCTAACACTGTCTTAAAGTATTCCTACGTACATTTGTTTACTTTATAGTTTCAAAACATATGCCTTTCCTAAGGTAAGATTTACACGACCATGTGAAGACTTGAAAACACTCTCGTCACATAAACGAGATGATTCCACCAAAATAGGCGTGAAACCCTCACTTGGGTGGTAACCCTCAATCCGCAAACATCGTCTTTATGAAATTACACCATCAAGTTAGGAGTGACTCCCATACCTTGATGGAAATTTCACTAAACTTATTCTAGTGGACCCTTACCAACTAGTCAGATTTAGTCCTTAACTCGTTTGGTAAGTACCAAACCACAATTAGGGAATAGCATTATCAAGTTAGGGGTGACACCCACATTTTGGTAACTAGTCCCACCCCTCGATTTTCAATCCCGCCGAAGTCTCGAACTTTTGATTGACTAGGGGCATGTAGTAACTAGAAGGGTGAATATCGTTAACCGAAATTTCGGCTAGAGTATTCTACCTATTAGGCCAAAGCATGCTTTCCAAACTCAAAGAACTTTCGATCACTTTGGTTTAGTCAAAGTTCCGTTTCGGAACAATCCAAATTTTAATTCAATCAAACCACCGCTATGCTAGTATCAATTTTATGCATAACACGATTCAACCTTCCCCTTTTCAAAATTCAAAATATACTTTTTCAACGGTTATATACTTATTTTATTTACTCTTCTTGTCTATTTTTACCATACTATCCATGTGTGCAATCTCAAAACGTCATCCACAAGAAAGACACCACTCATATTTCCAAAGATGGAAGTATTATCATCAAGAATGAGTGATTCCCTTATTTTGACAATTAGCTCCGCTCCCCCCATTCTTACAACGACTTCACCAACGAGCTAGGGCTGATTTCCTTACCTCGGTGATTGTTAGCAATTCTCTTTCCTTGTGGAAATCTTACCCTTAAGTTAGGAGTGCTGTCCACATCTAAAGGGGAGATCCAATCACAACTCGACCAACTCCATGATAACTACTCGAATAAGTCTTATACTTGAATAATTCATCATTTTGTCAAATTTCCTACTTATGCATGAATCTCAAATCTCATTGTTTTATAAACATATTTTAAACCCTACAAATACATGCCAATACATGAATCTCAAATCTCACTGTTTTTTCTAGAAGTTTTTTTCAAAACCAAGTTTTCCACAAAAATTTTCAAGCACGGCTTTTCTCATTTGGTGTAAATACTTTCAATAAAGCAAGCTCACTACCTAAACTCCCTCAAAATTTCAAATATACAATTTTCAAAATCTAAACGTGTGGGCAGGAAATTCACGAGACCTGACAACTTACGACATATGCGAATCCAAAATTTCAACGAAGGTGTCATTTCCATAATGAACTACTTCTTTCGTCATAAACGATACTTTCTCCCAATATTTTCCCAATATCTGCAAGCTTGATTCTCCATTCCTAACGAACCATTATATATAGTTCGCCAAACTCGATTATTCATCCTAAAACAACTATTTCACTCACAGGTTAATCTCACGCTTTTCAAACTCCTTGTGACCATAACTTTCTATAAGTCCACGTTTCATATTAGACATACACATGCATATCATTACTCTACCTTAACTTTCTATCACAACATGTATAGCGCTTTTTATAGGAGTAGCACACCGCTCGTTTGCTAGGTCATTGATACGTATTTAATCAATACAGTCTTATTCATTGCGATGATAAGGTTACGCTAGTGGACTCTTTGGTTTGACATATATTTTTTGCATGCTAGTATGACATGTAAATTAGTATAAAAATTGCCATGTTGGATTTGAGACATCATACGTTTGCTATGTAAATCAAACTTGTATGCTCACCGACCTTTTTGTGTTGAGATATATCTTAATATATGTTGTAGGAAATTGATGATGATTTTTTTTTAAAGTCAAATTGATGATGACATTCAGAAAATCTACTTAGGTGGAGTATTACTTTATGTATTTCCTTTTTGTTAGTCATGTTAAATTGAAAATTGTTGTACTTTCTTTCAAAACGAATGTACCTTTGAAGTTAGTAATGAAATGAAATTTTTATTGTTCAATTATTGTCACATTTTAGTATGTTATGATGCTTTGAGCAATCTCATTCGTCTCACTATGATGTTTTCTCCATCGGTTGTGGTGTGACACCTGACCTGTAATTTTAAGTCGGAGCGAGATGATTATCCATAGCTCATGACAACTACTAAAAGTTCAATATTTAATCATGTCAAATTAAAAGAGGTCACATAAACAAATAAACATTCAAATAATCCATGCAAAAATCAAGACATAAAACTTAAAAAAAAATCCAGTTTATTGTCTAAGGCCATTTCCTATGTGTCCTCATCCTCGTCACTTCAAACCTGATCACTTGTATCACGAATAGTTTTGAGTCAAAAAAAAGCTGGTGAGTAAATCTTTATCTAAGTTTAAATTAAATAATATATTATTTTAAATTTGTTAACATGTAATTTAAATGAAATGAGACAATTTACCAATAATATCATCAACAAATAAATAAGTAAAACGAATAGCGAAACATGCGACACGATGCGATACAATTGTGGTGATACCAAGTTCAACCCATGGCCGTGGAAAATTGGTCAGCTAGTGGATCCAAGATGTGAAACTGCGACACAAAACGAGTAACAAATAACATGTAATAGAATGTAACCAAAATATATAACCCATAAACCCCACATTTAATTTGCATGTTGATAATTGAATTAAATGAAAACATGAAAAATAAGGTGACACACGACACACCCCAAATGTTTAATTGTAAAAAGGGGAATTAAAGATCCGCTCACTGTTTTGCGTATAATGATCCTTGAATGAATACTGCATGAGAATGAAGAAAAACTCCGAAAGAAAAGGATCACCCCAAAAGTAACATAACGGAAATATACTAAATAACGAACACACAATAAAACTATTAAATAAACTCTATGACTTGGGAGCTTTTGTATAACCTAAATGTATGATAATATCCGTATTTATTGAACTATTGAAACAAACGCGATTAATTGTAATAATAACTTATTTGTTGAGCTTTTTTTATTTTTATTTTTTTACATTTGGATATAAATTTTTGTTGAAAAAAGGGGCTTTGTTCAAAATATTTTTTTTGTATTATTTCTTTCTCAATTTTTCATTTTTTAATATAAGCTCTTACCCTATTTCTGTTTTTTTATTAATCTGTTTTCTTTAATAGCTGAATATGCAGTTGTGTTTAATTTTTTTTTCGGTTTTGGTATATATTTTGTTAAAAACAATGTAATGTTCGAAACAAATTTTTTTTGGTATTCTAGACTATGTTGGCTATAAGTTGCCTATTACTATCGTGATGAATGAAACCGACACTGACTGAACAACTTCGTCACCGGTATTATCAGAAATCGGTATTGATATTCATTTTTCATACTTTCTATGTAGTTTTTGTGTTATATCAGTTTAAGCAATGAAATTGTTCTAAACAAACTTTTTTTTTTGTGATGTATGAATTGTGTTCGGAATAATGTATAATTTTATGTTGTAAAGTATACCGAATCCTAATACTGATTGGACAACGCTTATATTGGTATCGTTGTTATCAGAACATATATGTGTATTCGCTTAATTGCTTTTTTAGACATATCATCTATTTTATCTTTCGATTGCTATAGCAAATGCCGATATCAAAACCGATTCAAATTACACTGATAAATAAAAGTCAGAATTATATATATTTTTGAAGTTTCCAAATCTGATATCACAAACATAAACTCAGACATTTGCATTTGACATGGTGAAATATCTTGATCAATGTCTCACCCACCGACCTGTTAAATTGTAATTTCCCCTTATTGATCTAAGATTCATTCAACAACAACTACAATGTCCGGTTGGATCTCCTCGAAGCTCAAAGTTGCCGAGACTCTTCTTCAGCAGGCATCTCTCTCTCTCTCTCTTATATATATATATATATATACACACACACACACACACAAACTAACCTAATTCTTCGACAATTTATATTTCTAATCCATTCAATTTGAACTTTTCAGATAGACCAGCAAGCGGCCGAATCGCTTCGCAAGAACGAGGCATCACGATCCGCTGATGATGATGAAGGTGATTCCAGTCATGCTGCTATACCTAAGAACATTCTGCCCCCATTGAAAGACCAGCTCAACAAGAAGAAGAAGAAATCACAGACAGAGAAGACTGATTTTGTCACCAAATCACAATCACGCAATGATGTTAGTCCAAAAGTGGATAGTGAGGTAAATGTAAACCCGAAATCTACTTTAACTGACGGTGATTGGACCCAACTGCTCAACGCCCCTAGTAAGGGCAATGGAGGATTGCCTAAGGTATCAGGTTTGTTGAAAGATGGGAGAGAGACCGGTGCGGTCCGGTTCGAATTTGTTAGCTTTGGACTGCAAACGGAGCCAGGCTGTTGTGAATAAGAGTGCCAGGACGTTGGGGGATAAAGGGAATGCTGAAAGAGTAGATGGAGATGGAGATCACGGTGGTTTTAATTCGATGCAAGCGGGTGCTGGAGGGCAAGGTGTTGCTGAAAACTTGTCTAGTGAAACTGTACGGAAGGATGCAATTGTTGTGACAGATGAAAATGATGGGACAAACACGGGCTTGCCTGCTCCTACGAATGATAGAAATGGTCATGAAGTGCAACCGGCTTCTGATTTGAACCTACAAGTGAAGAATGAAAAAATCGTGTCCGATAGCAGCGTGCTGCCAGGCAGTGGAGTTGCGATAACTAGTTCATCGAAGAAGGCAGAATCGCTGTCAGCAAGTGACGGTGAGTTGGATGTGGAGACAGATTCAGATTCAAGTTCAAGTTCAGATTCTGAGAGCGAACGTGAAAGGGAGGAGAGGAGGAAGAGGAGGGAGCGCCTTCTTGCTGAGAAAGCTGCTGCTAAAGCCATTGAAGCCATTAAAGATCGTGAAAATCTCGTTGCTAGATTGGAGGGGGAGAAACAAAGCTTAGAGAAAATAATTGATGAAAGGGCTAAACAACAAGCACATGAGGTAATGTCTTATTTTCTGTTTAATATCTTCAGTTATTCATGATTTTGTGCCTTGCTTAATTCACATTTTCTTCTGCAAGCAGATAACTTTTTAGTTTAGCGGTTCCTTCAATGACCTTGATAAACTCATAAAATAGTTGTTCATTTATTTCTTAAGTATTAAGAGTTGTTTACTGTCCTTATGAAGAAAGAATAAAACGTAAATAAACATATGCTTATAAAAGTACAATAGTACGGTTTCGTAACTAAATACATTTTATCTATCAAATAAATTACTAAATATATGGTATGTTCCAGTTTTTTGTGCTAAATAACGTTAGGGTCTTATTGTTTGTAACGTTTTTTGGTTTTTGAGTGGTTTTGTCTGTTTGTTACTTGTAACTTTATTCTTTGCTTTGCTCCAGGCTTCACAACTGCAAATGACAATGATGGAGACTATGGAAGCTGTTGATTTAGAGAAGCAAAAACATAATAATACAAGAATGGAAGCGCTAATGAAGCTGGCTAAACTTGAGGTAATTTTGTATCAATAACGTTAGCATAAATAAATTTACTATTTTCTTATTTATTTTGTGAGTATTAGTGTTTTCCGTATCCTCTTTGTGCTAATTTTATGTTTGCCAGATTGGAAATACTTATTACCAGAAGGTTTATGAAATTGTTTGCCTTTTTGCAGACTACAAATGCGGAGCTTGCAAAGTCACTTGCTGCTGCCCAATGGAGTCTAGAAGTAGAGGTACGCCAATTTTAGTTAACGATAGACTGTTTGAAAATAATCCTTATCCCTCCCGTTTCATTGAACGGAATGTATGATAGCGCTCCCAGGGGAAGCCTAAAGGTACCTCAAGTAAAGTAACAGATACCATCTACCCTAATCACCAGATCAAACTATCCACCTTGTCGATGAGAACATAAAATAGTCGTCATCACTTGTAGACAACCCTAATTGTTGGACCTGATGGACAACTCATAAGTCTTCTTCCAGAAACTAGTGACTTCACTACTAAGAACATAGGAAGTGATGTCACCAAGAAACAGATACTTGTCATTAAAGCATCAGGTACAAATGGTAAGTACACCATAAATACTAGGAACCAAAACAAGACCATGTAACTAGTGATGCTGTCTAGAACCCATACTTGTAATGGGAACTGATAGGAAAAAAGGTGGCTGTATAATCACAATAATAAACACCGGAAAAGTTTTGACTTTTCTTGGATTAAGAGCAGCGGAACACATACACTTATCTGGAATGCGATTGTTTCTTGATCTGCAACATGTATGAGTTTCCGATTTGAGGCAAACATACAGTCATTGGGCTTTGTCATAACCTGGGTTCATATGAAGGATCACTACTTATACCCTGAGAACATAGGGCTGAAACTTTATGACTTATTATCCTATTTATAACAGTGTGAACATAAGCAAACAATTCAAAATCAAAATCTATTCCCCTAGTAATGTTTATGATCAATATCATCTAGCAAATATTAAATAAATGTTGTATGAGCTATATTTTGGAATATTGACCTTTTATAACGTCTTCACATCATCCTCATCATTTGTTATCTGTGTGTGTGTTTAATTTCTTCCATCTGCGACTTGTGCAAGATGTTACCTCAACTCAACATGATCCATTGACACATTGATGTACTGTATTAGGTTAAGAGGGTAGCAGAACTTCATAGACAGAGCGAGTTGAAGGAAGCTAGTCATGAAGGTACACATTTTAAGCTGCCTTGTCATTAGAGTTCTCTTTATTTACTTTAAAACCACAACACTCCATGTATGCCATGCATATGTAATTATGTATAGAGGGGAATACTTGTGCAGTTTGATGTCTAGCCTTGATTTTTTTTTAAGAAGGCATCATTTGAGTCCTTGAGAGTAACACATAACGAAATTAGATACTTCTTTTACATTTATTAGTGCATTGATGTTACTCTTTAATCACTATATATGAGACTAATAAATTGCTTTAAAGCTGTCTTTATTTTATTGGTTAAAGGAAATAGCGGGAAAATCCGATTCCGATCCATCCCGGTTTTCACCCAATCTGCCTGACCCAATTCTAAAAGTAACCCACACGTCCCAACACTCTCGTTTAGTCACCTATACTCTTTATTTTGAAAACTCATGTGTCAGTACAGAAAACCAACAAATTTTCAAGCTTTCATAAGTCTCCGTTTCCTGTATTGGATATGTAACTTGAGTCCGACGATCGACAAGGGCGTTTTTCAATTTTCACTTCTAGTTGATACTTAACTTTTGAGTTAGTTGTTCTGCACATTGTCATCTAACTGGTATAAATAGAAGTTGTCATTGACCTCCACCTTTTGGAGTGTAATGACCTATCGACTTATGAACAATTTCTTTTGATGCTGAGTTAGACGCTTAGTTGTCTGTTAACTTGGTTAATTTCCGTCTAAAGTTACAAACTCATTGAAGCTATGCAAATGATATAACTAGTCTGCAATCAAGTGGACGTGAGTGCAATGAGACCACAAATGTCTGAATTGCAATGTAAACTCGACTAGGCTACCCTTGTAATTTTTTATGACCCACTAGTTTCTGTGTAAGCTCCTGCAAGTATGTGCGAAGGATGGATGCCATACATATATAATTAGCAAGAAATGTGTATGTGTGATAAGACATTTCATTTTAAGTTTAAACGTCTAGATCTTTAGTATGCGCCTGCTCATTTTTTAAAATTTTTTATTTCTTTACATGAAGTGTTAATTTTATTTACTATAATAATCCTCGATACGCATGAAGAAATGAAGTAGGAAACGAGCAACCACCAGTATTTTTTTTTAATGCATGCATGGATTTAAGTGACGGTTAATTCTATGATCAGTATGCTTATTTCAGCTTGATGATATGTTTGATGTTAAATTCGAATCTTATCCACCCTTTTCATGTAGAGCTGACCTCAAAGAAAGGAACTGGTCCGAGTGGAATTAAAGTAAGTTTGTTTGGAAGTATGAAATTGCATGCATAATAAATTAGCTATTATTCAAAGTTTCAAAATTGGATGGTATATGTAGTTGACAGCTTCAAGAGGAGTTGAATTTGAGCACGAGATACTGGAGGCTGAGCATGCTTTTGTGGCAGATAAAGTTGGACAACTACAAGAAAAGGTGAGGTGTTATCATATAAGATTTCTTGCTCTTTTTTACAAGTTTTTAAAGAGAGAATTTATTTGAATGTGCACCAGAGTTTTATTAAGGTGTTGGGTCTGTTGATAATCTGCATACTTGCATAGTATAGTATATTATAGGGGTGTTTGTAAAATGCCGGAACAGACCAAGGTTGTGTAAACCAAACTGGTCGTTTAACATTTATCAGTTATCATTTATCTATTTTTCATTTTAGGGTCGCCCCACTTGTGGTATGAGCATATAATGTATATATGTGTGGGTCCTCGGGGGGGGGGGGGGGGGGGGGGGGGGCCAAAAGTGAAAGTGCACTAATTTTAACGTTAGTTTATTAATTTCGTGAAAATAACGTTAAAAAGAGAGGGACGGTTAATCATGCATCATGTGGTGGCGTTGATCGCCGAAAGACAAGGGTACATACACTAATCGGCTTTTGTCCTAATTGTTGAGTGTTATATGCCTTACGTCCCAGGCTTGATGCAAAACTACTATTGAGCCGGGGGTCTCTCTGGAAGCAGCCTCTCTATTCCTACGGGGTAAGAGGTAAGGCTGTCTACATCTTACCCTCCTCAGACCCTACCTTAGCATTACTATTGGTGGGATTTACTGAGTATGAGTATGATGATGATGATGATGATATTTTTCATTTTAGGAATTTAAAGTTATGTGTATTATTATTTCCATGAACAATCCTTATCATTTTTCTAAAAATTAATACAAAATTATGGTTTTATCCTTTTTTGGTCTAAAACTGCTAAACCACCAAAACCGAACCATAAAATCATGAAAACCGGTTGGTTCTGCCGGACCCAACCAACCAACCTGGGCAGTTCAGTTTGTCTTTTTCCAAAACTGTAGTTACTGGTTCAGTTTGCCTCACATGTATAGTACATATGTACCCACAGGTGTGTGTATATGTTATGTGAATCTGAGGAAGATACATGTTTGGTACACAGGTGAAGACACTTGAAAGGGACATTCAAGAAACTCGAAAGGAGATTGAAAATCCAAGTGAAGTGGAGGTTGAACTGAAGCGCAGGCTTAGCCAGCTGACAGATCATTTGATTCAGAAACAAGCCCAGGTCATCCTCATCCACTGCTCTTATATTGAATACTTGCATTCCAACATATTAAATACATATTTTGACATTAGGTCGAGGCGTTATCATCAGAGAAGGCGATGCTAACGTTCAGAATCGAGGTACGCAATGTTGATATTTCGCTTAAATCGGTAATTATGATATATAACAAGGTTTCTATGTTTTATTTTATTTGAAAAGGCGGTTTCAAGATCATTGGACGAGAGCTTGAAAACATCAAAAATAAATGATATAGAATCAGGAGTGCGGTTTCAAGAGAAGGGAGGGCAAAAACATGTTATGATTATAGGGTCATTGGTGAGGCAGTTGGACTCTATCTTCTGGACATTCCTAAGAAGAAATCCAATGGGAAAAGTATGGTGTATAGTTTACCTTGTATGCCTCCATTTCTGGGTGTTGTATATTTTCAGATCACATACTGCAGTCTTCGA